>CAJQZJ010001969.1:801104-820984 GCA_907164525.1 Lophiomys imhausi
TGTGTGTGTGTGTGTGTGTGTGTGTGTGTGTGTGTGTGTGTGTGTGTATTTGGTCTTTCCAAGAATGTATGCATTTTGCCTGCATGCATGCACAGCTTGCATACCTAGTGCCCTAGTGCCAGAAAAGGACATTGATCCCTTGAAAGTAGAATTACAGAAGTTTAGAGACAGTGTGTCAGTGTGTCCCAGGGTGCTGGGAACCCACTCAGGTTCTCTGAAAGAGAAGCCAGTGCTCTGAACTGCTCTACCACCTCTCTAGACCCATGCTTTGTTGGGATGATATTTTTGTGCATTGTGTAAAGATTGTCTCATTATTCAAATGCTGATTCCTGTACTGGCAAAGATTTGAGAACAAGCCAGACTTTGGTACTGTTATTTTTATGAAGCATCACTTGTCTCAGTGTTTTGTAAGCATCCACTCCATCACTTTCTGATTGGTTTAATAAAGAGCTGAACGACCTATAGCAGGCAAGAGAGGATGGGCAGGACCTCTGGGCAGAGGTAGGAACTCTGGGAAAGAATCAGGTGTTGGGGATTCATCAGCCAGATGTGGGGGAAGAAACGGATGCTGGTACTGAGGAGAGATAGTGACCCATGTGGCAGAATGGAGACTAGTGTAAAGGTATTAATTTAAGTTATACAAGCTAGTTGGGAACAAGCCTAACCTAAGGCCAAGCTTTCATATATAAATAAAAGGTCTGTGTGTCATTACTTGGGCAGCTGACAGGTAGAGACAATCTGACTATAATAGACGCCAAAAATGGGGCAAAATTTGGTGCACCATATGTAGGGCAAAAATCCAAGCTTAGGTAGAAATCCAAGTTTAGAGTCTGAGAAAAGTCCCAAGTGGAAAGCAGCGGATACCTTTCGGTAGAATCTCCACGATGCTCTGAACTTGGAGACTAGGCAGAAGCGCCTGCGGGCAGAGTGGGCCCAGCAATTTCCCGGTGCTAGGCTGGCTATAACTGGAGAACATACAGCGGCCCAGACCAGGGTGGCACGAGGGCCCAGGACAGGCAAGGCGGAGTGCACAGTGTGGATCCTGGCGGCTGGGCACCACGGTGGGCCAAATGTGGCCATTAGTTCATGCCTCTGTGGCGCAGCTAAGCCCTCGACTGCAGGTAAACACCTTCACCCTTGGGGAGGGCAGCGGGCAGAGAAGCTTGTCACAGGGGTTGTTAGAGTGCTGGAGCTGGGGTCCGACAGAGGGCTGGGCTGACCAGAGGGGGCAGAGCCAACAGCTAGGCCCATGTGCTGACTGAGTTGCAGAAGGAGCCTGCGCCCACAGAAGCTTAGCAAGTCAGAATAGCGTGGTGCCACAGAAAGCATGCCAACAAAAGTAAAAGTGAGAAGTCATCAGACTTGTAAGGTACCAGGACATCCTTAAAGAGAGAGTTAACGTAATATTAAAAAGAATAAGCCATGTGAGGATGGGAAATACAACACAGAGCGTTAGGACCCTATATAGCTCTACATTAGACAGTTTAAAAATAGAAACAGAAAATGAAAAGATAAAAGACTTAAATGAGATTAGATCAATACTGATTATGATAATTATCATTCTGGTATTTCATATTTTATTCTAAAGAGCCATAGTGGATTCCTATGACCTCTCAAAGAAAAAAGTTTAGAGATACAGAGAAAAGAAAAAAAACATAAAAAGTGGATTGATAAGAGATAAGCATTAGAAGAAAAATTAGAAAGACTTATAATCCAAATGAAGGGGGCTGGAGAGATGGCTCAGCAGTTAAGAGCACTGGCTGCTCTTCCAAAGGCCATGAGTTCAATTCTCAGCAACCACATGGTGGCTCACAGCTCTCTGTAACTCCACTTCTAGGGAATCCAACACCCTCACATAGACATACATGCAGGCAAAACAACAATATAAATAAATAGATAAGTAAATAGTACTAATTGGATTCTCCCTCATATAGTAAAAGGGACACCAATTTCTGGAGCCCCTCCATTCTATACTGACGCAAATAAATCAGGAAGGGCAGGTTGTAGGTCAGGAAAAATATGTAAAGTATCCCAGAGCCCTTATGATTTAGTTCAAAAATCAGAGCTCTATGTCATTCTTATGGTATTATTAGATTTTCTCAGATATCTTAATATAGTTATTGACTCTCAATATGCAGAAAGATTTTTTTTTGACACAGGGTTTCTCTGTGTAGCCCTGGCTGTCCTGGACTCACTTTGTAGACCAGGCTGGCCTTGAACTCACAGAGATCCACCTGCCTCTGCCTCCTGAGTGCTGGGATTAAAGGCATGCCCCACCACGCTGGTCGAGAAAGAAATGTTTTACATACTCAAACCACTGAACTTATTCCAGACGATTCAGAATTAACGTCACTGTTTATTCAACTACAACAAGTGATCAGAAATAGAAATCATCCATTGTATATAACACATACCAGATCCCATATGGGTCTACCAAGTCCTCTAGAACAAGGTAATGATGAAATTGATCAGTTATTAATAGAAAATGTGCTAGAAGCCTCAGAATTTCATAAGAAACACCATGGCAGCACAAAAGGCTTGAAAAAAGAATTTTTCTATCACTTGGCAAAAAGCCAAGGAAATTATAAGGACATGTCCTACTTTTTCTTGGTATGACCAAACTCCATTACCTGCAGGAAGTAACCCAGAACGTACAGAAGAAATGAAAATTGGCAAACTTATGTGTTTCATTTTGCAGAATTTAGGAAATTAAAGTATGTGTATCATACCATAGATAAATATTCAGGATTTCAATGGGCAACTGCTTAAATTTTGAAAAGGATGACTCTGTAATTACACATTTATTATTATCTGGAGAGATGGCTCAGCGGTTAAGAGCACTGGCTGTTCTTCCAAAGGACCTGGGTGGAAATCCCAGCAACCATGTGGCAGTTCACAGCTATCTAATTACCGGGTATGGTGGTACATGCCTTTAATTCCAGCACTCGGGAGGCAGAGGCAGGTGGATCTCTGTGAGTTCAAGGCCAGCCTGGTCTACAAAGTGAGTCCAGGACAGCCAAGGATACACAGAGAAACCCTGTCTCGAAAAACCAAAAAAAAAAAGTTACAGTTATTATGGGGAGACATGTACAAATTAAGACTGACAATACCCCAGCATATATCTATATATCTCTAGTAAAATGAAACAGTTTTTTTTGCATATTACAACATAAAGCATATTACAGGCACACCACACAATTCTATGGGACAAGCAGTTATAGAAAGATCTAATCATACTTTAAAAGAGATCCTTAAGCCGGGTGGTGGTGGCGCACGCCTTTAATCTCAGCACTTGGGAGGCAGAGGCAGGTGGATCTCTGTGAGTTCAAGGCCAGCCTGGTCTACAAAGTGAGTCCAGGACAGCTAAAGCTGTTATACAAAGAAACCCTGTCTTGAAAAACAAAAACAAACAAACAAACAAAAAAAAAGAGATCCTTAATAAACAGAAAGGGGTAACAAAGACACCCAGAGATAGATTATATAGTGCTTTATTAATTTTAAATTATTTAAATGCTAATGAGCACAAATAACAATTGTTAAGAGACATTGGATTGGGGGAGGGGTGAACTGCTGAACTAAACCAGACTATATATTTTAAGGATGTCTTGACCTCAGAATTGAAGTCAAGAAATGTGTTGCATTGGGGAAGAGGTTTTGTCTTTGTTTCTTTTTAAAAATATTTTTATTTATTTATTATGTACACAGTGTTCTGCCTACATGTCTGCCCTCCAGAAGAGGGCACCAGATATCATGATAGATGGTTATGAGCCACCATGTGGTTGCTGGGAATTGAACTCAGGACCTCTGGAAGAACAGTCAGTGTTCTTAACCTCTGAGCCATCTCTCCAGCCTTTGTCTTTGTTTCAATAGCAAAAGAAAAGCTATGGATTACTTCAAAATTAATAAAGATCACATTTGACCAAGGTAGACCTCCTGAAAATATTGGTTCCAGAAATGAAGAAAGAAACTAAGAAGAACAACAAAACAAGTAGCGTATATGCTGATCCCTCTACACTACATGGGAACAGCTCTGAGACTGGCTAAGACATGAAGGTCTATGTGTAGCCAATAAATCTTGTTGGCTGCAGTGTCCTTAGGATATTCATATTCATATGGCATGGGTGGAAATTTATATTACAGTTTGGTTATACAGTCCAAAGGGACTTAAACAGTTTGATAATTTTCACCTACTTAAACAAAGAGCAGAGAATCATCTTTAGCTGATTTGTGCACACTGCACATTCCATATATTATTTATTATGTGTTAATGTAGAAAAATATATTACCTTAGAAGTTTGTATGTTTTCAGAAGAAAAGGACCAGACACCAGACAAGTATCTGAGGTGATCCAGCTTCACAGACTGCCTTAATAGCTGTTTCCTCAAAAATCTGCATCCAGAACAACTTCAAAATTGGTAGATAAGGACTTCAGTTCTGTCCTCTTCTTTCCTATTGCAGAGACTGGACATTAACAATACACGTAGCTCTCCCAGGACTTGGCTATTATCACAATTTTCTTAGGGCCTCCAAAAGATGCTGTTGCCCCCAGACAGGAGGAAACAATTACAAGAGAATGACAATCTCATTCCCAAGAAGTGGGGTGGTGATTTTTGGTCGTTTGGTGAGTGATGGATGTTTGTCATCATTTAAGGGGGTTGGTTGCAAGTTGTTAATGGTCTTGGTCAAGGAGGAAACAAAGTAAAGGAGGTTAGATTCAGGGATCTCTTTCTCTCTCTTTTTTCTTTATCCTTCTTTCTCTCCTATTGAATGTTAGAGGGAAAAGTGCGAGAAGGTATGAAAAGAAAAAAGAGGGGATATAGGAATAATAGGATAAAAGGGGAGATTATTGAATCTACTTTTAAATTAAAGAATATCAACATGCCAAATATTTTACATCAGTATGGATTTTTTTGTATATTGATACACATTTAAGGTTATATTTTGTTACAACATTGTGTGTGTGTGTGTATGTGTGTGTGTGTGGTGTTTCAACTCTTGTTTTAGGTATCGTACCTATGTAACTCATTTAAAAATGTAATGTGAAGTTCTAGTCATTTTGAAAGCTAGTATTACCAATTGTTTAGGATAAGTAATAAATGCAAGCCAATAGTCAGTCAGTCAAACTTGTGGTCTTGTTAGGTTCTAGTTTGGATAATCACAGAAATCAGCTTGATTTAGTCCCCTGTAGATGTCTTTAAAGATATGCAGATAGTAGGTAGCTGTAAACAAGCAATGTTTGCCTATTCAGATATACTTTAGATAGATAGATGATCTTCAAACACTTCAGAGATCTATGGAATATAGCATTTAAAGATGTTTTAATAATAAAAGGCTTTTTTTGACAGTGAGACATATCTGCTCCTGGTAGCACCCTCACACTACTTCAAAAAAGATGATTGAACATCAAAGAATCACCATATAGAGTTTGCTTCAAATGCTGCAAAGTCACCTGCTGGGAAATAAATTGCCCTTGCTTCAACTGTTGACAGAGTGCTGTCCGAACCATGGACAAGTGAAAGACCCCCGGCTAAGCGTGCCTATCTGTTAGCTGCCATTTTTGCCATGCTGTTGCTTGTTACGGAATGGGGACTTTCCATGCTGGGCGAGGCCCAGCAAAGACAGGATATCTGTGGTCAGACACTAGGGGGCTGATTCACTGGCAATAGGAAAGTAGCCTTATCAGAAAGTCCAGTGTGCTAATGGTAGCCTTATCAGAAAGTCCAGAGTGTGCTAACGGTAGCCTTATCTGATTTCCATATACTCAGAAATGCCAAGTTTGTCCTTAACCTGAACCCATGGCCTCATTTAAATCGACCAATGAAAACCCTGTAACCATGCATCTGCTTCTGTAAGCCCGCTTCTTGCCACCCCAACCCTATATAATCAACCCTCAACCTAGCCCGGGACACTCAGTCACCCGAAGGCTGTAGTGTCTGCAGGCGCCTGTGTGAACAATAAAGTTGCCTCTTGCACTTGCATCCTGTGGTCTTGGTCTCTGTTCTTGGACGCTGGGCCCCAGGGGCAGTGTCCCCATTTCGGGGGTCTTTCATTTGGAGGTTCCACCGAGATCTCCTTGGGACCCTCGCCCAAGCCGGCTGAGAACCCACCGGGAGGTAAGCTAAGCTGGCCAGCATTTGTTTTGTCTGTGTCTGATTCTCATCTGTCTTTTGTTTCGTTTGCGCTGCATTTGAAAGTTGGTTCGGATCCATGACCGTTCGGTATTTGGGCGGCTCGAGAAGGAGCTGATGAGCTCGGACTTCTCCCCCACCACCCTGGGGGATGCCTCATGGATCTGGGGAGCCGACTATTTCGGGGCCCGGTACGAATCCGTGGGATTCGTCCGTCTGCAGGGCGAAGCACCCGCTTCCCCGTCTGATTTTTTACTTCCAGTTTTGCGCCAAAACCGCGCTGCGCGTCTTTTTGTAATTGTTCTATCTCTTATTTGTCTATTTTCCTATTTCTACATAAAAAATATGGGGCAGACCATAACCACCCCCTTGAGTCTCACTCTAGAACACTGGAGCGAAGTCCGCGAGCGCGCTCACAACCAATCAGTCGAAATAAGAAAAGGACGATGGTGGACCTTCTGCTCCTCGGAATGGCCTACATTCAATGTGGGCTGGCCGGCGGGAGGAACCTTTGACATTCCTACTATTTTACAAGTCAAAGAGCAGGTCTTCGACAAGGGACCCCACGGTCATCCCGACCAGGTTGCCTACATCGTCACCTGGGAAAGCCTGGCCTATGACCCACATCCCTGGGTCATTCCCTTCCTCCCTCCAAGTCCCCTCCCCCTTTACATCCTCTCCCTTCACCTTTACCCTCTGCACCTCCGGCCACTCCTCAGCCCCCAAGTCCTCAGCCTCCCAAGTCTTCCATCTACCCGACCCTCATCAAGAAAGATCAGAAGCCTGTCCTTCCCCCGAGGATCCCCTCCTCATGGATTTACTCACTGAGGAGCCTCCACCTTATCACCTAGCACCTGTCCCCGCCACTCCGGCTCCCCCAGAGGCGGAGACGGAAGCGGGGTGACCCGAAACCACCATGGGGACCCCTTCTCCACCCAATTCCCCCGTGGCCAGGCGCCTTAGGGGTCGCAAGGATCCACTCCCAACCGGGGAGGGACCTCACAGATGTTTCCCTTAAGACAGACAGGGCGGGGGGACAATTACAATATTGGCCTTTTTCTGCCTCTGATTTATAGAATTGGAAACAACACAACCCCCCATTTTCCAAGGACCCTGTGGCACTGACCAACTTGATCGAGTCCATCTTGATCACTCATCAACCCACATGGGATGATTGCCAGCAACTCTTGCAGGCTCTCCTCACCTCAGAGGAAAAACAGAGAGTTCTCCTAGAGGCCAGGAAAAATGTTCCCGGCGAGGACGGGAGACCAACACAGTTGCCTAATGAAATTGATGATGCCTTCCCATTGACCCGCCCGAATTGGAACTTCACCACCAATGCAGGTAGGAGACACCTATGCCTTTATCGCCAGTTGCTCATAGTGGGCCTCTGAGGGGCCGGCCGCCAGCCCACCAATTTGGCTCAGGTAATACAAGGTGCAGAGGAATCCCCCGTGGGTTTTCTAGAAAGACTAAAAGAGGCCTATCGCATGTACACCCCCTATGATCCAGATAGTCCGGAACAGGAGGTAAATGTATCAATGTCATTTATATGGCAGTCGGCTCTGGATATCAGAAATAAATTACAGAGGCTGGACAACCTGCAAGGGTACACGCTCTCTGAATTAGTTTGGGAGGCAGAACGAATTTTTAATAAAAGAGAGACTCCAGAAGAAAAAGAAAACAGACTGCGTAGGGAGACAGAACAGAGGGAAGATAGGCTCAGAAAGGAGGCAGAAGAAAGAGATAATGCAAGAGAGCGAAAACGCAGTAGGGAACTTAGTTGCTTGCTGGCCACCATAGTGCAGACTCAGCATCAAAATACTGAGAGGTCAGTCAGGGTGGGAGATAAGGAGGCCTAGGGTAGATTGAGACCAGTGTGCCTACTGCAAAGAGAAAGGACACTGGGTCAAAGATTGCCCTAAGCGACTCAGAAGACAGAAGACAGGATCTTCAGAGCCCAGAACCAACCTCTTGAACCTGGACGAAGACTAGGGAAGTCGAGGCCAGGAGCCCCCCCCCCCAGCCTAGGATAACTCTTACTATTGGGGGGCAGCCGGTCACCTTCCTAGTGGATACCAGAGCCCAACAATCAGTTCTAACTCGCTCCCGGGGACCACTCAGCAACCGCACAGCCTGGGTACAAGGTGCCACCGGTGGGAAACAATATCGCTGGACAACCGAATGGAAGGTACACTTGGCTACAGGATGGGTCGAGGCCTTCCCAACCAAACGTGAAACTGCCAAGACGGTGACGAAGAAATTGTTAGAAGAAATCTTCCCCCATATGGTATGCCACAGGTAATAGGGTCAGATAACGGGCCTGCCTTTGTCTCCCAGGTAAGTCAGTTGGTGGCTAAGCTACTGGGGATTGATTGAAAATTACATTGTGCATATAGACCCCAGAGCTCAGGTCAGGTAGAAAAAATAAATAGAACAATTAAAGAGGCCTTATCTAAATTAACGCTTGCAACTGGCTCAAAGGATTGGATGCAACTCCTACCCCTGGCTCTATACCGGGCCAGGAACACTCCCGGCCCACACGAGCTAACCCCTTTTGAACTTCTGTATGGCACACCACCTCCAGCCATAACATTCTTTGATGCGGATATATCTAATTATGCTAATACCCCTTCCCTTCAAGCTCACTTACAGGCCCTGCAATTGGTACATCAGGAGATCTGGGAGCCTCTTGCCGCAGCTTACCGGGAGTCCTCGGCCACCCCCGTCATCCCACACAAGTTCCAGATCGGAGACACCGTCTGGGTTAGACGACATCAGACCCGCAACCTTGAACCCCGCTGGAAAGGACCCTACACCGTACTTCTGACCACCCCTATGGCACTAAAGTTCAACGGGATTGCTGCCTGGGTCCACTCATCACACGTCAAGGCTGCCCACCCGAGACATACACCCCACGGGCCGGAGCCAGAACCACCATGGAGACTTCAGCGCACTCAAAACCCATTAAAGATAAGACTTACCCGCACTTAGTATTGCTAATGACGATGATGCTTTTGCCCCTTAGAGGAATGACTAGCCCCTCTAGCCCTCACTGGCCCATGCATCCTCAATCGCCTGACCCAATTTGTTAAAGAACGCTTGTCTGTCATCCAGACTTTGGTCTTAACCCACCAATATCAGGCTCTGAAGCAAGTAGATACTGAGATTCCCTGATAAGTAAAAGGTTTTACTTATGATAAAGAAAAGGGGGGAATGAAAGACCCCCGGCTAAGCGTGCCTATTTGTTAGTTGCCATTCTTGCCATGCTGTTGCTTGTTACGGAATGGGGACCTTCCATGCTCGGCGAGGCCCAGCAAAGACAGGATATCTGTGGTCAGACACTTGGGGGCTGACTTACTGGCAATAGGAAAGTAGCCTTATCAGAAAGTCCAGTGTGCTAACGGTAGCCTTAACAGAAAGTCCAGTGTGCTAACGGTAGCCTGTCTGATTTCAGAAATGCCAAGTTTGTCCCTAACCTGAACCCATGGCCTCATTTAAATCGACCAATGAGAACCCTGTAACCATGCAACTGCTTCTGTAAGCCCGCTTCTTGCCACCCCAACCCTATATAATCAACCCTCAACCTAGCCCGGGACGCTCAGTCACACGAAGGCTGTAGCGTCCGCAGGCGCCTGTGTGATCAATAAAGTTGCCTCTTGCACTTGCATCCAGTGGTCTTGGTCTCTGTTCTTGGACGCTGGGCCCCAGGGGCAGTGTCCCCATTTCGGTGGTCTTTCACAAGTAGGGTACAGAGGAAGTTGATGGACCAACTTTTCCAAGACAAAGTAGGCCAGTCCTTCCAAAGTCCTGCTTTACAGTAAAGTCTGTCCAATATTCTGGGCCTGTAGGCCAGAGACATATGCTACATTACTGCAGAGGATCTCGGGTGACTGACTATCCAGACAGCCAGCAGTCTCTGTCACTTCTATAGTTTTGGAAGCTGCTTGCTCTGGACTACCTGTTTCTTTTCCAAGTAAAATTTATCCTTCTCTGGCCTCCAATGGGGTTGAAGACTAGATAGTTATCAGGTGTAAAAAGAAAACTCGCAAAATAGATGTAGGTTTATAAAGATATAAAAGCTTAAGTTGTGAAGGAGGTGTTTTTAGGTTGATAAATGCAAGTCATGATAAAAGCTGATTTAGGTACAGAACTTGAACTTGTCAAGATAGATAGTACAGTACTTTCTCCAAGATTGCCAGATACAAATGGACTGGATACTGTGAATATAATTCTTACCTGATAGTTCCCATATTTTCTTATTGTATATTGTTGGGATAATCTTTTTGTGCACTGTATAATGATTGTCCCTATATCATTCAAATGCTGATTTCTGTGCCAGCAGACAGCTGAGTACAGATTGGACTTTGGTATTGTTAAGTATCACCTGTCTCAGTATTTTTTTTTTTTTTTTGGTTTTTCAAGACAGGGTTTCTCTGTATAACAGCTCTGGCTGTCCTAGACTCACTTTGTAGACCAGGCTGGCCTCGAACTCACAGAGATCCGCCTACCTCTGCCTCCCAAGTGCTGGGATTAAAGGCGTGCGCCACCAACGCCCGGCTATGCCTCAGTATTTTGTAAACATTGTTCTCCAAAACCTTCTGATTGGTTGAATGAAGAGCTGAATGGCCTAAAGCAAAGGCAGAATAGACAGGGCTTCCAGCAGAGATAGGAACTCTGGGAAAGAATCAGGTGTGGGGGATTCACCAGGCAGATGGAGAGGAAGAAACAGGTACTGAGAAGAGGTACCCAGCCATGTGGCAGAAAGTTGATTAGTATAAATGGGTTAACTTGAGTTATAAGAGCTAGTTGGGAACAAGTGTAAGCTAAGACCAAGCTTTCATATGTAAATAAAAGGTCTGTGTGTCATTACTTGGGCGGCTTGCAGGTCAAGACAGTCTGGCAATATTGCTGTGTTCTTTTGTTATTGTTCGTTTGTTTTTTTAGTTTTGGGGTGTTTGTTTTTTTTTTGTTTCGAGACAAGATGTCTATGTATAACAGCCTTGGCTTTCCTGGAACTCTCTTTGTAGACCAGGCTGGCCTTGAACTTACAGAGATCCTCCTGCTTCTGCTTCCTGAGTGCTGGGATTAAAGGCGTGTACCACCATTCCTGGCCTTTTGCTTTTTTTTTTTTTGGTTTTTTTGAGACAGGGTTTCTCTGTATAACAGCCCTGGCTGTCCTGGACTTGCTTTGTAGACCAGCTGGCCTCGAACTCACAGAGATCCGCCTGCCTCTGCCTCCCAAGTGCTGGGATTAAAGGTGTGCGCCACCACGCCCGGCTCTTTGCTTTGTATTTTTAAGACAGGATCTCACTTCATAGCTCTGGCAAGCTGAGTTCCAGGCTGGTTTAGCACTTATAGAGATTTGTCTGTGGAATGCTGGAATTACTTAATTACCAGCCCTGGCAGGCAATGTTTTTGAGAAAAAGTATCTGCATATTTCAGGGCAGAGAAAAAGTACTGAGCAATCAGAAGAGTTGTTTATGTGGAGGTTTGATCTGGAAATTTCCTGCTATGTATTTCATGTCAAATAAATACTCTCCATTTTTTTTTTACATCAAATCTAAATGCCTAAATTTCCTGTTTGATATGGACTAATAAAATTCCTAAGCCTGGCCTTAAAAGTCAAGAGTCACAAATGAAAAAAATGGCTGAGCATGGTCACACACACCTTTAATCCTAGAATTCCACAGGCAGATCTCTGTGAGTTCCAGGCAGCCTGGTGTTCAAGGTCAGCCAGATCTACAAAGTGAGATGCTTTCTCAAAAGAAAAAAAATTAACAACATGTCTCTGAAAACAAATGATAGACTGGGTGGTGTAGCACACAGCTTTAATTCCAACACTCCAGGGAGGCAGAGGCAGGTGGACCTCTGATTTTGAGGCCAGCCTGGTCTATAGCGTGAATTCCAGGACAGCCAGGGCTACACAGAGAAACCCTGTCTTGAAAAACAAACAAACAAAAATGATGCCCCCTTTCATTGAAGTTACAAAAAGAAAAATATCATTCCACATTATAAAACCAGCTCAGGGATGGTGGCATACCTCTGTTGTTAGAGCCCTTACCCTAGTACATCAAAGACTGAATTTGATTCCAGCACCACAAGGAAAAAAAAACTAAACAAACAAAACAAAACCAAAAACCTAGTTCAAAGAATCAGATTTGGCTGAGAACATAGTTCAGTTGTGATAAGACTTGCTTAGCTCCCAGAAATCCCTAAATTTGATCCCAGCACCACATAAACCAGGTGGGCAGTGCAAGCTTATTAAATCCCAGCTCTCAGGAGGTGGGGCAAAAGGAGCAGAAGTGGAAGGTCATCCTCAGATATATGACAAGTTTTCCATCAGCAAGTAATACACAAAAGCCTGCCTTTAAAAAAAGAGTCAGGCCAGGTGGTGGTGGCACACTCCTTTAATCCCAGCACTTGGGAGGCAAAGACAGGCGGATCTCTGTGAGTTCGAGGCCAGCCTGATCTACAAAACGAGTCCAGGATAGCCAGAGCTGTTATACAGAGAAACCCTGTCTTGAAAAACCAAAAAAAAAAAAAAAAAGAGTCAAGGGCTGGAGAGATGTCTCAGCAGTTAAGAACACTGGCTGTTCTTGCAGTGAACCCAGATTCAGTTACCAGCATTTACATGGTGGCTCACAACCATCTATAGTTCCAGTTCCTGGGTAACCATTGTCCTCTTCAGGTGCCAGGCATGCACATGGTGCACATGCATACATGCAGGCAAAAACACTCACACATAAAATAAGATAAATAGATCTTTAAAAAAAATGATCACCAAGCTGGGCATGGTTGGCACACACCTTTAATCTCAGCACTCGGGAGGCAGAGGCAGGCAGATCCCTGTGAGTTCGAGGGCAGCCTGGTCTACAAAACCAGTCCAGGTTACACAGAGAAACCCTGTCTCAAAAAACAAAACAAAACAAAACAAAAAATGGAACACCAGAGAGTGCAACAACTGTGGAAGAAGGTAACCATGGCACCTGTAATCACAGTGTAGTTACACGTTTTAGAAACACACTGCCAAAAATAGCTTTTGTCTTCCCTGACATCCTGACACCATACTTGTTTGCTACCTTACCCTGATAATTAGGAAACTCTCTACTTCTTTTGGTTCAAACAGACTGTTCCTCACAAAACAACTCTTCGAGGTATTCTCTGGTGAGTAGACCGGCAGTCTTCTCATCTTCTTGCCTTTCTCTCATTTGTCCCCTGGGAATGTAAAAGGGTTATGGAGGATCTCACTTTGTATCCATGGTTGGACTGGAATTCCATATGTAGACTAGACTGCCCCTGAATTCCTATTTATTCTTTATTTTTGCAAGACAAGGTTTCTCTGTTTAACAGCCCTGGCTGTCCTGGAACTTGCTTTGTAGACCAGGCTGGCCTCAAATTCACAGAGATCCGCCTGCCTCTGCTTCCCGAGTGTTGGGATGAAAGGCTTGCACCATTTCACCAGGCTTATTCATTTATTTTTTAAACATATGTTTAATTCTCTCTTTCACAATTTTTTTGTTTTGTTTTGGTTTTTTGAGACAGGGTTTCTCTGTGTAACAGCTCTGGCTGTCCTGGACTCCCTTTGTAGACCAGGCTGGCCTCAAACTCATAGTGATCCGCCTGCCTCTGCCTCCCAAGTGCTAGGATTCAAGGTGTGCACCACCATGCCTGGCCTCTCTTTCACAATTTCATACAAGTATACAATTATCTTGATTCTATGTACTCCTAACTCCTCCCCATTCCCATCTCCCTGGATGCCCTTATAACACATCCTCTACTCACCTTCACGTCTTCTTTTTGCTGATGTTCTTTGTGTACTCCATTGAGTTCAATTAGTGCTGCCTACTGGAAGTCTGGTTGATCTTGTGTGGTAACTCTAGCTGCACTGAGTGCAATGGCCGAGTTATATGAACACAGCAGTTCACTGATGGGGTGGTGTTAAGCATTCTAAATGTTAATTAATTGGTCCTGCTTGCTGTCTGTTACTTACATTGTCTCTGATTGGTTAAATAAATGCTGAGGCCTGGAGACTGGGCAAAGGGAGTGGTAGGCAGTACTAAGGTGCGCAGGCTTCTGAGACAGAGAGCATTTTGGGAAAGGCAGAAGCCAAGAGCAGGAAGAAGGAGGACACACACTATGGGGATAGATTAAAGAAGATCATTCCATGTGGCCTGGAACATCAGCATAGCCTGGAGAATAGCAGTCCAAAGGGACATATGTATATATGGGGTCATATTTGGGGAATAGAATTATGAACTAGTTTAGATGGGCAAAAATTGTACAGTCCAGGCCAAGGCCTGTTAAAATCCATGTAGTGTCTGTGTGCTCATTTATAATGGCGGGTTAAGGATTAACAGCCACTGAACCAATGTAATATAATATAAATACTAGCAAATAATTTAATTAGCCATTTTTTTCCTACATATGGCACCCAACTATGGCAAGTAGAAACCATGCTTACAGCCTGAGAAGGCCCTATTTGAAAGGCAGTTTCCTAGTGGGGGAACTGAACCCAAATACATTTCAAAGATGCAGCTCCCTTAACAAAAGCTACTGCCTTACATCAAAGGTGGAGAACTAAGGCTGTCCTTAAAAGCCAGCAGCCTTCTAAACAGAGCTTAATAGCAAAATTAACTGCCTAGATTAAAAATGAAGGAATTTATAATGTCTTAATGTTTGGATTCTAATTGAGTTTGTTTCTCTTAGCAAGCACATGATTTTTATAGTGACAATTGTGATTCTATATATACTTTTTGAGAAATATCTGACTAGGATAGGCTTAAGAAAGGGAGCTTACAGATGCAATGCCAACTTGCTGACAATAAAATGAGGGAAGGAGGGAACCCTTCCTGATAGATAAATTAATGGGAGCTGGAGCTCACAGCTCCTTGGCTACTAGATGTTTGTCAAGAGTATCTGGGAAAGGTCCACCAAGTTATATACGGCTGAAGCTAGATTCCAGGGAATAATGAACAGAGCTTTAATTATAGAATAGGATGGCACAGTTAGACAAAGGATTTTGGAATATTCTTGTTTCTTTCCTTGATTATTGTTTAGATGTCTTTGATTTCCCTATATTGGTGGGAGGTATAAAGGATATTTTGTCATTTGACAATGCTAAAATATAAGAGATTTTTGAAGATGTAAATTAAAAGGGGTCACAAAGCCGGGCATGGTGGCGCACGCCTTTAATCCCAGCACTTGGGAGGCAGAGGCAGGTGGATCTCTGTGAGTTCAAGGCCATCCTGGTCTACAAACAGCCAGGACAGCCAGGGCTGTTACACAGAGAAACCCTGTCTCGAAAAAACAAAAAAAAGGGGGTCACAAGCCAGTCTCCTTAGATATAGGGCTCCCACAGGAGAACTGGTTTCAAGAGAGATTTTTGCCTTAAAAGCCAGCAGCCTTCTAAACATAAGGGAGATATGTTAATCGCTGGGTGAGCATGATGGTGCATGCCTTAAATCCCAACACTTGGGAGACAAAGACAAGTGAATCCCTGACCTTCACCAAGGTCAGCCTAGTCTACAAAGTAAATCCAGGACAAGGATACACAGAGATATCCTACCTCAAAAGGAAAGAAAAGAGAGAGAGAGAGAGACAGAGACAGAGAGAGAGAGATGTTACTTGTGAGAAATTATATATTTTCAGAACAAAGGAACCAAATACCAAAGAAGACAAGGCAAATAGCCCAGATGATCCATTCTCACAGATTGCCTCAATAGCTGTTTCCTCCAAATTCTACATGCAGAACAACTTCAAAACGGTTTGCTAAGATGGTCCAGCTTCACAGACTGTTCCAGCCAGGACTTCAATAAAGCCTTGAACTTTCCCATCTAAAGTTCAACTTTGGACTACAAACTGCTCAGGACATGAAACTGCCGAACACATAGAGACTGGACAACAAATGTTACTATTAACTTGCTTAATCATTTTTCCATTTTATGTGGACCCCCAAACAGGTTTTCTATGACCCAATTCAGCTGGAAGCAATTTTAAGAAAGCAACACCCCATTCCCAAAAGGTGGGGTGGATGATTTTTTGGTCATTTGATGTTATAGATGCTTAGGGGATTGGTTACAAATTGTAAGTGATTTTGTAAAGCAAGGTATAGGAGATTAGATTCAAGGACTTTTCTATTTCTTTTTCTTTTCTCTATCCTTCCTTCTTTCTCATATAGGGGGAAAGGACTTGAAAAGAAAAAGAGGAGGAATATATGTATATAATATAGAAATGATAAAAGGGTAGATTATTGAATCTGCTCTGAAACTTAAAACTACTGTTATTCTCAAAATAAGGTTATCTTTTGATACATTGGTATAGAACTTTATATATTGATTAATAATATGATTAATTTTGATTCATTGGTATAGAACTTTATATATTGACTAATAATATGATTAATTTTGATTCATTGGTATAGAATTTTATATTTTGACACATATTATGTATATTTTAACTCTTATATAGGGTATTGTGACTACACAACTCATTTAAAAGTACAAGTTTACTTCCAATCCTTTTATGGGTTGCTATTACAATCTATTTAGCATCTGGATAATACAGATTGATGGCTGGTCAGTCAAGCTCCTGGTCATGTCAAATACTAGTCTTAATTTATCACAAAATATGCTTAATAGGTTAAACAGATAATAAATGATTAAAATATAGTTTGTTTATTCAAAGGTAGATAAATGCATAGTTAAATTTATAAATAAATCAATAGATGTCTTCAAAACTTTCAGAGGCATACAGAAAATGGCATTTAAAGATGTTTTTATTATTTTAAGAATTATTTGACTTAAGACAATCAACTCCTGGAAGCTCCCATTTGACTTGGAAGAAGACAATGAGCATCAAAAAGAAATCTCCATGAGGAGATAATTCCTACTGGGCAAAAACACTCCTGCTCTCTCAACAGACTATATAGAGTCCAAAGATGGACCAGAGCTTACATGCAGGTGAGTCATTATTGTCCTGATTCTGCAGAGACAGAATGAGAAAATCCTTCTTATTTCCAGCTGTACAATTGTGTCTGTGAGATATGCTTGGCCAGAAGGCTGAAGATGATGCTCCAATGGTGTTGAGAGATATTTTGGACTGTCTAGGCAGCAAACTGTCATTTTTTTCATTCTGGAAGCTGCTCTCTTATGCTTTCTACTCACTTAAATAATAACTTTATCCCTCCTTATGTCTTTGATTGGGTTGAAGACATAGCAGTTATAAAATTTCAATTGAACTTGAGTTGTTTAGGATTTAGGAGGATATTTTCAAGTCTAAATAAAATCTTTAGGTTTATAAATATAGGATAAGATTGTAAATATTTAAGCTCAGAACTTTAGACACACCAAGATAGATGATTTTTTTCTTCTTCAAGATTGCCTGATACAAATAGGCTAAACATTATTATGTATGTAACTTTTGTATATGGTTTTGTTGATTGTTTCATATTTGTTCTTATTGTTTTTGCTATATGAGTTAAAAAAATTAGCCTTTTTATTAGACAAAAGGAGGGAATTGATGGGGTGATGTTAAGCATTCTAAATGTTAATTAATTGGTCTTGCTTGCTGTCTGTTGCTTACATTGTCTCTGATTAGTTAAATAAATGCCAAGGCCTGAGATTGGGCAAAGACAGAGGTAGGCAGGACTAAGGTGTGCTGGTGTCTGAGACAGAGAATTTTGGGAAAGGAAGAAGCCAAGAGCAGTAAGAAGGAAGACACACACCATGGGGGGTAGATTAAAGGAGATCATTCCACATGGCCTGGAACATCTGCATAGCATGGAGAATAGCAGTCCAAAGAGATATATGTATATATGGGGTCATATTTGGGTAATAGAATTATGAGCTAGTTTAGATGGGCTAAAATTGTACAGTCCAGGCCAAGGCCTGTTAAAATCCATGTGGCGTCTGTGTGCTCATTTATAATGGTGGGATAATGATTAACAGCTGCCAACCAATTAATGATAATCTAAATACTAGCAAACAATTTAATTAGCCATTTTTTTCCTACAGTTCACAGCATTCCTTCCCCATCCTCCTGGACTTACATCCCCGGAGCCTTTAGCAGAGGTGTATGTGTTTACACATGACATGGATGTTATACTGAAGGATGACCACTCAGCATCACTTAGTCTCAGCACCTGGACCGGTTATGAGTCTTTCTGGTTTCACCGCTGCCTACTGCAGAAAAATCTTCTCTGACCAGGGTTGAGAGCAGCAACTTAAATCTGAGTGTGTGTAAAGGTAGCTACTTAGAAGGCCATTTGACAATATGTCCATTTGGCAGGACAATGTTTCAGGTTCTTCGCTAGAGTCTATGACCTCCTAAGGCACAGGCTTTTTTGGGCAGGCCCATGGTTTATGAAGGAACAAGGAGAAAGCATGGACCATAGCCTTTATCAGAGTTTCTGCAGAAAATGCAAGACAAGACAGTAAATAGCTGAAGATTAGCTATTGTGAATAATGTTGGAAGCTCTGGAACATATGAGTAATCTCTAGTGCTGGGTGCCTGGCCCTGAGAATTCTGGGTAGAGGAGACATCGGCTTGGAATGTGACACTTAGATAAGGAAATACTTAGTGGTATGTGATCAGGATTAATGTGGGAATTTGTCTTGTTTTTGCTGCCAGCAAAAGCCAGTTCCAAAAATGAGATTGGAAGTTATACATTGTTTGGCCCTGTGATTAAAGAACGCCAAACAGACAAATCTAGAGTGTGAGACAATATCAAACAGCACTCCTGGAAACCCTAGAACAAGGAGAAAAATGACAATACCAAGATGTGCCTTGGACACAGAGCAACTGGGATTCCTGACACTGCAGGCAAATCACAGTCAAGAGGAGGGAACAACAATTAAGGATTTTAGAGCTACATGTGGTGGCAAAGGTTTGCAATCCCAGAACCTGGGAGGCAGAGGCAAGAGAATCATAAGTTCCATGACAGCCAGGGTTGCATAGTGAGAACCTGTTTCAAATCCATGTGGTCAGGCTTGGTGGCTGCCACTCTTACTTACTCCCTAAGCCATTCCTCCTGCCCCTTGTCTATAAAATGTATGCATTAGGACCTATCTGTCTATGTTGGCATTAATTCCTGTGCAAATTGGAGTCCTGTTCAGGAAGTGTTGGAGTGTGCTTCCAACTTTTTCTTCCAGCAAATTCAAGTTTTGCATCAGGTCTTTGATGCGCTTGGAGTTGATTTGTGTGTGTGTGTGTGTGTGTGTGTGTGTGTGTGTGTGTGTGTGTGTGTGTGCAGACTGAGAGATGAAGGTCTAACTTCATCCTTGTACATGTAAGTGTCCAGGTTTCCCAACACCATTTATTGAAGATACTGTCTTTCCTCCAGTGATTATTTTGGCATCAAAACACATCAAAATTAGGTGGCTGATAATTGGGTGGACTTAAATCTGAGTTTTTACCTCCATCCCATTGATCTACACACCCGTTTCTGTGCCAGTACCATGGTGTTTTTATTACCATGGCTGTGTAGCATAATCTGAAATCAGATATGGTAATGCCTCCAGCATTATTGTTTGGCTCCAAATTGCTATGTCTGGGGTCTTTTGTGCTTCCATGTGAATTTTAAGATTTTTTGTTTCTATTTTTGTGAAGACTGTCATGGGAATTTTGATTGGAATTGCATTAAATCTGTAGAACAGACATTTTCACATTGTTACATCAATCTACAAGCAAGTAAGGTCCTTCCATCTTCTCATCTCTTCTTCAATTTCCTTTTTTTTTTTTGTAAATTAGAAG
>CAJQZJ010001969.1:821845-848423 GCA_907164525.1 Lophiomys imhausi
GTTTTTCGAGACAGGGTTTCTCTGTGTAGCCCTGGCTGTCCTGGACTCACTTTGTAGACCAGGCTGGCCTCGAACTCGCAAAGATCCGCCTGCCCCTGCCTCCCAAGTGCTGGGATTAAAGGCGTGTGCCACCACTGCCCGGCACAGCAGAGCATTTTTGAGAAAGCCAAAGATGCTGACAATTGCATTTTCCCAACATAATATTTTTGAATGATTAGTTCGAAGTTTCACACAATGCTTGATTCGCAATCCTCCCACCCTTGTGCTCCCCCACCAAAAAGAGAGAGAGAAAGAGAGAGAGAGAGAAGAAAAGAAAAAATACACCAAGTACAATTTGTGTTGCCCATCTATCTACTCATGGTCAAACTCCCAGTGGCCTTAAAGATAACTGAGTCCCTTTCCACCCATCCCCCCACCCATTCCCACCCTCACCCACAGAAGCCATGAACTGTGAAGAGCTACACTTCAGCATCCTTATCACATTTTTAAAGGATTCTCTTCAATGGCTTTCTGTCTAGACGGTTTCTGTTTTTGGAAGGGGGGGTAGGGGCGGGGGGGGGGGGAGGGAGGGAAGTGGAGGAGGGAGTGGTGTGGGTGAGGAAGCCTTCAGTCTCTTTCATTGTTGATTGTGAGTCTGGAGTCCTTAATATCACTTCCTCAGAAACTTCCCTGTCCATAGCAGCCTGCAGCAGCATGATTGTGTACTGCCACTTGGTTTGTCTTTGGCTGAACAGACCACGGACACCATCATGGCCTCGGGTGCTTTCTCTCACTCTTTGAGCGTCTCTGGCAGCATCAAGGATCCCAGACATCAAACTGGACCCGGCACAGATCATGGACATCAGCATGGTCCCTGGTGGCAGGCCTGATCACAGACATCAGCTTGGTCCCTGATGGCAGGCCTGATCACAGACATCACCGTGGTCCCTGGTGGCAGCCAGGACCACAGACATCAGCACAGGCTCAGGTGCTTTTCCTCACTCTTTAGAAAGTAGACAAACAGGCAAATCAAAATAAATTTTAAAAAATTAAATCAGAAAAACAAAACAAAGAAAAAATACAAGAAACACACATACACAATCCATAAAAACACAAAATTGGGAAGTATAATATACAAAAACACCAGTAAGACAAAAAAATGCCCAAACAAAGCAGTATGAGACAAAAAGCCTACAAAAATACCATTGAGCTCATTTTGTGTTGGCCATCTACTATAGGGCCTACACTTAAGTGTGGTTAACATACCCAATGAGACTCCATTGTTGAAACTACTGTTTCCTTTACAAGTAGATATCAATGGCAGATACCGTCTTGGTTAGGGGTGGGAGCCCATGTCCACTTCCACTCCTCAGTCTGGCTTGAATCTATGCAGGCCCTGGGTCTGTGGCCAGTCTCTGTGAGTTTGTATGATCATCAGCCCTGTCGTTTGTGGAAGACTCTGTCTTCCTGGAGTCATTCATACCCTTTGGCTTTGGCTGTTTTGTTTTGAGACAGGATCTTTCTGTGTATCTTTGACTGTCCTTGAACTCACTATGTAGATCAGGTTGGCCTCAAATTCAGAGATCTGCCTGCCTCTGCCTCACAGATGCTGTATGGGGTACTGTGGGTCTCTCCTTTACCTCATGTCTGTTGGCCACCAGTGCGTGTGGTGCAGGGAAGCAGAAGACAGGGAACAGGATTCGGATAGCTGTGAGTACAACAGATAAACAACTCGGGATCATCGGCAGAGAGGCAGATTAACTTTATTGGGGTGAATGAGGGTTATATAGAACTTGGGGAATAGGTGGGAGTTTCCAGGGTGAATATAAATCTGGATCTAGGAGTGCCAGGGATGCTTCATTTGAATTTGACATCACAGTCCCATCATAAGAAAGAGAACATCCTATGGGCAGCCCCTTACTTAGGGGAGACTGTTAGCAGGCATTCCAGGAATCCCAGGTGCTTGCTGAGCAGGTTCTTACCAGGAGAAAGAAAGTTAAACCTGTAACTTTGTATATAAAATTCTTCAGGGAGAGAGTGTGGGGGTCCCCCAAATCAGGCAGAGAGGAGGGAACCTCACTGGGATAGAGAGTCCACCATTTAGCTCAGGGCTTTCCGGACATGGCGGGATCCAACATGCTGGAATGAAAAGCTTCTCTCTGGCTCTTGCAATCTTTCTGCCTCCTCTTCTGCATAGCTCCCTGAATCCTGAGGAGGGGTGTGATGAAGACTTTCCATTTAGGACTTAGTATTCCAAGGGTTCTCACCCTCTGTTCTTGTCCAGTTGTGGATCTCTGCCTTGCTAGTTCCCCATCTACCGTGAGCAGAAGCTTCACTCTGGCACAGAACTGAGTCCCATCCCCTTAAGGCCACTGAGGGTCCCCAGTAGAAAGTGCTTCTAGGTATCTGTGACTGACCCAAAGGAATGTACATGGGCTATAAGGGAAGCCTGGGAGGGGCCACAGGAAGAGCTAAGCTGGGTCCCCACTAAAGGGAGGCTCCAGGGAATGGAGGTAGGGTAGGAGGAGGGCCACCTGCAAGCAGGCTGTTACAGGGCTGGAGGTGAGACAGGAGAGATCCGAGTGGAGGACAAGATGGATAGTGAAACTCACAGAGTCCCAGCCTGGTGTGACCACTGGGTTCCCGGTAGAGAGTCTTTAGGGATTGGTGGCTAGAGAGTAGTGGAGTAGAATGGAATAGCAGGCTGAGAGGGCCTGCAGGATGGAACCAAGTTGGGTTTGCAGGGAGCACAGGTAGAGCCTCCAAGGAATGGAGGTAGGGTGGGAGTCAGGATGTGTTTTTAAAATTGCCATCATGAGCTGCTGCAGGGGATAGCATTAACAGAGCAAACTTGTGATGACTGATCTTGGCTACCAACTTTGGCACATTCGGGAAGAGGGAACCTCAGTTAAAGAATTGCCCTCATCAGATTGACTTTGTGGGGCATTTTCTTGATTGTTAGATGGGACGCAGGAGAGCCCAGCCCACTGGGCTTGGTATCTTCCCTAGGCAGGTGGACTGGGTTGTATAAGAAAGCAAGCCAAGCGAGTCAGAAGGAGCAAGACAGGAAACAGGGTTCCTCTGTGGTTTCTGCTTTCAAGCTCCTGCCTTGGCTCTCCTCAATAAAGGACTGTGGCCCGTAAGATACAATAAAACTTATTATTCCTCTCCAAGTTCCTACTGCCCATGGAGTCTATCATAGCAGCAGAAAACAAGATAGAACAAAACCTATGTGAGCATCTCAAAAATACAGATCATGCTTTATTTGTCTTTATAGACAAGGACCAGAAATAATACTTGGTAGCTCCTGGTAAGAGTTTTGCTTTGTTTTCTGAGACAGGGTTTCTGTGTGTAGCCCTGGCTGTCCTGGAACTCGTTATGTAGACCAGGCTGGCCTCAAACTCACAGAGATCCAAGCCTTCCTGCCTCCCTCACGTGTTTGGATTAAAGGCGTGCACCCCCAGGCCTGGATGACTGTTAAGACTTTTAAACAATTCAGAGATGGGCTGGAGAGATGGCTGGAGGGCTGAGAACACTTTTTGCTCTTTCAAGGGACCTGAGTTTAGTTCCCAGCCTCCATATGGTAGTAACCACCAGAAGTTCATTTTCCCCAAAGACTCAACACCCTCTTCTGGCCTCAGTGAACACACAAGCAAAAACATTCATACGCACAGGCTAAAAATAAATCAATCTTTTAAAAACAAAGTATATTTCAGGTTGCCAGGAATTGTACTTATGTACAACGTCAACCGATGACAGTTTTAATTTTCACAAGGACAGTGTAAAACATAAACAACAAGAGTAGGAATTAAAAGAAAACTCATGGGAAAAATAAATACTTGCTGGAGTTGGAGTATAAATTTTCAAGAAATGGGACAAAAAAAAAACTGTGGCTAACAAAGGTCTTAGAATAGCTGCGATTACAATTTTGCAGAAATTCCATTTGACTCATCCTAAGGGTTGTTCATAAAGTGATTGATTGGAAGGTGCTAATGCAAGCAAGTGAACAGACCTTGAGTTTGTTAAGGCTCGGTTTCTTTGACTGTTAAAAATCTAAAATGTAGTAGGAAATGCAAGTAATTATCTTCCTTAAATGTAAATGTTTTGCTTTTCTTAATTTTCAAAAATTCACCTATGTGTGTGCACATGTATGTGTATATCCGTGTGGACATTCACTTGCCACAGTGCTTGTGTGGAGGTCCTAGAACAACTTTCTGCAGTTACTCTCACCTTCCACTTTGTTGAGAAAGGGTCTCTGTTGCTGTTTCTGCCACTTTGCCATATCCTGTGGGCTAAAAGACCCGAGAGCTCTTTTTCAATTCTTCTATCTGTACTTCCCATATGCTTTGGAGTGCTGGGATCACACATATATGCCCCATCTGGCTTTTTATGTGAGGGTACAACTCAAGTCCTCAGGTTTGCACGCCAAGTGAACAACTGAGTCACCTCCCTAGTACACTTAGTTTCAAGCTAGTTTGTTTCCAAAAGCAGATCAATCTTTTAAGAGCACTTCTTTATTTTAAGCAGACTCTATGCCAGAGTACCTAATTTAGTGTGTGTGTGTGTGTGTGTGTGTGTGTGTGTGTGTGTGCGCGCGCGTGCGTGTGTGTGCATACATGTGTTTATACCACATGTGTGTAGCTGCCCATGGAAGGCAGAAGAGGTTCTGGATCTTCTGGAGTTGCAGGTGGCTGTGAGCCATCTGACATTGGATCAGAAGACCAGACTGAGGTCCTCTAAAGAGCAGGAAGAGCTCTTGGTGGCCGGGTTATCTCTCCATCCCCTGGTGTACTGAATTTTGACTTTGGAAATTTTTTCAATATTGAAATTGAATCCAGAGCCTTGCACGTTCCAGAGAGATATTATACAACTGAGATCCATTCCCCAGCTCAACCTTAGGAATTTTGATAACTTTTCACCACTTTATCCTCTACAAAATATGTGACTTACTCAAACCTTCTGTGGCACATTTAAGTTTCTTGGCTTTTCCCTCACCTTCCTTTTTCTACTTTGGAAAAATCCAGTCATGGATTTTTCCTTTTACCTGAGGAAAAAACATATTTTACCATACAAAAATCCTTTCTATAAGCCCCACCCCTTGCCAAATATGGATCTATATACATGAATCTTTACTTTGTCTTCCCTCCTACTTATTAGCCTCTTTTTACTTTACTTCCTTCCTCACTGTCTTATGGTAGAACAACATAACAAATACATGTACCATCTTACTAAAATAATCCAAATTAAATTTATAACATACAGTAACAAATCTCTCTAGTCCATGATGTTTAGAGATCTACTTAATGGCTGCTCCCCACACCCCAGAACTCAATACATAGAGCCCAAATATTCCAGGACTCTCCAACAAAGCTCGTCAGAAATAGAGGCTACAATAGTAATAATTCTAACAATTCTCACAGACATCAGAGAGAACAGAAAGTATTATTATTATTATTATTATTATTAATTATTAAGCCAGAAAGGAAACCAGAAAATACTGTTCTTCAGTTTGTTAAGGCAAACTGATGGGGAGCTGAAACCTGGGAAATAGGAAGTCCTTGTATGAAATCACATGACAACCACTACTTAGTCCCTGTGCAGGCTGACTTTATGCCAACTTGATACAAGCCAGAGTCATTTGGGAAGAGGAACTACAAGGAGAAAATGCCGCCATCAGACTGGCCTTTGGGACAGCTTTTGCAGAGACATTTTCTTGATTGCTGATTTGTGTGGGAGGGCCCAGCTCACTGTGGGCAGTGCCACCTCCCTACCCTACTGGTGGTCCTGGGTGCTATAGGAAAGCTGAAGCTGGGCGTTGGTGGCACACGCCTTTAATCCCAGCACTCAGGAGGCAGGGGCAGGTGGATCTCTGTAAGTTCGAGGCCAGCCTGGTCTAAGGAATGAGTTCCCAGACAGCCAGGAGTGTTACCCCTGTCTCAAACAAACAAATAAACAAGAAAAAAAGAAAAAAGAAAGCCACTGAGCAAGCCTTGCGGAACAAGTCTGTAAATATGTAAATAGTGTTCCTCTATTGTCTTTGCCATCAGGTCTCTCCTACAGGCCCCATATGAGCTCCTGTCCTGATTTCCCTCAGCGATGGATTGGTGTGGAACTGATACTGTCCTCTGTAAGTTGCTTTTTGGTCATGGTGTTTTATCACACCAATAGAAACCCCAACTTAGACTCCTAGTCTGGAGCCTTTGATTTCCCTGGTCTGGACACCCATCAAGACTACTCAATGACTACTGGAGAGTTCCAAAACCATCCCAGTAGGGTTGCCAGACTATGTAACTGGGATGCAGAAGCTCATGCTACCAGGTACCACTATAACCGAACTTTTAAATTATTATTTAACACTTATTTATTTATTACTAAATTCACTTATAACAAACACCAATAATTTCTTAACTATTAATCCTATAAATTCTTACAACCCCTTTAACCTATCCACTAAACCTATTGATAATTATAACAACTACTTTCATAACCTTTTAGAATGATACAGTCTCTGGGGCAGGTCCTCAGTTGTCAGGAACACAGTCTTTGTTGTAGATTCTTTTTTTTTTTTTTGGTTTTTTCGAGACAGGGTTTCTCTGAATATCTCTGGCTGTCCTGGACTCGCTTTGTAGACCAGGCTGGCCTTGAACTCACAAAGATCCGCCTGCCTCTGCCTCCCAAGTGCTGGGATTAAAGGCGTGCGCCACCACCGCCCGGCTTGTTGTAGATTCTTTAACGCACTTAGCAGTCCTTTTTCTGGATCTCTCAGATGCAGGTTAGTCAGGGTAAGTTGGTTATTGCAGTCTCACCTTAAATAAGGCTTCATGCTTTCTTCTCTGTGGGAGACCCCAGCCGTCTGCAGGCCAACTTACTTCTTTTGAATCAGGAACTCAGCTGCTCTGCCTCAGTCCTTAAAACCAGGCACAGTTTCCCCTAGGCCACTGATCGGACAGATCAAACCCCTCCAGGCAAAAGCTGAGCCACAGGGTCCAGTCCTTGGCCTTTTGGTGTCTTGCTCAGGCTTTCTTTGCTCACTGGCTTCTTTCTGCTTCAGGGAGAGAGCTGGCCATTTTCAGCAGGACTCTTGGAGCTCTCTAGCATCAGGGGCCTCTTCTCTTTCTGGGCTCCATGCACTGTCCTTAAATAGGAGGAACTCTGTTTCAGCTTAATTTGGGCTCCGCCCACTTAGCAGCTGAAAACAATGTCAGGCCAGATACTTTGTTTCTTCAAGTCCATTAAGTCTTTCCTGTTTTCCTGACTTCAACCTTGTTTTTCAGTCTATTGAGTCTTTCCTGTTTTTCAGTCTATTAAGTCTTTCCTGTTTTTGCTGACTTCATGCTGATAATGCTCTTCAGGCCCCGAATTAAGAGACAGTATCAGAAACTCCTATATATTTTCTAAATCTAATTTACCTAACCCCTACATACCACACATGTGAGCAGAGACAAGAAACCAGAAGTTATGCTGTGCTTTGCTCAGAAAACGAGTGTTCTGTGAAGATGATGGGTTAGCCTCTCCAGAACCAAACTGCTTTTCAACTCACTTCCATCAACAGGTTCTACAGGAGGTGGGGGAATCATTCATTCTGGAGCCCAGGCCGACCTTTTTGGTTAGGTAGTCAGTCACTTTTCTGAAATAAGTCATTTTATAAATGTTGCTTCTATAAAATGATATGAGTCATTTTTGGCTGTTTTGTTGTTTTAGACATGGTCTCATAATGCAGCCCCCCCCTTAACCTCATTATGTAACTTGCTGTGTGGACCAGGCTCACCTCAAACTCATAGAAATCCACCTGCCTCTACCTCTTAAGTGCTGGGATTGAAAGCAGGCACCACCATGTCTGGCACTGATGTTTGAGTGTTTTAAGTTTTTGTTTTCTGTGTAGGGTTGTTGTGAGAGACTGTTCTCCAAGCCAAGCAACAGCCATCTTGAGAAGTTCATCTGTGCCCATTATAAAATGATTATCTCAGCTGGACTAGTTGACTGTTTACATGCCCACATGAGGGGATAGGGTGGGAGTGGGGTCATGAGATACTCAACTGAATAGCCAGTGGCTCCCTGCTGCCTGTTGTGTGCAACTCTGGGAGTTGTATGGGTGGAAGAACAGAATTGCTTACATTGTGACAGCCAGGAACAGGAGAGAAAAAAGATGAGGAGAGGAAAGGAGAGATCACACACACGTTGCCAAGCACAGGATACATCCTTTCAGGCCATTCTCCCAGCGACTTACTTCCTCCCATTAGGCCCTGCCTCCCAAAAGTGCCATCATATTATGAACCTACCAAGATATTAACCCACTGGTTAGGTCAGAGATCTTCTAACCCAATCACTTCCCCAAAACTTATCAGCTGGCAACCATGTTTTTAATACATGAGAGTTTCAGGGCCTACTTCTTATCTAAATCATCATATAAGGAGTGCCTAGGCTCAGTTCTCTAAAGACTGCCAATGTGTTTATCTTCCCACTCACTTGGCACATAGCTCTCATAAAGATATAGCCCCAAGCAGAAGGTTGGCAACTGTCTTGTTCATCTTTGCATGTAGGGCACCCTTGCCCTTGACTATAAGCTGAAATTTTGGCTCAAGTCTTCTTATCCCTAGGGGACACTTAAGTCTCAATTTCTTCATAGGTAGCCACAGGCTGAAAGCAACTCTTACTTCTGTGGAGCCTGACTGAATCCACCTTGAAAAAAAGATTCCATTTTGTATTAAGTTTGACTCAGAGCTGACCTCCAGTTCCAGAACAACAAAATGTACCCGGCCTTATATTCCAGGAGTGTTCCCTCGTCATCACCAGACAGCTCACTCTGAGAAAGCACCCAAAAAGTCTAAACAAACTTTCTGATGGTCAAGCTGACCTCAGCTAGTTGGTCAGTAACAACAAGCCACTCAGAAATGGACATGACTAGCTACCCAAATGTTATCCAATCATATGGTAAAGAACCTGCTTCTTTGTCTGAGTCTCTACATAAACTCTATACTTTTGGGTGGGGGGCTCTCAACTCAAACTGCTGTGTCAGTGAGTGTTGGGAGTCCAAGGTCTGAGCTTGAATAAACAACCCTCATGTATTTACATCAGAGTTGGGTCCTAGGTTGTCTTTGGGGTCCCGAGAACCTGGCAGAACACTTTTAGATTTATTCCAGAGCCTTGGAAGGTTGCAGCTTCGGCATGTTTATTTGGAGGGGAAGAGAGTCATGTTTCAGAATGTATCAGTCTGTTCAGGCTATGTATTAGTTGGACTTTTTGTTACTATGAAGATACCTGACATAAAACTCAAGACAGTGAATATTTATTTAGGCTTATGGTGTCAGTTGGTAGTCCTTGGCCTCACTGATTCTTCGCCAATAGTGAGGTGGAACATTATTAGCCTTGGAAGCATGAGGCTGAGGCTGTTTACCTCATGGCAGGCAGGAAGCAGAGAGGTAGAGACACCTGAAGTCAAGTGTAACCTTCAGAGTCCAGTGTTCAACATTATAAAATGGAAACTTCAAGGTCAGGCTTCTAGGAGCCTATTTCCTCCTAATATTTCTATCACCTCTCAGAACAGCATCATCACCTGGGAATAGGCTTTACTACATAAGCCTATGGGGGACATTTCATATTGAAATCATAACATTCAATCCCTAATCCCCAAAGGTTCATAGGTATTTCATAATATAAGCTGTATTTAGTTCCATTCCCAAAATCCCCCCAAATCTTAACAGTTCCGGTGTTATTCAACTGGAGAGATTGCTCAGCAGTTAAGACTCCTGGCTATTCTTTCAGAGGAGCCAAGCTTGATTCCCAGCACCCACATGGTTGGGCTCAAAATCATCTGCAACTCCAGTTCCAAGGGATCTGATGCCCTTTTCTGGCCTCCATGAGCACCAGGTACACACTTGGTGTACACATACATGCAGGCAAAACACCCAACATTGTTCAAAATTGTCCATAAAAATTGTTCATTGTTCAAAATTGTCCAAATTCTTAGCTGTGAGTCCCTGGAAAGGAAAAAAAAATATACTTCTATTATAAATGGCAGAGAGTAAACACTCATTCCAAAAGGGAGAAATAGCAAGGACGGTCTGGATCAAAACCCAGCAGGGTAAACACTAGGTCCTGTAGCTTTTTGTCCAGCAACAGAGCACATGATGCCATGAGTAGGAACTCCTCAGGGCTTGGGCAGCCCTGACCCTGTGTGTAACCATGTGGCATCTTTCCTAGGCTGGGTCCACTTACTATCACCTACTACTTTCCTTGGCAAAATCTCCATGTTCCTGGCATCTCTAGTATCCTGGGGCTGCACTTTGCCCTCACAGTTTTGAGCATTGTTCTCTCTGGGGCAAGGACTTAGATCTTTCAGGTATTGTTTGCTTTCTCAGATTTCCTCTAAAACCTCTACAATCATGCACAAAACATGATTGTAGCCTGCAAACCCAGCAACATGTGTATGGTTTCAAGATCTGTTTTTGATTCAAGCAGAAGCCAGGCCCCTCAAACCGTGACCACATTGGCCTCCCTGAGCATTTGAGCATGGTGACATATGTCCCAGGAAAACAACTTCTTAGGTGTCTCTGTATGAACAAGGTGCCCTGGAGGTATCTTTTCCCCAAGGAAAAGTCTTTGAATGACTTTACCTTACTCTTGAGCTGGTAATGAGTGAAATCTGGACAATTCTTGAGAAGCCTTGACCATATTTCCTACCTTCTGATGCAAAATACTTTGTTTCTTTTTTTAAAAATGTATTTACTTTTATGTGTATGTGTATGAGTATTTTGCCTCATGTATGTGTGTGTACATATGTAACTGATGCCCATGGAGGCCAGAAAAGGGCATTGATATCCTAGGACTAGAGGTATAGGTGCTGGGAATTGAATCTGGATCCTCTAGAAGAGTAGCTAGTGTTCTTAACTACTGAACCACTAATCTACCCACCCTTTTATTTTTTTTTTTTGAGACAAGGTCTCTCTACATAGCCCTGGTTGGACTGAATTCACAGAGATCCACCCCAGTCCTCTTATTAATGATGCTGATATGAAGGCATACCTTTTTTTTTTTTTTTTTGGTTTTTCGAGACATGGTTTCTCTGTATAACAAACAGGTCTGGCTGTCCTGGACTCACTTTGAAGACCAGGCTGGCCTCGAACTCACAGAGATCCACCTGCCTCTGCCTCTCAAGTGCTGGGATTAAAGGCGGGCACCACCACTCCCAGCGAAGGCATACCTTTAAACTATTTATTATTAGCTCTATACACCTTCCAACCAACCAACCAGAGGCACATTAGAATAGACATCAAGATGAAAACATCCTTAGGTGCAAGTCCTCAGGCCAATCAGCCAGCAGTCCATCCAAATCAGTCAATGCCAAAGGGAACACAGCGATCAGCAGCAGCTCAGTGGCTAGCCGGCTCTGGTATTGGGAAGGCAGTTGCCCTACCTCCCGCTTGGGGCCACAGTCTCTGGGCAGGTTTGTGCAGCCTTGGAGCTGGCCATTGCCACACTCACTTGTGGCCATGGTCTCTTCCGTCCGTTTGAGCTTGTTGAACCTTCACGGGACCTGTGCTGCCCTCTGAGGGGCCTCAGTCTTGGTGCCATGGCTTTTGCTTGCCAAATCTCCTCAGGTGCTTTGCTCCACGAAGCCATATCAGCCTCCGGGCCTCAACCCCCGACCTGGGTTCAGCTCAACCTGGGTCAAAAGTCTCGGCAGCAGCAACCTTTGGGAAAACTTTGTCTAAAGTCTAAGTAGCAATGAGCAGCAGTTAGAAGCAAAAAATCCCTCTCAAGTTTCTGGACCTTCGTTTTTGTACTCTCTCTTATTATACACACAGGTGTCTTCTAATTGGCCAACCTTATGCCCTCCTTCCAAGGTATACCTATTGACCAAGATCAGGACCTCTCCCAGGTGTTCCCCAGAGGTGTTAGTCATCAGACTGCTGGCATGCCCCTTGTAGGAGTCTGTTTTTCATCTGTAGACAAAGCATTCCCACAACCCTCACATATTCATTCAACACAACTGTGTTTCCAAAGAAATACAAATCTCTAATACATAGCCTCCTTTTTGTTAAAAAATAAAATAAAATAATTTTTTTCTTCTAACATTAATAATGTATCTACATTAAGAATAATTATAAGAATTATACAAACAATGTAAATTAACTGCTTATGTATAATACAAACACTATAATAACCTTATATTTTTATTAATATATACAAAATAATTTTAAATTTCTATCAATATAAAAAAATAACCTAATTTCTAGCAATATGAATAAAATAACCTTAAATTTCTAGCAATATAAATAAAATAACCTTAAATTTCTATCACTATATTAAAAAAACCTTAAATTTCCATCAATATAAACAAAATAACCTTAAATTTCTAGCAATGTACATTAAACCACTGATATCTTCAGAAATCATGTCTTTTTTAGTCTCATTAACCTCAACTTGCTCTAGCTTTTCTTAATCAAACTACAAGTTTCTCATGTCTCTTTTATTTGCTTTCTGCTACTGATTCTCATTGTAAGTCTGACTTTCGGAACAGACAGAAAGAGCCATGTCACATTCTGAACACTTTGACTGTTTTGAAATTTCCTTCACCAGATGAATTTGTCACATTTAAACTCAGCCTCCTACAAAGTCTCAGGATATGTACAAAATTTAGACATGGTTCTTGCCAAGATGTAACATGAGTGGCTTCTAGTCTGGTCCACAACAAAGTCTTCATTTCTACATGGAACACCATGAACATAACCTTTTCTGTTCACAGTCATACTAACATTCTGGTCTTCTGAGCTCCCACAAAAACCACCCTGTAGAAAAAAAAGCTAATTAAATTGTTTAACCAGTATTTATATTATCTTCAATTGGTTCTGCGGCTGTTAATCCTTAACCCGCCATTATAAATGAATACACATAGACACCATGTGGTTCTTAACAAGCCTAGGCCTGGGTTGTGCAATCCTAGCCCATCTAAGCTAGCTCATAATTCTATTACCCAAATATGGCCCCATATGTACATATGTCCCTTTGGACAATTATTCTCCATGCTAAGCCGACGTTCCAGGCCACATAGAAGGATCTTCTTTAATCTACCCCATGGTGTGCCTTCTTGTTTACTATTGGCTTCTTCTCCAGTCTTCTTCCCAAGATGCTCTCTATCTCTAAAAAGCCTGCAAACCTTAGTCCCATCTACCTCTGTCTTTGCCCAATCTCCAGGCCTTAGCATTTATTTAACCAATCAGAGTCAATTAAGTAACAGACAGCAAACAGGACCAATTAACATTTAGAATGCTTAAAACCACCCCATCATTTCCCTCCTTTTGTCTACTAAGAAGGATAAAAGGTACATATATAATGTTTAGCCTATTTCTATCAGGAAATCTTGAAGAAGAGGAAAAAAATCATCTATCTTGGTGTGTCTAAAGTTCTGAACCTAAATAATTTTTATCATATCCTATATTTCCTTTTAAATCCTAAATAACTTAAGTTTAAATGAAATTTTATATCTATTATGTCTTCAACCCCACCAAAGACTTAAGAAGGAATAAAGTTATTATTTGAGTGAATAGGAAGCACAGAATAGCAGCTTCCAAAAAGAAAAAAAATGACAGTTTGCTGCCTAGACAGTCCCAAATATCTCTCGATACCATTGGAGCATCATCTTCAGCCTTCTGGCCAAGCATATCTCACAGACATAATTGTGTACCAGGAAATAAGGATTTTCCCATTCTGTCTCTGCAGAATCAGGACATCAACTTACCTGCATTTACTCTGGTCCATCTTTGGACTGTATAGAGTCTGTTGAGACAGCAGGGACATTTTTTTGTCCAGTAGGAATTATCTCCTGATGGGAGATTTCTTTTTGATGTTCATTATTTTCTTCCAAGTCAAATGGGAGCTGTCAGGATCTGACTGTCTTAAAATCAAACAATTTTTAAAATAATATCTTTAAATGCCATTTTCTGTACATCTCTGAGGGTTTTGAAGACATCTATTGGTTATAAATCTATCTATCTACCATCTTGAACAAGCAAACTGTAAAATTCTATCAAAATTAATCATATTTTTATCAATATACAAAATTCTATACCAATGTATCAAAAGATAACCTTATTTTAAGAATAACAATAGTTTTAAGTTTCAGAGCAGATTCAAAAATCTATCCTTATATTATATCTTATCATTTTATATTATATACATATATCCTCCTCTTTTTCTTTTCAAGTCCTTTTTCCCTATATAAGAGAGAAAGAAGGATAGAGAAAAGAAAAAGAAATAGAAAAGTCCTTGAGTCTAACCTCCTATACCTTGTTTAATAAGACCATTTAACAGTTTGTAACCATTACCCCTAAACAACATCTATAACATATCAAATGACCACAAAAAAAAAAAAAAATCACCCACCCCACCTTTTGGGAATGGGGTGTTATCCTCTCTTAAAATTGCTTCCTGCTGAACTGGGATATAGAAAACCTGTTTGGGGGCCCAAATAAAATAGAAAAAAAATGGTTAAGCAATTTAATAGTAATATTTGTTGTCCAGTCTCTATGTGCTCAGCAATTTGAATATCCTAAGCAGTTTGTAGTCCATTGAACTTTGGATGGGAAAGTTCAGGGTTTCATTGAAGTCCTGGCTGGAACAGTCTGTGAGCTGGACCATCTGAACTTGCTTTGTTTTCTTTGGTGTTTGGTCCCTTTGCTCTGAAAATATATAATTTCTCACAATTAACATATCTCTCTATTTTTTCTTTCAAGACAGTATTTCTCTGTATATCCTTGTACTCTTGGTAAGCACCTAGTTCTCATCAGGCACCTGTGAGTTCCCACTGACATCTTTTATATCAGCTCAGGCCTCCTTCCTTCCCCCATTGTTACTGTTAGCAGCTTAGCATTCCATCTGTAAGCTCTCTCCCTTACAGATATCCTTAAGCCTATCCTAGTCAAATCTTTCTCTCAAAAAGTATACATCCGGTTCATAGAAAACCTGTCTGGGGACCCAAATAAAATAGAAAAATTGATTAAGCAATTTAATTATAGCATTTGTTGTCCATTCTCTATGTGCTCAGCAATCTGTATGTCCTGAGCAGTTTGTAGTCCGTTGAACTTTGGGTGTGAAAGTTCAGGGCTTCATTGAAGTCCTGGCTGGAACAGTCTGTGAGTTGGACCATCTGGCTTGTCTTGTCTTCTTTGGTGTTTGGTCTCTTTGCTCTGAAAATATATAATTTCTCACAATTAACATATCTCTCTATTTTTTCCTTTGAGACAGGATTTCTCTGTATATTCTTGTCTTGGTGAAGGTCAGAGATCCACCTGTCTTTGTCTTCCAAATGGTGGGATCAAAGGCATGTACCATCACATCCAATGATTAAGATATCTCATTTAGGGTCTAAAATATCTCTTGAAACCAGTTTTCCAGTGGCTGTCCCACATCTAAAGAGACTGGCTTGTGACCCCTTTCTCTTTATATCTTTAAAATCTCTTATATCTCAGCATTGTCAAATGACAAAAACATCCTTTTCACCTCTTGATGTAGGAAAATCAAAGACATCTAAACAAAAATCAAGCAAAGATGCCGGGCAGTGGTGGCGCACGCCTTTAATCCCAGCACTTGGGAGGCAGAGGCAGGCGGATCTTTGCAAGTTCGAGGCCAGCCTGGTCTACAAAGCGAGTCCAGGACAGCCAGGGCTACACAGAGAAACCCTGTCTCGAAAAACCAAAAAAAAAAAAAAAAAAAAATCAAGCAAAGAAACAACATTTCAAAAGCCTTGGTCTAATTGCATCCCATGTTGTAATTAAAGTTCTGTTCATTATTCCTGAAATCTAGCTTTGACTGTATATCCTTGGTGGGCCTTTCCCAGTTACTGTTGATAAGCACCTGGTATTTAGGCACCTGTGAGCTCCTGCTGACATCTTTTGTATCGGGACAGGCCTCCTTCCTTCCCCCACGTCGGGCACCATATGTAGAAAAAAATATGGCTAATTAAATTGTTTACCCAATATTTATATTATCTTCAATTGGTTCGGCGGCTGTTAATCCTTAACCCGCCATTATAAATGAATACACATAGACACCATGTGGATCTTAACAAGCCTAGGCCTGGATTGTGCAATCCTAGCCCATCTAAGCTAGCTCATAACTCTATTACCCAAATATGACCCCATATGTACATATGTCCCTTTGGACAATTATTCTCCATACTAAGCCGATGTTCCAGGCCACATAGAAGGATCTTCTGTAATCTATGCCAATGTGTGTCTTCCTTGTTTGCTCCTGGCTTCTCTCTGTCCTTCTTCCCAAGATGCTCTCTATCTCTAAAAAGCCTGCAAACCTTAGTCCCACCTATTTCTGTCTTTGCCCAATCTCCAGGCCTCAGCATTTATTTAACCAATCAGAGTCAATTAAGTAATAGACAGAAAACAGGACCAATTAACATTTAGAATGCTTAACACCACCCCATCACCACCCGCTAAGTAAAACAGTCTAGGTTTTTTTCAAGTCTGACTTTCCAAATCCTCCAGAAAATCAGTTCCAAAATGAGGCTTAAGAACCACATGATCAGGTTAACCAACCCCGTCCTTGACTCCATTTCTCAGGTACTAATTTTCCATCTTGGTGGGCCTCTCATTGCTGTGACAATTACCTGAGAGGAGACAACTGAAGGAAGGAATTATTCGTTTTGGCTCAGTTTTAGAAATTTTGGTTTATCATGGCATGAAGAATGTAGCAGAGCAAAGAGATTGGTATCGTGGTGGCCAGGAAGCAGGAGAACAGAATACAGGAAGGGGGCAGGGCAAGCTATAGCCTTCAAGGAAGTGCTGTGGGAGGCAGTTTCATATTCAAACCATAACAGAATGCTATGATAAAGAGCCCTCGACTGAGCAGTTTAAATGGTAGGTGTTTAGCCGGACACAGAAGCTTACACCTGTAATCTTAGCATTTGGGATGGTGAAGCAGGGGGGTTACTCTGATGATCTCAAGGTCTGTTTGGGCTATTCAGTAAGTTCCAAACCTGCCCAGGCTACAGGGTTTCAAGAACAAAAACAGAGCCTTGAATGGTTGCACATACTTCTTACCCAAGCACTTGGGAGTCAGGAAGATTAGGAATTCAAGGTCATCTTCAGCTACATAAGTTTGAGGCCAACCAGAGCTAAGTGAGACCCTGTGTCAAAATAATAATAATAATAATAATAATAATAATAATAATAGACATTTCTCATAGTTCTAGAGTCTGAGAGGGCCAACATCAAGGTGTCAGCAAATCAGCCACTCATAAAGGCTTCCTTTCGCAATTGTAGATGGCTGTCTCCTCTGTGACCTCACAGGGCAGAGAAAAAGGCTTCTGTGTCTCTTCTCATAAGCCACGATCACATCTGCCTTGCCACCTGCTCTAACCCTATCTGCTCCAAATCATCACACGGAGGATGGGAGTTTCAGCAGATGACTGGGGGCACACAGTTCAGCCCGTGGCAGGTGAAGGCTTTTAGCCATTTTCATCAGAAGTCCAGTAAGAATTTATAGATCTGATGGCAGACAACAGTTGGGAGAGGTTTTTAATTAGATTCTTCCTATTGCCTTTGGCCTTTCAGCAAGAGCCTCAAAGGTAGAAAGCAACCCAGTAGATGCCAAGTGCTCCATTCCTTCATCCCTGAGATTTCTAGTGAGGAATTGTGGATTGGTCTGCCAGCATTCCTAATACAGTCTGTATGAGAGAGTGAGGATTGTGTGGGGAATTACCTGTGGACTCTGTATTTCCTCTCCCACCATGCCACTAAGGGATAGGAGAGGGTTTTCCCCCTTTGCCTAAAGCCAAATTAGACAGAGACTTTAGAGGTTCAATGGGATGTGTAAGGATAGAAAGTCACAGGTGTGATATAGGGAGATAGTTGCAGGGCTATTGCCATCAGTGTGGAGACCTGAGTTCTAATGGGGTGAGTATCCAGATGGCCAAGGACTTGGTGGGGGGAAGTCATAGGCAGTCAACCAGGGAAGAAGCATTGTCTCTTTCTTTCTCTCTCTTTTTTTTTTAAAGATAGCATTTCGTCATGTGTCTGTGGCTGGCTTGGAACTCCACATGAAGGACAGGTTGGCCTCAAACTCAGAGATGGGCCTGGCTGTACCCCTGGAGTGCTGGGATTAAAGGTAAGCATTGCCTTTTTAAAATGCCCATGAAGGTGACAGTCAAGAGAAGAGTCATTGTTTGTAATCTATCCATGTGTATTTTGGGAACCAGTTTTGGAAGAGAACAGCAACCCGCACCACTGAGGAAAGGCTTTGCTCTCCCTTCTGATCTCTTTCTGTATCAAACCTTGCTGCCAGAAATGGCCCCCAGCCAGAGAGAGGAGAGGAGCAAACTCTGGGAAGTAAAAGCAGGCTGTGGAGAAGCCTAACCTGCTTCCTGCTCCCACAGGCCTCAATGCTGGAACTGTTCTGAAGTTTAGAGATCTCTTTGGTTTTGAGACTGGAGCTCTGGAAGGCTGAGGACGACCTCGTAAGCCTGGTCTCCCAGGTGTGGGCCTCCTCCTGGTGAAGGCTTTGTGACCCTGGACTGGACATATGCAGGATGGTGAAGGGCTCTGCAGAGACTTCCATTCAGGACACAGAAGCAATTCTGCATAGGGCAGGCATGAAGGGGAAGGAGGAGAGTTTTCCTGATTATATACTATAGAGACTTGTCCCTTTGATAAAAAATACCTTATTATTAGGGAAGACAAAGGAGGCAACGTTAATACTAGAATAGCAAACCCTGATTTAAAATGTATTGTTTTTAGCCAGGCACTGGTGGGACACGCCTTTAATCTCAGCACTCTTCGGGGGAGGGGGGGCAGAGGCAGGTGGATCTCTGAGTTCCAGGCCAGCCTTGCGTACAGAATGAGTTCCTGGACAGGCAGGGCTACACAGAGAAACCCTGTCTCAAAAACAAAACAGAACAACAACAACAAAAATAAAAACCCAAAACAAACTAAAACAAACCACTCCAAAAAACAAAAAAAGTATTGAATCTAAATAATGGTATTCCATATCTGCGAAGTAGAAGCAGGAGGATCAGGAGTTCAAGGTCATCCTCTGATACACATCAAGTTTGAGACAGGCCTCAGGTAACTGAGACCCTAGTACACACATTAAGCATTGACTTCAAGTAACTGTATGTAGTGATTCACCTTTTCTCACATTTAAATTCCACGGGAGTGTAGATAACTAAAGCCATAGCTAGTATGACGAAGACAGGGCACATAACTCTGGCAGCCTGATCTACACAGCAAATTCCAGCCAGACCAGCTGAGGCTGCATAGTGAGACGAAGAAAAAGAAAGAAGCAAAAATTTACACTTAAATATGAAGCAAATGGCATTTATGAATATGTAAATTGGCGATACTTTAAATGTAATTTAAAAACCAATTAGCAAAGTAATATTTTACAATTTAAGTTTTCTTTGTTTTGCCTTTTGCTTTGAAATCAGAAATCTGATTTTTGTTTTTCTTTTTTCTTTTCTTTTCTTTCTTTCTTTTTCTTTTTTTCTTTTTTTCTTTTTTTTTTTTTTTTTTTTTTTTTTGAGACAGTTTCTCTTGTGTAGCCCTGGCTGTCCTGGAACAAACTCTGTTGACCAGGCTGGCCTCAAACGCAGAGATCCGCCTGCTTCTGCGTCTGAGCCCTAGTATTAAAAGTGTTGAGCTGCCGGGTGTGGTGGAACTCACCTTTTATCCCGGCACTTGGGAGGCAGGGGAAGTTGGACCTTTGTGAGTTCAAGACTAGACTGGTCTACAACGTGAGTCCAGGACAGCCAGGGGTCTGTTATACAGAGAAACCCTGTCCTGAAAAAAACCAAACCCCAAAACAAAAGGTTTGTGCCACCATCGCCTGGCTCAGAAATCTGTATACAAATTTCAGATTTATGTTTAGCTGATGAAAAATATGAAGCTATTTGTTTAGGGTCAACTTATGTTTATGTGTATGAATGTTTTCCCTGCATGAAGTTCGGCACACCATGTGTGTGCCTAGTGTCCAGAGAAGCATGTTGGACCCTCTAGAGATGAAGTCCCAGGTAATTGTGAGAAACCACGTAAGTGCTAGGAAAAAGAACTCCTGAGCCATCTGTCCAGTCCCTATTTTCCTATGTCTTGACTGATGCTTATTATGTCATTAAAAAAAATTTATATTTTCTGTGCCTGTTTGCCTCCGTGAATGTCTGTGCACCACTGATACCCCAAAAAAACTTGTCTGGCTTCTTCCAGCCAAGGAAGGTAGCGGTTACTCTGACGGCGGGGGCCTCCGTGCCCACTTTACCACAGTGCTTGGTCAAAACGTCTGGAAATTGTACTGATGTCTGTTAATGTTTCACTTTCACCTCCGTGCACTTTCTCATCCTCAGATTAAACCTCTATAAATTATCGGACCGAAAAGTCAGGTGACAGTGCCAAGCTTTCTCCTGCAGGGGAAGAACTTCAGTGGGCATTCTTTGTTGAGGTTCATAGGCGCTGACGGGGCTTGGGGCGGGTTGTTGTAGTCTCCTCATAACCATTTATTGTAAATTTAGATTTGTTAAGGCGGGCAGGAAAACCACAGACGCGCTCCGGCAGCCTGGGAACCAACCTGGAGGGAGAGCAGGAGACCGGCCACCCGAAGGGAGTGCCCCTCCCACTCATCCGGCTCTCCGGCCCCGCCCACCGCGCCGCGTGATCGACCGGGGGAGGGGAAGTGGGCGGCTCGCCGGTCGCCATCTTGCTGGCCGAGAGGCGGGGCCTGTGGGGCCTGCGCGTGTCAGGGCGCGCGTCCCCGGTCCTCGCGCAGGTCCCGCGCTCCTCCCCGCTGTTTCCCAGCTCGCGCGGCCGCCCTCTGCGTCCCGCCGCGGGGAACCTGGGAGGGTAAGAGGGGTGTGTCGGCGCGCGCCTGTCCCCTGCAACCGCTGGCCGCCGGGGCGCGCTCGGCCGGGCCTTGGGGGCGGGGCGGCGCGGCGCGGCGCGGGCTACCGGGAGGGGGCTGCTCCCTCGGCGAGGGCGGCGCGCTGCGTTCTCGGCGGCGGTGGCGCGCTCGGGGCCCGTGTCCACGGCTCTCCCGGTAGCCATGTACCGCAGTGGCTCCCGCTCCTCCGTCTCTTCGCACCGGTCGAAAGACGGCGGCGTAAGCAGCTCGCGACCCGGCCGTCCCGCGGGCGCCTCCTCAGGCCCGGCTCGCCGCCCTTCGCCGCCGCCGCCGTCCTCTGGCTCCTCGCTGCGGCTCCCCTCCCGCCGGCACCGCTCGCCCTCAGGCCACCGCGGACGCCGGGCCTCGCCGTCCCCGCCCCGGGGTCGTCGCGGCTCCCCGTCCCCGCCCCGCGGCCGCCGGGCCTCGCCGTCGCCGCCCCGGGGCCGCCGGGCCTCGCCGTCCCCTCCGCGGGGTCGTCGCGGCTCCCCGTCGCCACCGCGGAGCCGGCGACTCTACCCGCCGGGCTTGGCTGGCTTCCGAGGCAGCCTTCGAGGCGAGTCCCGCGCCGACTTCTCCCGGGACGCCCGCGGAGACCATCCAGGCGACGGCGGCAGTCGGGTAATCCCACCCTTCGCCCGGGTCGCCCCGCGGTCCCCAGCCCCCGGGCCTTCACGCCAGAGTCCCAGTGTCCAAGTCTTCCCTGCTCCCTGACAGCCCTGCCTGGGCGCCTCATTAACACAATAACGGACTCGGGACCCGCTCGGTCCCAAAGCCCGGTTTCTCGGGAAGAGGCTTTCGCTCTTGCTAGGTGGAAAAGTTAACCGAGGCGCGGGGAATTTCATCCGTACCTACTGGCGCCTTGGGGTTTCCCTTGGGTTTGCTTAGATTCATCCCCTTAAGGCCCCAGTTTAGAAAAGCATCTGAAATGCCTGGTGGCGAGTTAGGAAAGCTTGAACTGAAGCAGGTTGGGTGTTCTAACCGGCACCGAGTCTCAATCGGAGCTGTTGCTCCAAAGCGAAGGTGTGCATAATCAATTATTGTGATTGCTGCCACCAGCTAGCGATGTGACAGCAGCAGTCTTTCAGCGCTCACCGTCCCTTGAGGTAAAGCCAGAGGGTTACTCCTTTTCGCACAGCCGAGGAGGCAGCTCAGAAAGGTTTTAAGTAACGTGAGGAAGGTGACAGAGGTACAAGTGGTGGGGCTGTGGTTCGGTCCACATGTTTGATTCTCCCAGCCCGCGATTTTAAACGTTAAAATGTGCTGCTAGAGGAACAGTGTGAGATTAACTTATGGTGGTTGGTGGGTGTCATGGAGGGCTTGCAAAAGTGTGGAACCCGTTTTGGATCCTTAGCATCCCCCCCGCCCCTTTTTTAGCTTGGAATACTGACCTCTCAGGTAACACTACAGTTCTAATAGAGTCAGCCTGGTGTTTTGGAGTATTTTGTTTGTTTTCAGTTCTTTGTTTGGGGTTTCTTTTGAATAGCACTATATGTAGCCCTCACTACAGAGGAATCAAGACTAGAATACTCCACTACAGCCTCCCTCTTCTTCTGGCTCCTGCATTTCCTCTAGTTCTCTGTTCCGTAGGAAATTGTTATCTCTTTTCTCTTCCCACCTGATCTGAACATTTCCCTCAGCTAACCTGCTAGTTGTATCTTCAAGGGAAATTCCTCAGGCAAGCCTCTTATCACCTCCCAGCACTGTGTTGATCCTGTTACTTCTTCCTTGGATTATTACATTTGCCTTCTTTATAATTTATCCTTGCTACTCACCACTTATATTTTCTATGTTCAGCAATCCAATTGATTTTTAAAATATCTTTAATTGTGTGTACTCATGTATACCCGTGTGTGGTATATACATGGGAGTGCAGATGTTGGTGGAGACTTTGGATCCCTTGGAACTAGTTGTTAGCTGCTGTCGAGTGCTATGAGCCAAAGTCCGGCCCTTTCTAAGAACAGTACTCACTCTTAATTAGAGCCCCCCCACCCCCGAACTGATTTTACACCCTCGCTGTATACATATAATGGGCACATATTGAGCACCTGTCCTGAATTAGAAGCAGTTATGATAAGTAGATAAAGTTAGAAAATCTGTGGACTATTAAGTGTGATTCAGGGCTAAAACAAAATTAAGCAGTGATTTACAATTTTTGATGGGATTTTAGGGGAAAGAGCTTCTTGAGAAGTGAGTTTTGATTTAAAAGATCAAGTAGTGCAAGTACCAGGAGGGAAAGTATAGTTGGGTCAGATGACTAATGCTTCAAACCCTCCTGTGGCTCTTCCCACACTAAGAGTCAAATCCAAATCTCCTAGTTCAGTTTGCCTCTCTTCTGTCTCTCACTGCTGCAACTGTACTGGCCTCCTTTCTGTTACCCAGAGCATGTTACTTTATCTCTGAGATGTTGCTTCCCTTGTTCTGAAATGTGCCTTCTCTTTTGAAAGACTTTTTAGTCTCCTGTTTACGTCTCAGTTAGTGGCAGCATCTCAGAAACGCTACCTTTAATCGTTCCATCTGCAGCGACTCTTCCTCCTCTCCCTTAGTCTCCTACAGTTCATTTCTTAGTGACTCTGCCACTCATTGCTATCTTCTCAAGTACTTATAATTGGTTTTGGCCCTCCTTTAGCTAGACATGTACAGGTCCTGAGAGCAGGATTTTATTGTCTTGGCTGTTCCCATGTCCTATAAGAATAAGAGCTCTTGGTTTTTTTCCAGACAGGGTTTCTCTGTGTAGTCCCTGCATAAGAAACTATTTTTTAGGGGGAGTGGAGAATATAACCTTTATCTCTCTGAATGGTGGTGGCACACACCTTTAATCCTATCACTTAGGAGGCAGAGTCAAGCAGATCTCTAAATTTGAGGACACCCTAGTCTGCAGAGTGAGTTCTAGGATAGCCAGGGCTACACAGAGAAACCTTGTAGGGGGAAAAAAAATCTCTCTAAAGAAATCTCTAAAAGGGCTGCAGAGGTGTCTCAGTGGTTAAGAGCACTGGCAGTTTTTCCAAAGGACCCGAGTTTGAATCCCAGCACCCACATGGCAGTTCGAAACCGTCTGTTTATCTCTCTGAGCTGTGGTGGCACACCTCTTTAATCCCAGCACTAGGGAGGCAGAGGCAGGTGGATCTCTGTGAGTTCCAGGACAGCCAGGGCAGTTACACAGAGAAACCCTATCTCAAAAAACCTTAAAAAAAAAAAGAAGAAAAAGAAATCTCTAAAATTCTTTTTTATTGTGGAATGGTTCCTTACCTTGATAGAAAACAATTTTATGAGTAGGGAGGACATTTTGGGACCTAGATATGCATTCGTGTTGACTACCATATGATTTTCTTGTTTTTAACTTTTATAGAGACGTTCTCCCGGTCTGTGCTCTGATTGTTCCTTGGATCAGAGTTTAAGGATCACAGTTGGCAATGACCACTTCTGTGCTAGCACGCCAGAGCGGCGTCGGCTCAGTGACCGGCTGGGGTCTCCAGTGGATGGTCTGGAGGACACGGACAGGTAGGCTTCAGCTATGGCAGGTGTACCATACTAGTTCTGGAAGGCAGAAGTATTGCTCCTTTCTGAGTGATGTGCGAAAGTGTGGTCCCAGCACTGACGTTATCCCCTGTGGCTGTGTCCAGTAGAATAAAGAACTGGAAAGAACTTTCTGAGTGGGATGATTATGTTGGCATAGATTCTGTTTCTGAATGAAATGTGTGCCAGAAAAAGAACATCGGGCTGGAGAGATGGTTCAGCGGTTAAGAGCACTGGCTGCTCTTCCAGAGGTCATGAGTTCAATTCCCAGCAACCACATGGTGCCTCACAACCATCCATAATGAAATCTGGTGCCCTCTTCTGGCCTGCAGATATACCTGCAGACAGAACACTGTATACATAATAAATAAATCTTTAAAAAAAAAAAAAAGAAAAAGAACATCTTGGTACAAGTACAAAAAGAAGGCTGAGGGGGCATAATAAAATATTGGATTAAAATCTAAAAAGAGCCAGTTCCTTATGCAATGAAGGTTTTGGACAAAATGGGAACTCTGGTTGGTTTGTTCTCCTTTCTTTTTTTTTGTTTTGTTTTTTGAGGCGGGTTGTCTTTGTATAGCCCTGGCTGTTGTGGAACTCACTCTGTAGACCAGGCTGGCCTTGAACTCAGAGATCCTCTTGCCTCTGCTTCCCAAATACTGGGATTAAAGGTGAGTCACCATTCATGATGTTTGAAAGATTTATTTATTTGAGATAGTGTCTGACTATGTAACCCTGGATGGCTTTGAATTCACAGAGATTGGTTTGCCTCTGCTTCCCAGTGCTGGATAAAGGCTTGTGGTACTGTACTTGGCTTTTTTTGATTTGGGGGGTGGGGGAGGGAGTTCGGGCAGTCTATATAGCCCTGACTGATCTGGAACTCACAGAAATCTTGCCTTGCTTCCTGAATGCTGAGATTAGAAGCATGAGCCCAGTACCCTGCTAGATAATTATTTTTTAATGATTCTTTTTTATATTCTTGTTCAGGCCAGAATATAGATACTGAAAGCATTTAAGTGAATAATGCTTGCATGTATATTAAATGTATAAAGCAGTAATAGAAAGTTAGAGATAAGCTGGGCGGTGGTGGCGTACGCCTTTAATCCCAGCACTCCGGGAGGCAGAGGCAGGCGGATCTCTGAGTTCAAGGCCAGCCTGGTCTACAAAGTGACAGCCAGGTTCTGTTACACAGAGAAACCCTGTCTCGAAGGGAAAGTTAGAGATCTTTAAAGATGTTTAAGTGTGATTGCTGCTTACAAATAAACTGCAGTATTTAATATAGACCTTAATTACTAAAAGATATATATGGGGATTAAATAATTTTATTACTTCACAAAAACAAAAATGTAAGGATGGGGGTACAGGACAGCATTTTCTCTATCATAGAGCATATCTGTTATAGTCTCTGTCTAGCACATTGGGGTTTTCATAAATATGGGAATTAAGGAAATACTGTTTATTACAGGTAATGTTGAGTATTGTAGAGCGTATAGGCAAGGCAGATGGGGAAGGAAGACTGGTGATATTTACTTCAAAGCTCCAGTGGCTATGAATGCAGTGAAGCAAGGCAGGACAGTCTTTCTTATATAACACTGAGTCTTCTGAAGGTAGAGCTTCAAGGTATGTGACTGGATCGCTAATTGAGTCAACAGCTCTTGCCCTTCAGTCTGCTTCTATTTTGGGAGGTGACTGAGTAGGTGGACTAGGGTGGTGGTGGTACAGGGTGTGATTCTGTTCCTTCCTTGCTGGGTTTTTAAGTAACTTCAACATTTCCTTTTGTGGGGCTTAGACTGACATTTCCTTTGTTATACATATATGCTTCTGATATCCAACTATCTTCTTAAATTATGAAATTTTAATTTCCCTCATAAAGTGTTTAGAAATGTAAAATTTCCAGAATCATATGTTTTAGAGAGATCTACTGTAGAGAAAGTGAGATAAGGCTCTACGTGGGAGCTGTGGGTCTGTTTTTTTGTTTTGTTTTGTTTTGTTTTGTTTTTTACCACCTGTACATTTGTGTGTAGTCCAGACTGGCCTTGATCTCAGAGATCCTCCTGCTCCTGCCTCCCAAGTGCTGGGATTAAATGTGTGTGCAAAAGATGTGCACCTGCCGGGCGGTGGTGGCGCACGCCTTTAATCCCAGCACTTGGGAGGCAGAGGCAGGTGGATCTTTGTGAGTTCGAGGCCAGCCTGGTCTACAAAGCGAGTCCAG
>CAJQZJ010001969.1:858696-876270 GCA_907164525.1 Lophiomys imhausi
AGTCTCCCTCTGTCTCTCATATACACAGTCCTCATGTGTCCCCATATACTCACATACCTCTCGTCCCCACAACAACAATAATAAATATAGTTCTGAAAAAAATCAAAGGAAAACAAGTTAGGGAAAATGTCTACAATCCTTTTGAATTCAAATTCTTTGATAAAGAATAAAGCACATGGTAAAGGTCCAGACCACTCCGTCTACTCAGTTCCTCTTTCTCCTTGCTCTGGCAGAGACCATTAGAGGAAGGACTTGTTTCTTGTCTTAGCTAAGATCACTTTTCTTTTATCTGTACATATCTCTCCTGTTCAAGAAACATGCATCTTAATTGCTAGTGTACTGTGATTTCTCATACTAAATCAGCGTGTTTGTGTTTGCAGCTTGAGAGCTTTTCTAGCGGCACCAACTCCAGCCAGGATCACTCTCTCTATTCTGAACATTCACCTCTTCCACTAAGTGGTGCTATTGCTGCTTTTGCTTCAGAGATTGAAAACAAGGGGACTACAGTGGAGGCTGACCTGAAGGAACCTCAGAGTAACCGGTACCATTGGGGTCCCCTCCGTGAGATACCTAAAGACAACAGTGAAAAGTTTGACAGTTTTCTGTGCTATAAGGAAAAAATGGATTTGAAGGCTGAGGGACTTGAGCGACATACAGACTTCTTATTGCCCCATGAGAGAGCTAGCCAGGATGGCAGCGGCTTTTCTCGAATTCTGAGCATGTTGGCAGATCCTACCAGTACACAGGAAAAAAGAAGACGTAGTTTTCCTGATATTGAGGATGAGGAGAAGTTTCTTTATGGGGATGAGGAAGAAGATATAAAATCAGAATCTCCACCTAAGTCCCTGGGAGACCCAGAGAGTAAAAGTGTGAGAGAGAAGGCAAGCTCTCCGTCCTCAACTCCAGCTGTAAAGCTAGAATCACTAGAGGAGAGCAATCCAGAATATGCCAAGATTCATGACTTGCTTAAGACCATAGGGCTGGATATTGGAGTAGTAGAAATTAGTAAGTTGGCTGCACGAACACAGGAGCGACTTCATGGCAAGAAGCCATCATCACGCTCCTTAGCTGACCGGCATTCATCTGCTGACCGGCACTCATCTACTGAGCGACACTCATCTGCTGACCGCTGTTCCTCAACTGACCACAGTTTCACAACTGATCGGCGCTCATCAGATCCTCACAGACTGGAGAGTAGGGAGGCACATCACAGCAGTACTCACTCCCCAGAAGTTTCCCATCCACACCCACCCTCCCCTGTGGATCCTTACCTGCTCACAAAAAATAATACTCCATTCCTAAAGTCTGACCATCCAGTGGGTCATGTTGCAGGACCAGAGGTAGTTGGCAGTGGGTTTCAATCATCTGTTGCTGTTAGGTGCATGTTGCCATCAGCCCCATCTACCCCAATTAGACTTCCTCACGCTGCTGCTTTTTCTCAGTTTCATATACCAAGGGCTTCTCAGTTTGCTGCAGCTCGGTTACCTCCAAACTACCAGAGATCTGTCATTCCTTCTGCCTCCTTTGATGCTTATAGGCACTACATGTCATATGGAGCATCAAGGTGGCCCATGTATCCTGCCTCTCAACCATCAAGCCACCCCTTATCTGACCCACACAGGCTAATACCAGCAACCAAACAAGCTGCTCGTAGTCGTCCCAATCTCCGTGTGATCCCCACTGTGACTCCCACAAAGCCCAAACAAAAGGTATCAATGCTAGGCTCAATTTCTGTTAAGCGAGTTCCTGTTCGGGTGTCCATTCCATCACTCATAAGATATAATCCAGAGAAGATCTCTAATGAGAAGAACCGTGCCTCCCAGAAGCAGAAGGTGAATATCAGCCTCAGGCATCTCATGCCTGAGTTTTCTATTTTAACATGGTAGTTGGGTACCTGTTTTTTAGAGGGGGGTTAAGATTTGCAAGCGTTGTACCTTAAATTTTGGGGGGGTTTACATCATTACCCAAGTAATGTATGCAATAGACCCTTAAAGGTCTCATGTTTTGTCATTATAGCCAAACAAAAAGTCAGACTGTTAGGTCCCACTGTGATGGCTAGCCTTTTAAAGTTTTTTAACTTTTAGCCTTTTAAACTCTACAGTCTCTGGGGATCTGAAGCCTCCTCCTGGTCTCTAAAATACCAAGCATATATACATCCATCTGTCCATATATATATATATGTATCGTGTACACACATAATACGTAGACAAAACACTCATACACATAAAGGAAATAAATCCTTAAAAATAAAAAGAATCTTTTTTATAGACTTATTTATTTTATATATATGAGTGCTCTATCTCCATGTACACCTGCAGCCAGAAGAGGGCATCAAATCACATTGTGCATGGTTGTGAGCCACCATGTAAGTACTGGGAATAGATAGAGCACATGTTCTTAACCACTGAGCCACCTCTTTAGTCCCAAGATTTACTTTAGTTATGTGTATATGTTCCTGTCTGTATATGGATTTGTGCACATGTGAGTGCAGGTGGCCAATGAGTCCAGAAGAAAATGTGTGATGCTCTGGAACTGGAGTTACAGGCAGTTGTGAGCCACTTGATGTGTATGCTGGGAACTGAACTCAGGTCCTCGACAGGAGAGTGCATGCTCTTAACTGCTGAGTGTCTGTAGCCCTGAGATAGTTAATCACTTTTCCTACTGCAAAACAGAGAAAATGTTGTGAAACTTAAATGACATGAAATATATGATTCAGTGAGCACAACAAGTCACTCAGATCCACATTTCAGTCCTAAAAACATTTCTTTGTTTCCACTTGGGTTCAGAGTCACTATCTCTGGTGCTGTCAGTGGCTTTAGGTACTTTCTGCTTGAAACCTTTCTTGGTAGTATAGTTCTGCAGAAAAGGATAAAACTCTGGTTTTGAACTTGTATCTGAATGAAATGTCACTGTGACTAGAAAGCTTGTGTGTGCAGGCATTTGAACTTGGGGTGAAGGTGTTTTGTTGTGGGACTAAGTCTTGCTCTGTGGCCCTGGCTTTCCTGGAACTCATCATGTGAACCAAGCTGACCTTGCACTTTACAGTTCTTTTGCAAAAGCCTCCTGAGTGCTAGGATTAGAGGCAGGTGCCACTACACTGTGCTTTAAGTTTAAGATGCTAGCATACGAGCGAGGTACAACTAGAGGGTATTGGAAGATAAGGGACTCCTGTCAACACAAAAACACTGTTTTCAAAGAGAATAATTTATTTTTTAACCAAATATGAGTGGCCATGGCCCAGGAACACAAATACCGTGTTCCACTGTGGATGTTTTGGGTTTTGTTTCATTTTACAACAGCTCTGGCTGTCCTGGACTCACTTTGTAGACCAAGCTGGCCTCAAACTCACAGAGATCCACCTGCCTCTCCCTCTTGAGTGCTGGGATGAAAGTCATGGGCCACTACTGCCTGTCATGAGAGATTTTTATTAGTGACAGAGCAAAGTAAGTTTTAAAAATATATACAGAATACATTGGTAGGGGACACAAGTAAGACAGGTGACAGCAAAAGGAGGAAAACTCTGCTGTAGATTTCAGATGTTGTTCAATGATAATTCTTTTTTGTGGGGATTGGGTTTTGATTTTTCAAGACAGGGTTTCTCTGTATAGCCCTGGCTGTCCTGGAACTCACTCTGTTGACCAGGCTGGCCTTAAATCTGCCTACCTCTGCTCCTGAGTGCTGGAATAAAAGACATGTGCCACTGCTGCCTGACTTCAGTGATGTTCTTAGCTTTTGAATTGATGAAAACTTGGAGTATGATAAGAATACATTGTATGGTTTTGGTAGTCACAAGGATGGTAGGTCAGACAGTCCTCTGGTATGAAGATGAGTAAAACTTGCTCAAAACAGTTTGGCTCTAGGCTTCAGCATCGTAACTCTCCATAATCTTGAAGTTTAGTCATGTCACCTTATAAAATCTTTAACACAGGAATAGCTTTTCTCTCTCTTTCTCCCCCTCCCCCCTGCCCTCCCACCCTTTTTTGGGAACTTCAGATCACCCTCTCTCTCTCTATTTTGTACTCTGTAGGTTATTGAAGAGAGGGAAAAACTGAAAACTGACCAAGAAGCCCGGCAGAAGAAAATGTTTTATCTTAGGACTGAGTTGGAGCGACTTCACAAACAACAAGGTATTAGACAGTTCCCTTGTATGGCTGCCTTGTGGAGCAGTAGACCCAAGCGAAGAGGTATTGGTGCTTAGACAGGAGGATCAGTGAAAACAATTCAGGCATAAGCCTAGAGAAAAGTTGAAACAGCCATGCAAAGAATCCTCAGGTAGTCCTTGTCTCTCAATTATTAGCATTTTACCATATTTTCTATTCTTGTTCTCTCTCTCTCTCTCTCTCTTCATCTCCCTCTTTCTTCCTCTCTTTGTATTTGAGTGTTTAATTTGTTGTTGTTTTTGTTTTCTGAGACAGAGTTTCTCTGTGTAGCACTGGCTGTCCTGGAAGTCACTTTGTAGACCAAGCTGGCACTTGAGAGATTTTACCTGTCTCTGCCTCCCAAGTGCTGGGGTTACAGGTGTGTGCCACCATGCCTGGCGCTGAGTGTGTAATTTTTCCTGAACTCTTAGAATAGGTTGTAGATACAATAATCTTGAGAACTTAAGTGTATTTCCTAACAAGAATTCAAGTACACATACACTAATGGAAATTAGAAAATTAGGGCTAGGGTGATAGCTCAGGGGTAAAGGAGTTGTGCAAGTATGAGGAGCTGAGTTATAGACTCTCAGAACTACAGAAAGGTAGATAGAGTAGCATGTCCTGCAATCCCAGCATTCCTATTGAAAGATGGGAGGCAGAAATAAGAGAATCTCCAGAAGCTGGGTGTGTGCAGCAGATGAGGTCTTATCTCAAGCAAAACAGGAGATAAGGACTGACACCATAGGTTGCCCTTTGACCTCCAGTAGGATGTATGTGCCTTTACTCACACATGTAAACACATGCACACACAGAGAGTTACACACACACATGCACATTCAAAAAGATTTTTTAAAATTAGGAAATTAATTGTACTATCTATTCTACCAATCTTATTTATATTTTCCCACTTGGTTATAATTGTCCTTTATAGAAAAAGAAACTGAAAGATCATTTATCACATTCAGTTGTCACAGTCTTTTAGTCTTTTACCTTTATTGGGGGTGGGAGTCATTCAAGACAGGGTTTCTCATTGTAGCCCTGGATGTCCTGGACTCACTTTGTAGACTAGGCTGGCCTCGAACTCACAGAAATCCACCTGCCTTAACCTCCCGAGTATCGGGATTAAAGGCGTGCGCCACCACACCCAGCAGTCTTTTAACTTTTAAGAATAATAGTTCTTGAGCCTTCGTGTTCAGAATTTGATATTTTAGAAAAGGTGTCTGGGCATGGTGATGCATGCCTTTAATCAGATCTCTGAGTTCAAGGCTAGTCGAGTCTACAAAGTGAGTCCAGGACAGCCAGGGCAACACAGAGAAAAAGCCCTGTCTTGAAGAACCAAAAAGTCTTAGAAAAAATCATGTATATTATAAAATATATCTTAATTTTAGTTTGTCTGATGTTTATGATTGAGTTTGGATTATTCATTTTTGGCAAGACTATGACAAAAGCAATGCCAAGTTCATGTCAGGAGTGTTTTTCAGGGGAAATCTTGAGACTGATAAACGTAACTCTTGAAGATTCTTCTCACCAGTTTTAATTACTGTTTCTAGCCTGAGACACTTGCTTTAATGGTTAAGAGAGTTTTCTAATTTTGTTATTCCTTCCATGTAGTGGAGTTTTTGTTATAATGAGGAACTTCTAACCCCTATCCCAATTTGCTTAGTCATTTGTATGAGTGTATATTCATTCAGTGATAGTAGGTTATCTGTCGCTGTCATTATTTATTTCCATGCTCTGATTTTTCTAAATTTAGCTACTGGGAGCTGCTTTGAGTTACTGTAATGTCTTTTTGATATCCCCTCATCACTTTTTGAGAGCTTTCTTTTTAGCACAAAATGTTATTATCTTCTTTTTGTTTTTTTTTGGGGGGGGGGGTTGTTGTTTATTTCTTTGTTTTTCAAGACAAGATTTCTCTATATAACAGCCCTGGCTGTCCAGGAACTTGATTTGTGGATCGGGCTGGCATTGTTGTTTGTTGTTTTGTTTTTATATTTGGAAACAAGGTCTCATGTAACCCACCCGCCTCACATTCACTGTGTAGCTCAGGAGGATTTTGAACTCCTGATCCTCCTGTCTCCACCCTCAAAGTGGTGGGATTACAAATATATGCTGCTGCTATTCCTTCCTCTGTGCTTTTAAAAATTCACATTTTCTGGGCATGGTGGCGTACGCCTTTAATCCCAGCACTAGGGAGGCAGAGGCAGGTGGATCTCTGTGAGTTCAAGGCCAGCCTGATTAGTGAGTCTAGGACAGCCAAGGATAGACAGAGAAACCCTGTCTTGGGAAAAAAAAAAAAAAAAAAGAATTCACATTTGCTGTGAGGGGTAAAAATAGCAATGCTTCTAAATATTGAAACTGGATAATAGTATGAAAGAGGAGAGAACAGAAAAGGATAATTGTTTCTGTCTGAATTTGTGTGTCTAAGATGCAAAACTTATCTTGTCCTGTAAGGAATGATCCATGAATACCTGCAGTTTGAAACAAGAGATAGCATTAGGCATAAACTCAGTGCAGAAATGGTAAAGTGTTCTTAAGTTAGATAAAGTCAAATCTTTTTAGGAGACATATACATACAAACCTGCATATGTCACTTGGGAGAGTTTACAGAGCCCCTTTGGCCCTGACCATAGAGCCTTAGCTGGTTATCCTTATACTGAAGAAAATGTGATCACCTCTTTCACCCTTACTAAACTTCTCCCAAGCCAATGCCATACGGAAAGACGATCTTAAGTGCTTTTAATTTTTTTGGTGGAAATGATTTTGTAACCATAGAGTTCTGTAGATTGTTACTTATAAAATTTAAAAAATAAATTCTCCTATTTTGTCTTTCCTGGATTTCTTTTGGTAAATATTTGACCATTCAGGGGAGATGTTACGCAAGAAGCGAAGGGAGAAGGATGGTCACAAAGATCCACTTCTGATGGAAGTGAGTCGACTTCAGGATGGTATCATGAAGGACATCGCAGAGCTACATAAAGAGACAGAAGAAGCAGAGAAGAAGCAATCTGAACTGGACAAAGTGGCTCAGATCTTGGGAATTGACATCTTTGATAAATCCCTGAAATCTTCAAATGACAGTAAAGAGTCTACAGAGAACACTGAAAAAGAAGAAGAATCTAAGAGCCCAGAAAAAGAGTTGTCACCCTCCAGCTGTTCCTCTAACAACAAGGTAATGGTCCAACTTTTCAGTTATTTTTTTCCCCTATGGACTGCTGTAGGGTTTTTTTGTTTGTTTTGGGTTTTTGTTTTTGTTGGTTTTTTTTTTTTTTTTTGAGGTTTTCAAGTATGTTTTTGAAAGAGGGTCTCATTATGTACCTCTGGCTGACCTGGAACTCATTATGGAGGCCATGCTAGCCCTGAACTCACAGACATCCCCTTGGCACTAGAGTTCTAGGATTAAGACTGCACCACCACACTCAGTGCTACAACATTCTCCATCTTCTCTTCACACACACCTGCTGATTGTGATACTCCCCACCTACCTCTTCCCCTCACTGCATATCTCTCTTCTTTTTTTGTTCACTATAATTCATCTAACCAAAATTCTCATTTCCTAAATGCCTTTTTCCTAAGCTAGTGACTAATTCACATAAATAAAAGCATTTATTATTGATAGCTTGTTATTGGGGAGTTATATTTTAAAAGAGAATTCAGGCTGGGGAGATGACTCAGCTTGAGTTCAATTCTCAGAGCCTGTAAAAAGTACGATTCAGTCTCGTGTGTCTGTAAGTCTAGCACTTCTAAGATGAGATAGGCTGAAACAGAAGAATGAGCCAGAAGCTAGATGGGCCAGCTATCCTGGAATATACATCATAACAGCAGAAACAAAAGAGATCTTAATAAGGTAGAAGGCAAGAACCAACTCTAAAATTTGTCCTCTGATCTCCAAACACATGCCATGGCACACACGGACCTGCATGTACACACACACACACACAGAGACACAGAGACAAACAGACACACACTAAAAAAAATAAATAGAATTGTTAACTCAAAGTATTAACTACTATTAGTGGCTTTTAGGCAGTTTAGAAATATTCCTTTTGGCCATCCCTTGGAAATTATTGAGTGTTTTATCCATGTGTAGCAGAATATTTTTATTTGTCGACACTTATATTTATTAATACTTAACAAACATCTATAAGCTGGGAGTGGTGGTGCACGCCTTTAATCCCAGCACTCGGGAGGCAGAGGCAGGCAGATCTCTGTGAGTTCGAGGCCAGCCTGGTCTACAAAAGTGAGTCCAGAACAGCCAGGCTGTTACACAGAGAAACCCTGTCTCGAAAAACCAAAAAAAAAAAAAAAAAAAAAAAAAACCTATAAAATACCTAAATCTTATAACTTAAAACCTATAATCTAAAATCTATAATCTAAGAATACCCTAATACCTAAGAACACTTACCTAACACTATTTTTACTTTTTAAAAAGGATATTAATATTCTTAGCATAGGTCCATGCACAATGACTTGGTTTATGGCAGTCCCGGACGGTAGTCCTTTTAAGCTTAAAGTCCTTTGGACCTTACCTTGCCAGTTTGCAATGCCAGTTTATTGCACCACCAAATTGTGGCCAGTTTATAAAGTCAGTTTGTTCCAGCCGCCAAACTGAGGGCGGCTTTTTCAATCAGCTAAGACTCACCTCCACGATCTCTTTGGCCCAGGCAAGTCTCAAGACTGAAAGCCTCTCCAAGCGGCTTCTGAACTCCGCTTGCCTTGTTCACTTTTCTGGCGCCCTGGGGCCCCAAGATAGACCACTCTCTCTTACAGGTTTATGCTATGTCTTTGCCTTGGGTTATAGCAGTCTAAATTCTGTTAATGATGTACCTTGTCTGTGTACTTCTTCAGTGTGACTTATTAGTTGATGAGGGCAGGAGGAAGAAAAAGACTGCTTGGAGTTCTCTGACATATATATTGCATTATCTCTCGATACTTGGCAATCTTGAGGGTCCACGAGATTTCTCTCGATGTCCAATAGTCCCGTTGCTTCTCAGAGCAAATGACATCATCTGCATGGCTTGCAAGGTTTCTTAGCCATGCCCCTTCAACAGGGCATGTTGTCCGGCCATATCAGCAAACCAAAGGGACGCCAAGCTCCTCCTTATGTTGTGCCAGATGCTAATCTGAACTGCCTACTAATTTCACTATAAAGACTTTAACCTCTACCACATCCATGTGCATGACTGGCTTTCCAGGATATAAGAAAAGTGATTTGGCCGGGCGGTGGTGGCGCACGCCTTTAATCCCAGCACTTGAGAGGCAGAGGCAGGTGGATCTTTGTGAGTTCGAGGCCAGCCTGGTCTATAAAGTGAGTCCAGGACAGCCAGGGCTACACAGAGAAACCTTGTCTCGAAAAACCAAAAAAAAAAGAAAAGTGATTTGACTCGTTCCTTATTTTCTTCATATTCTTAACCTGCTAACTACCTTTTACATTTAATTTCTCTTTCTAGTTATCTTTTTTGTGGGGGGGGGGGGGTTGAGACAGGGTTTCTCTGTGTATTACCCCTAGTTGTCCTGGACTTGCTTTGTAGACCAGGCTGGCCTCGAACTCACATTCACCTGCCTCTGCCTTCTGAGTGCTGGGATTAAAGGTGTGTGCTACCATACCCAGCCTCTAGTTATCATTTTGATTTTTAAAATTAACATACTTGTTTGCATAAGTAAGACATTCAGCATCTACTAAAGGGTATAGTGAAATTATTCCTTCTTATCATTATTCTCCAGTTCCTTTCCTCAGAGGTGGTCAAATCTTTACACAATCTCGAATATTCTCTTTAAAAATTATATGCATAGCCGGGCGGTGGTGGCGCACGCCTTTAATCCCAGCACTTGGGAGGCAGAGGCAGGCGGATCTTTGTGAGTTCGAGGCCAGCCTGGTCTACAAAGCGAGTCCAGGACAGCCAGAGATATTCAGAGAAATCCTGTCTCGAAAAACCAAAAAAAAAAAAAAAAATTGTATGCATATGTGTATATATAAGTGTGTGTGTGTGTGTGTGTGTGTGTGTGTGTGTGTGTGTGTGTGTGTGTTTGATAACACGTGAGGAGGTAAGACAACTGTCAGGAGTCACTTCTCTCCTTCTACTTTGTTTTTTAGGCAGGGTCTGTCTCTTGATGTTTCTGCTGTGCTTTGATTTACAGCCTAGCTGGCCCATGAGCATCCAGACATTTCTTCTGACTCTACCTCCCATCTCACCTTAGGAGGGCTGGGATTACAAATGTGTGACACCAAATCTAGCTTTTTACATGGATTCTGGATCATTGGGCTTAAGCTGAACCATCTCAGTGGCCCCATCTGATCTTGTTATTCTTTTAGAGAAATTTTAGGATATATAAATAGCTACAAAGATTCTATTTTTTATGTGTATTTTTGCCTGTGTGTGGACCACATGCACACCATGTCCACAGAGGCCAGAAGAGGAGTTATAGGCAGTTGTGAGCCACCATGTGGGCACTGGAGCTGATTCCTGGTGCCCTCTACAAGAGCAGCCAGTACTCTCTGCAGCCCTAGTAATTATGTTCTTAATGTGAAAGAGCTGTAGCCTAATTCGTTTTCTTGAGCTTTGAATACAGGTTCTATTAAGATTCTCACCATTTTATGTAGCTTTTATCTTAGACACTAGACATATGGCCATAATTCCTATGATTGTGACCACCTACTTTTTTGAGGTTGCCTTGAATTTTTTATAAGTGTAAGTTTTTCTCTTTAGGAATCAAAAGTAAATGAAAAGTCTTGTGTTAAGAACCCTAATTCTATTGAAAGCCTCCATCTAACTGCTAAGCAATCTGATCAGCCTGTTGCTGCTTATGAATATTATGATGCTGGCAATCACTGGTGTAAAGACTGCAATACCATCTGTGGGACCATGTTTGACTTCTTCACCCATATGCACAATAAGAAGCACACACAGGTAGGTATCCCAACACTGTTGTTTCTACTATCACTCTCATTCCCCTCCAACATCTCTGCTCCTGTCTGCATTACAAAACTGGAAAATGAAACATTCTCAAATGGGCAAGAGCCCCAATCTGAAGAGCCAAGAGATAACAGCAAAGGAGATACCATCCCCAGAGCTCAGTTCAGGGGACCTACTATATAACTAAACACCACACAAGTGTAAGTGAGGCTTCTGTCTCTTTTGATTCCTTGAGTACCTGAATTTTATTTATCTGTTTCTAGTACTTGAGCTAACACGTTTTTACCTTTTCCACAGGTGATTCCGTTTAAACAGTTGGCAGAGTTTGTGGGTGGGGGTGGGTAGCTAAGGACTGCTGGTTCCCTGGTCTGATATTTAGGGGAAGAAAAAGAGAAAAGTGGGTCATTGAAATTTTAGTGCTGTTGTGTGAGCACCTCTGCCTCTTGCAAATAGACACTGGATCCCTACAACAGACCTTGGGCTTCAAAGACCCAGAGTGAGGCTAAGCAAGACACTGTAAAGCGAACTGACAAGATAACTGTTCCTGCAAAAGGTAGGTCTCCTCCCTTCCTGCCTTTTCAACTAATATCTACAAAATATTTTGAAGTGTTTTTTTATTAAGAAGTAAGTTAAGAAGTCCAATCTCTTTAAAATTTTGTTTATTGACTTTGAAGTGGTCAGTGTTCCTGTTTCATGCTTTAGAGATAATCCCTGAGTACTTAAGCACCTACATGAGAGCTGTCCTCATGCAGATGAGTGAATTAGCTTTTTGGGAACATGGTTTCTAAATCTCTTCTAAGATGCTTGGTGCTTGTTAGAGCTTAAGGAATAGATCTGGCATAGGATGCTATTGATTTAACCAGGTTAGGCAGTGTTCCCAAGTGGTAAGAATAGTTGTATAGAGTTACAGCTTTTGGTTAGAAAGAGTATATCCTTGGGATTCATCTAAATTCCACTTCTGATTCCAAAGTGGGGACAGTCATCTTACTGCAAAAGAGTGATGGGATTTGCTTCTGGTTTCTGTCATCCTTGATGCAAAGGGCTTTCTCTTTTCTGATTCTTTCAGGATCTGAGTTTCTGATTCCCATCACTGGATTTTACTGCCAACTTTGTGAGGAATTTTTGGGGGATCCAATTTCTGGAGAACAACATGTGAAGGGTCACCAGCACAATGAGAAATACAAGGTTGGTCTTTGAAGTCCCTGTGGAGCTCCTCACTTTCCTGTACTAACTCCTTGACCTTGCCAAATATTAGAGTTAGAAAGCCACTAACATTTCATATCCCATCTAACACTAGGAGGTTCTCAGTTCTAATTCTTGAAAAGATTGTTCCAGTGAGTTATTCTTAAATGAATTGTAGCAGTGGCACTCTCTTATATCAGTTTGACAATTCATTAAGACTTTTTCTTTCCCCTTTCTAGAAATATGTGGAAGAAAACCCGTTGTATGAAGAACGAAGAAATCTGGACCGCCAAGCTGGCTTGGCTGTCGTCCTAGAGACAGAACGACGACGACAAAGTGAGCTAAAGCGCAAGCTTAGTGAGAAACCAAAGGAGGAGAAGATAGAAAAAAAGGCAAAAGTTGTAAAAGAAACAAAGGAAGATGATGACAAAGCCTCTGGAGAACTAGAGGACCAACTCTCTGAGAGTGGGAATTCCCCTGAGAAAGGTGAAATGAAAAGAAATGCTAGCCCCAAACTCCAAGTAAAAGAAGAAGTAAAGAAAGAATCAATAGCATCTTCTTTTGGAAAGTTCAGTTGGAAGAAACTAGAAAAAGAAGAAGAAAAAAGTTCAGTGGTGGCTCCAAGTACCCCTAAGGAAGACACTATGGAAAACAGTAAGGACAAAGATGATGGAAAAGCTGAAGTCGGAAAGGCAAAGCCCATCAAAATAAAGCTTTCTGGGAAAACTGTTGTTGCACATGCCAGCCCCTGGACACCTGTTGTTACAACTGCAACACAGACTAAGATCCGACCCAACTTACCTATCCCATCCACAGTACTCCGCAAGTCAGGTTCAGCCACAGTGAGCAAACCTGCTCCTCTTAACACCTTTCTGTCTATCAAGTCCTCTGGAACTTCTGCCAAGCCTCTGCCAGTGGTTAAAGAGTCTTCGTCGGATCTTGTCCTGCCTCCAGATATCATCTCCAAGGCTTTTGGAGGGGAAGAGGTGGTTCTAAAAGGGGCTCCAGAGGAAAGAGTAGAGCTAGCTGAAAAGAATGAGCCATCCCAAGTACCTGCTGAGCAAATGCTGTCTCTGCTTCCGCCACCACCGCCGCCACCTCCACCTCCACCTCCACCACCACCACCACCACCACCCATGGTTATACCTCATCCATCTGCCCCATCTGCTCCAGCAAATGTTGTCTTAACTCCAGTAAAATCTAATTCAGTTGTATCTCAGACTCTCGGTATTGGCTTCCAAGGTCCTAACGTTTTGAACCCAGGGTTGCCTGTGGCCTTCATGGCCTCAGAACAACCAGCTGCCATTCCTTCTGATGAGACAGCTCCTGGGGTGAGTGAGAGTGACCGGGACCAGACCCTAATCTCTATGTTAGTACGGCCTCCACCACCCCTCTCAAGTGTATTCAGTGAACAGGCCAAAAAATTAGAAAAGCGAAATTCATGCTTAGCCACAGCCAATGCTAAGGACCTATATGACATATTCTACAGTAGTGGTGGAAAGGGGGCCCATGAGACTAAGCTGAGTAGTAGTCCATTGGCCAATGGGGAAAACACCAGCCTCTCTAGAGCAGAAAGTTCAGACATCTCCTCCATTTCTGCTTTAAACAGTAGTGTATCCCCAGAGGACCTGCCTCAAGGTAGTAGTTTGGTCGCTGCTCCTATAATCAGCAAACTTGAAAATCCCATTTCAAAAGATGTGGTACCTATAGGGAAATGGTCAGTTGTAGATCATATAGACCCCCAAAACAGAGGTAGCCACTGTAGCTTCCTACAGCCTCTGACAAGATTATACCAAAATAAGCCTTATGAAATGGTCACCCCAAAGACAGACACTGTTTCCATGTGGACTTCTGGTTCCTTCCAGAATGACAATGATAAGGATAGATCTCCAGAAGGGAAAGTCAAATTTGACCTGGGAGAGCCAGGGCCACCTGGTACAGACTCAGCTTCTCATCTGTCATATGTACACTGTCATACCAAGGAATCTCAGAAGCTGGTGGAAACTAACCTCATTGATAACAAGAACCAAGAGTTGTGCCCATCTGAGGAGTATAGAGATACTGAAGCCAAAGGAAAGGGAGCAGCTGAAGAAGGTGTAGGTGCCAGCATTGGACTCCACAGCATAGAAGATTCTAATTTGAACCATGGCAGCAGAAACACACGGGAAGGAGAAACAGGACAACCCAAATTGTCAACAGTTGATAAAGAAGCAGAACTGTCCAGGAAAGTGATGACAGGACATGAAAATACAAGTAAAGTGGTAACTGAATTGAGTCAGTCTCTCTCCTCCAAAGGGGCAAAAGTAGATTCATTTCCATCGTTGCTCCAGAATCCAAAAGGTGTGCCTGAATTACTTCTGCTGTCCCCAGCTGTGTCAGCTATGTGTTTAAAGAGACAAGAGACTTGGGAGAGCCCACAGAAACCAGGAGTGGAAGCCATGAAGCTACAGGACACCTGTCCGGAACTAACAGTGACAACAGAAAGCAAAGCTACGGAAAACCTTAAAGCTACACACTTAAAGGTAGAAGGACTTGCTGCCCTGAGGAGTCTGGGGGATATGCATGCTGATTTCTGCAATATTCAGATAGAGCAAACATGTAAATCACCAACTGCCCTGTCACAGAAAATGTGTGAAGAAAATTCTGTGTTATCCGTAGTGTGTAATCCTTCTAGTCCCAGTGACTTTGAACCAATACCGTCTTTTTCTGGGTTTCCATTAGAATCTCCTAAAACTTTGGTGCTTAATTTTGAATCAGAGGGTGAACATAGCTCATCTAATTCCAGAAATGGGAGAATCACCTCTAACTGTTCAGAAACTGGACAGCCTATGGAAAATGTTGACCATGACTTAGGAGGTGAGAGAACACACCAGGCCCTTGACCTATTATTGGTCGGAGGAATGTTGTCTGAAGAAGTAAAAGAAACTTCACAACTACAGAAAAATTTACTCAGAATGGAATCTACAACAGTTAGTCCTTCAGGCCTTGGACCATCTCCTTGCCTTCCAGACCTTGTTGATTTTGTCACACGGACATCTGGAGTTCCAAAAGAGAAGCCATGTTCTCCATTCTCTGAGCCAGATGACTTTAAGTGTAGTTCCTTGGAGGTGGGATTACCACCACTGGAAATTGTGAATGTCTCTGTCTCAGAGGTAGCAGTTCCTCAAGTAAGTGAGGACAGTGACAGTGCTTTGAATTTGGCAAAAACTCCAACCTCAGGGTCCCCCTCAAGGGATCAGGTAGTTGGAGGCAATGTGGGCCCTCAGCAAATGCCTGAACAAGAAGCTGCAGTTGATGTCATCCCAGATCACACAAGGTCCGGTGTTCATGACTGCAATAGCCAGGACTACCTGAATGAATGAATCATTGAATTTTAGAAATTGGACCCCAGCTGATCCAGGACTAGTTGGCAATCTCATCTGGAATCACAGTAAATGTTCATGGGAGCTAAAAAAGAAAAATTCTCTTTCCCCTCACTCCTTTCCCTTTAAAATATTAGATGAATAAGTCTTAACTTCTCTACATATCTGTTGGTTTTTTTAAAAGTATTTTCTGTTAATATTTTAAATTTTTGGCCAAATTATTTCCTCTTTGTCATTAAAGTCAAATGTCTATCTGGCTCACCACAAAGTGTGCTTTGATTTTGGTTTTGAGGCTACCATTTCTGAAATGTGAGGGGGAGGGAAACGGCTGACTTCAATTACTGTGTTGTATACCTACCTACTTATCTGTGCAGCTGGTGGATCTCTGGGTGAAACACCAGAAAGCTTGCTGACGTGGAAAACTTTTAAAGAAAACATTGTTCCTCCCTTAGGTTTCCATTCATTTGGATGGGCCTGCCGTAACATTGTTAGGAATGCAACGTGAGTAGCCCTTCTGCTTGTTGTTTAACTTCCCTTATCGGCATGTTAGCTCCATCTTTCTTTACTTTGTTGCCTTTGCTTCAAATGGTCCCAGTCACCTACAGACTTATTTGGAAATGGCCTCAATAAATGAAAGAAAAGTTGGCAGGCTCAGTTTGGAAGACGACAAATCGGTAAGACTTATTCCTGGCCCAGTACCAGGAGCATTTGTGTTTCTGAGGTCACTTTTAGTTTTGAAATGACCTTTGCTCATTATATTGTGGTCCAGGAACATTTTGTGTTCAATTGTTTGTCAGTCATTTCTGTTGTGAACTCTAGAAGATCTGAAATTGGGATTGGACTCACTCTGTTCCACAAACCCTCTACCTCTCCTCACCCAAGTTATTGCCATCATAGTGTGATATTTTGGGCTGTACATTTTGTTTAATAAAAGATTAAAGAATTTATGAAGTTGGCTTGGACAAGTTTAACTCCATTTTTAATGTGTTATTTTTCGGAATAAATATTCATCTCATGCTTTCTGGATGTTTGTCTTGACACCATGCACATTTGAGCTTCAAAGAAACTAGGATAGTGAACTGCTGCCCTGCTGTCCACCCTAGCCTGCAGTTGTCCTCCTCCAGGGCCACTTCCTTCTCATCAGAACAGGAGGGTGCACAGTCTATCTACCCTGTGCCGCCTGAGTGTGAGGTAAAGATGTTAGTCTGGTATTGGAGTCTTCCTGTTGAGAAGCTCTTTCTGTGCCTTGTGTTGGCTCCCCATAGGCCCTTCCTTCCAGAAATGGAGCTCCAGAAGGATATTCAGGTGCTTGATGGGGTGCACTTGGGAGTCAGGGAGCTCAGGCCTCGGTTTTTCTACACTGTTCAGTTTCCTTCTGCCATTCCTTTGTCAGCAGTTTGTAACCTGGCTCAACAGAGACATGGTTGGAACCAGCCTCCACCTGCTCCTCAGCATTCCTTCAGTTCCTTTCTTCAGAATTCCTTCCCTGTTTCCTTATATAGAGAATCCCTAGAGTTTGGTGAGAATATTTAGTTTTTCTAGAGGCCAAATTAATTCCAACTTACAAGTTATGGCCTCTGTTGTGTAAAGGCATAGATATGAGAGACCTGGATCCTTAAATATGTCTCAGCCATTTGCTTTGCCATGATTTTTGGTAAGTTGCTTTACATCACTGCATCATAGCATGTTGTATTTGTTCCTTTAAAGATGAGTGTCATTACCTCCTCTCAGGATCAAATATGTACAGAATCCTTAGTGATCTATAGAAGTGTGTGTGTGTGTGTGTGTGTGTGTGTGTGTGTGTGTGTGTGTGTGAGCAAGCACATGGATGTCAGCACACAGCTTCATGGATTGACTGGAGAATATGTACAGTATCCTTAGTGATCTATAGAAGTGTGTGTGTGTGTGTGTGTGTGTGTGTGTGTGTGAGCATGCACATGGATGTCAGCACACAGCTTCATGGATTGACTGGAGAATATG
>CAJQZJ010001969.1:876280-963280 GCA_907164525.1 Lophiomys imhausi
TGGATGTCAGCACACAGCTTCATGGATTGACTGGAGAATATGTACAGAATCCTTAGTGATCTATAGAAGTGTGTGTGTGTGTGTGTATGTGCGTGTGTGTGTGTGTGTGTGTGTGTGTGCGTGTGTGTGTGTGTGTGAGAGAATGCACATGGATGTCAGCACACAGCTTCATGGACTGACTGGAGAATATGTACAGTATCCTTAGTGATCTATAGAAGTGTGTGTGTGTGTGTGTGTGTGTGTGTGTGAGCATGCACATGGATGTCAGCACACAGCTTCAGGGACTGACTGGAGATTGGACTTAGGTCGTCACACTTATGTGGCAAGTACTTTACACACTGGTCCTCAGGTCTTTTCAAACTCGATTTGCATGTACTCTTGGCCTGGAAACCATAGAGTGACTCAAAACAGTGCTCTTTAGAAAAGCTTAAGCTAGAGTGGATTTCAAAACAGATCCAATTCCTCAGAAAACTCCTTTCTTGTAGGAGGTTATAGGAATTTAGGGGAAAATAACTTAATATGCCAGTTCGTACTGACTTTCAGACCTCCGTTCCAATTCTGTTTTGGAGAGAAAGGTTAATCATACCTAGATTTAACTTCACTCCCTTTCAGAGTAAGAACTTAACCTCTAGGTTAGGAGTGGCTATGCAAGAGGGGTCAGAAGGGAAGAGGCAATATCTAAGAAGGGCAGGCCTAGCTTAGGCAGGTGGAGCTACAGAGAACTTTGAGCCTTAACTTTGTCTTGTAATCTCAGAATCTCTTCAGGGCATATTCCAAAGTTGTCTGTGAATGTAGGATCTCTACTACAGTCCCTTCTAAGAGTTGAAGGAATGGCATTCTTACCTCTGCTCTAACCCAGCAGAGGGAACGGGACTTTTTTTTTTTTTTTTTAAAGATTTATTTATCATGTATACAGTGTTCTGTCTGCAGGTATATCTATCTGCAGGCCAGAAGAGGGCACCAGATTTCACCATGGATGGTTGTGAGCCACCATGTGGTTGCTGGGAATTGAACTCATGACCTCTGGAAGAGCAGCCAGTGCTCTTAACCGCTGAGCCATCTCTCCAGCCCATGGGAACGGGACTTTTAGGACACTAGTTTGCAGGAAGTGCTGCTGCCGCTGCCCCTTGATAAATAACATCTAGCTTTGGAGCCCAACTAGAGAAGCCATGTGAAAGTAAATGCAGAACTCTAGCCCGGTACCTGACACTTAGACATTTTAAAGTTTTGTTATCACAGTACTAAAAGTTTGATGTTGAAGGCTAGGAATAGATGGGCTCTGATCTTTTACACAAGCTTGCATTGCAATAGAATTATGTTTAAGTCAGGAACAATTCTTTTTATTCCTCCTTAATTTATCTTTATGTTCATGGGTATTTTGCCCGCATGTATGTCTGTGTCAGGGTGTCAAAAGCCCCAGACCTGGAATTACAGACAGGTATGAGCTGCCATGTGGGTGCTGGAAATGGAACCCGGGTCGTCTGGACTAGCAGCCAGTGTTCTTAATTGCTGAGCTATCTCTCCAGTTCCATGTCTCCCCACCTCCCTCACAATAATTCTTACTAGATGACTTTGGCATCCAGAAATTAACAGTAGTGTTTAAATAGGGGCAAATGCCTGCATTCGCTCAGTATGTTTATTCCCTGCAAGTCCCCTTTGCTTTGCGAATACTTTTTTTTCCTGCCTTATATGCCATCTTCCTATTCATAACTGGTCTCACAGAGCATGTAATATACTCCAGTGATCTTTTCTGCTAACCCTGCTGAACAATATAGTAAAGTACTTGCACCTGACCATTCTACTTCGTCTCTAAAAGATGAAAAGTGAAAGAAGTGTTTTGGTAGTAAAGCATGGGAAAATACACATCTTACCAGATTTCACCAGCTTCTGGGACTGAACAAAATGGAGAGTGCACATACAAGGATATAAGAACAGTGTAGGGATGGAGGGCTGGGGTGTAGTAAGTGGAGTCTCAGAGAGGAGAGAGTCTGTAGCAGAATTAAGTGAGGTGATTTCATTTTCATGTATTTCAAAGACTTGGATTGCCTCACTAAAGCTTACCTACAAGATCCAATAAGATCTAAATCTTCATTTATTGATAATTTACGTGAAAACAGAAATATGGAGGTAGTTTGGGATTATAAATATGTTGTTTTTATTTAGAGTTTATATTTTTATTACATTTGTATTTATCAATGGTATTATTAGTGACTTTTTAGCTCAATGCAGCATGAAAACCTATGTGGTCCTTTCACAGAATTTCTTTTTTCTTTTCAAGATTATAATTACAATATTTCTCCCTCCAAACCCTCACATATACCCCTCTTTGCTCTCTTTCAAATTCATGGCTCCTTTTTTCATTAATTGTTATATATATGTACATATCTATGTCTAAATATTACCTGGTCAGTCTAATATCACTTGTATGTATGTTTTCAGGGCTGACAGTTTGTATTGGATAATCAGTTGATGTGCTCTTCTCTAGAGAAGACTCTCAGCATCCCTTAGTTTCCTGTAGTTCTTTGTGCAGGTTGAGGCCTGCATGGCCATGTCTGTCGGTGTCGGTCAGCTCATTATGCAGTCACGGTGGTGAGACCTTGTGGGTGCACCTACTGACAATTGATGCACAATTTCACAGCAAACTCCCTGTTCCTCTGGCTCTTACAAATTCTTCCCCCTCTTCCACAATGTTTCCTGAGCCTTAGGTGCAGGAGTATTTTGTAGGTGTATCCATTGGGACTGGGTAGAGTTTGATTTTGCAGTTATGTTTATTTAAATTAATTTTCTTCTTAGGTATGTTTTTTTTTTTTTTTTTTTGGTTTTTCGAGACAGGGTTTCTCTGAATATCTCTGGCTGTCCTGGACTCGCTTTGTAGACCAGGCTGGCCTCGAACTCACAAAGATCCGCCTGCCTCTGCCTCCCAAGTGCTGGGATTAAAGGCGTGCGCCACCACCGCCCGGCTAGGTATGTTTTTTTAAGATAGCTTCTCACACTAGCGCAGGCTGGCCTAGAATTAACTGGGTAGAAAAGGCTAGACCTAAATTTGCAACAGTCTTCTTGCCTCAGCCTCCCAAGGGCCAGGATATCTGGCCTGCTTATATAATTTTAATTCTGTATACAATAATAGTGCAATTTTTAGAGTTTATAATCTTTTAAAAAAATCATCAGTATCTAGATATCCTGACCCATATACACTTGGGAAGAAAACATCCAACAATGTGTATGTTGATATTGAAGTATTTAACAAGGTTATAATTTTATCTTTATGTGTCTCTTCGACTAATAGATGCCCACTAACTGCACTATAAGAGAAGTCATTTTTGCTCTCTGTGCTTTCTCCCCATTGTATGCATAGTGCACAGTTGCCTAGCAGATACAGAATATTCAATAAAAATGTTGTTGGAAAAACATCAGTGTGGTGATAGCTATTTTCCTTAACTGATTGTAATACTTAGCAATTTGTACATGGATTAAAAACTCAATTGCTGCCTGTATTTGCTGGGTGCTTAGCATTCTAGAAGCCAACTATCTTTCTGTTCTTCTCTGCTGGTTCTTTGCATGCAGAGCTCTGTGACAGTTAATGTGTATCAGGGCAGCAGGTGATCCCCTCTTTTCAGTAACATTCTAGAGTGTTGGTGCTGGGTTGGGAGGGGAATACTGCCCTAAACCTCCTGGAAAAGAGATGAGATGGGAAGGAGGTAAACTGACTGAGTTAGCAAGGAAAAGGGTGGAGAACTCTTAACTTTCAGTTGGCCTCTTTTACCTTCCAGACAAATAAGCATGATGTCAGCCAGTCAAACTTAAAATTCCTATGATTTGGCTAAAGAAATAATTCAGTGTTTTATATCATAACATTTTTCTTGAAATTTCATCAAAATGAAAACTCTTTCATTTATAAATAGAATAAAAACCATAAAAGATTATCTTGCAGGAGGAAAGAGAAGAAATTTTAATTTGTATTGTCTTTTGTGTTTCAACCTTCTGACAATGAAAATACATTTTATATAAAATAAAAATATTTTATACAATGTATGGATTCATACAAGACAAGATTATGTTGGTGTTATCTGGTACTAAAAATTACAGGTCAGGGTTTATTTGTCTGTTTTTTGTATCCTGTGTGCTAAAAAAAACATCTTTTTAAAGCTGTGTCTTTTCTATTTAGTACATCCCTGAGTTCAACTTCTGTCATTTGTTTTCTTTCCATACGAATAAGCCCAACAGGTCCTGATTTTCACCCCTCAAGACTTAGTAAATTACTGCCACTGGTATCAGGGCAACGTACCTCCTTCAAGAATCTCCAGCCACTTTTTTATTCTACTTATGTACAAAACACTTGGGCATTAAATGTTATAAATCAAGACATTTGTCTTCATAAAGCTTATTTCAATGCAGGTCCACAACAGATATCAAAGTTGTTTCTACAGACCATAGAATGAAAGATAACACATATCTAGATGTAATGACTTAAAGCTTTACAGACTTTTTACGAATAATCCAGGCCAATCAGTCAATCAATCAATAAAGGTTTGGGGGTGGAGAGATGGCTCAGCAGGTAAAGGTACTTGCTGTCAAGTGTGATGATCTGAGTTCAATCCTACCCATATAGTAGAAAAAAAAAACTGAGTCCTATAATATTACCACATGTGTGTGCCTACATACATACCCACACACAAAAAAAATAAATGTAAACATTAAGGTAAGTAATGAGTGATTAGGAAGAAATAAAACAGTTATATAATGGAAGAAGAAAAGCTACTGAATGTAAAGACAGGCTGGAGAGAGTTGAGAAGAGAGGAGCATGTACTGCTCTTGCAAAAGACCCAAGATTGGTTCCCAGCATGCACTTCAGGTGGCTCACAACCACCTGTAACTTCAGCTTCAGGAGATCTGATGACCTCTTCTGGCATCTGTGGGCACCTTCACTCATATGCAGCCCCTCCCCAATACACATAAAATAATAATGTTTAAAAATCTTTAAAAAAAATAATGTGGAGAAGTAAAAGACATAAAAACCATACTGAGGCATTATTGCATCTTTCCTCTGATACTCTTAAGATTTCATTCAGCTATCCTATACCCTGTCTACATTACAATAATTATCACATTGCTACTGACTCTCACTGATTTATCTCCTTTTTTTTTTTTTTACAGGGGCAATCTCAGAAGTCTTCAGATTTTCAAAAGGAAGGACTGAAGCCAACATTTCTGCTTGCTCCAGGAATGTTGGGATAGAAACCACAGAGACTATGGAAATAATGAGCGTCCTTGTGGCCAGTAGACAGTCACTCTTAGGTCTGACTTACAGAAGGTGGGTATGACTGTTTGCAACTATATGGAGAAAGCCCTTTCATTTCAGTGACCAAGAAACAAAGAATTGAGTGAGTGAGTATGTGTGTTTGTGTCTTTATATTTAGAGGAAGAACAATCTGAGAATAGACATAATGGGTGTATATTTTAGACTTGCCACTCTACATCTTATCTAACATTGAATAAATTACTAAACTTCACCTCTTAGGTTAAAATAGTGGAAACTGGTAAGATGTTTCAGTCAATAAAGGTGCTTCCTTGGACCCACATAGTGGAAAGACAGAACCAACTCCTACAAGTTGTCTTCTGACTTCCACACATGCCATGGATAAATAAATAAATAAATGTAGTTTAAAGAAAACTGGAATTCAGGCTTTCCTATTCTCTCAGAGCCATGTGTCCAGTATCTTCAGGTGGAATAAGTCTTGATTCTAATCTCACTTTCTAGTTCATGTAAGTATGTGGACTTAAAGAAATGTGACACAAATGAGCAGAGGAGGCTCAGGAATTAGGGAAGTCACAAAGAGATGTTTCAGAAATGCTAGGCTGGTTATGGTAGTGCTCGCCTCTTAACCTCAGCACTCAGGAGGAGAAGCAGGCAGAGCTCTGTGAGTTTGAGACCACCCTGGTCTATATATTGAGTTCTAGGCCAGCCAGGGCTACATAGTGAGACCCTGTCTCAAACAAGAAAGAGACAAGAGTGATTGAAACTAACGTCATGCACACAGGCCTATGGAGACCTGAAGAAGGAGTCAGATCCCCTGGAACTGGGGTTACAGACAGTTGTGAGTGCTGTGTGGGTTCTGGGAACTGAACTCAGGTCCTCTGGAAGAGCAGCCAGTGCTATTAACTGCTCAGCCATCTGCAGCCAGTCTTATTGCCTCTGTAGACACTGAAACACATGGTTGGCACACTGGAGCCCACAAGCGTTCTTACAGTTAACTTACAGAGTAAGGATCTGCGGATCTACAATGCTGCTAAGGTGGAGCTATTACAAGCCTGACTTAGATATTGTGGGAAAGAGAATCAGAGCCCTGACTTACCCTTTAAGCACCCGTGGGCATTTACATTTATTTCATCTACTACAGTTACAGTCTATCCAAAAAACTGTTAGCCTAATTTTGCTGCCAATTTCTTAATCCAAGCACTTTTAGAGTCCTGAAAATGTAGTTTACGGTCCAAAGCTATAGTTTGTTAACTTTCAGAAATACTCATAACACTATAAGTATTAATCTAAAAAGAACATGTAGCCGGGCAGTGGTGGCGCACGCCTTTAATCCCAGCACTTGGGAGGCAGAGGCAGGCGGATCTTTGTGAGTTCGAGGCCAGCCTGGTCTACAAAGTGAGTCCAGGACAGCCAGGGCTGTTACACAGAGAAACCCTGTCTCGAAAAACCAAAATAAATAAATAAAATAAAAAGAACATGTATAACTGAAGCCATAAGATAAGAAGTAAAGTATCTCAGCGCCTCTTGCTACAGAGAGGTTCTTAAAGCATGACCTATGTGTGAGCCAGTGGAAACAACCTGTTGCCAAGACATCCAATACTTTGTTACCACTTTCTCCATCGCCTGTCACATTCCTTTTCCCAGGGACAAAGTTTGGTCATGATCCCTCATCTGAGTGTGATTTTTGTTACATGCCAGCTTACACCTCCGTTCTCCAGCAGTGTCTGGACTCCATGGGATAGGTGCACTGTGGTAGGCCAGGGGACAAGAACATTCTGCATGATGCTTTCCCTTAGGTTTTATTTAATATGCTGGCATCCACATATATTAAAGTGATAAATGGTAAGCCAGTTGTAGTGGCACACACCTTTAATCCCAGCACTCGGGAGGCAGAGGCAGGCGGATCTCTGAGTTCGAGGCCAGCCTGGTCTACAAAGTGAGTCCAGGACAGCCAGGGCTACACAGAGAAACCCTGTCTGGAAAAACAACAAAACAAACACTTGTAAGTGTCAGACGGTGCTGGGAAACAAGAGAGAGGTGGTATGGGTTCAGCCATACACACAAGTTCTCTGCAAGTTAGGGATCACTATGCTTTAAGAGAGCAAATTCAGCATCAGTCTCTCACTTTCTCTCCCTTTCTCCCTCTCTGCTGTGTGTGTGTGGTTTTGTGTGTATACGTTTGTGTGTGGTGTCTATATGTGTGGTGTATGTATGTGTATGTCTGTCTGTGTGTGTGTATGTCTGAGTATGTGTCTGTTGGTTTGTGTGAGAGTGTGTATATGTTTGTATATGTGTGAGTGTGTGTTTGTGGGGGGGGGTGGATGCTAGGATGCTGGGGATTGTGCACATTAGGCATGAATCCTATTACTAAATGTAATATTCTTACTCTGTTTTTTTTTTACAGAATACAAACTACAAAAAATAAGTTAAAGGGCTAATACATTGAAAAACACAAGGAATATTGGCAATAAGAGCTAAAAAACTATACAGGTAATTTTTAATTAATTTATTAGAACTGAATTATTTTCCTTTCAAAAGTTTTCTAGTCAACTATTTTTCTGGATTCATTTATTTAATATTCATGGATATGAGTGTTTTTCTTGCATGTATGTGTCTGTACCATGTGTGCCTACAGAGGTCAAAAAGGGGTATTGGATACCCTGGAACCAGAGTTATGGATGGTTGTGAGCTGCCGTATTGATGCTGGGAATAGAACCCCTCAGTCTGCAAAAACAAGTGTTCTTAACCACTGAGTCATCTCTCCAGCCCTCTATTCAATTAAAGTTTTAAAAAGTTGTCTAGAACAAAGGTTTTGTTTTTGTTTTTTGTTTAGGGGGGCATGTTGTTATTGTTGGGACAGGATCCCTTGTGCAGCCCAGACTGGTCTCAGTTAGCCATCCTTCTGCTTGATGAGCCTTTTGAATGAGGTGATTACAGCCATAGGCACATGTCAGAGTTCTTGGCATTACCTTACAAGTCACAAGCATGTGGCCATACACATGAACAAGTCTAGAGAGACATAAAATTAGTAGTTTATAATTGTAATAAAGCTCCCTGCAAAGTTAACCAAACACATAACAACAGTGATACATTTATGGAGCTTTAGAGCTTGTACCATACTTTCTTTCCCACATTCTCTCATTTGCCACGTATTTAATGAGACACATAATTTGTGCTACATGCTAATTAAGCTTAATTAGTAGGTCTTGTGAATGACTGTAAATAGTAACAGTGGTTTGCTACCAAAGAAAATTTTCAGGTTTTTAAAATTAGTTACCTGAGAGTTTTTTGTTTGTTTGTTTTGTTTTCTGAGACAGTGTTCTTCTGTGTATCCCTGGCTGTCCTGGTACTTGCTCTGTAGACCAGACTGGCCTCGAACTCAGAGATCCACCTGCCTCTACCTCCCGAGTGCTAGAATTAATAGTGTGTCCCACTAGCCAGGCACTCAGGAGACAGAGGCAGGAAGGTCTCTGTGAGTTCAAGGCCAGCCTGATCTACATAAGTGAGTCCAAGACAGCCAGGGCTCTGTTACACACAAAAAAAAACCCTGTCTCAAAAAAAAAAAAGTGTGCACTACCACAGCCCAGTTTAGTAACTTGATAATTATTTTTTTTTTTTTTTTGTTTTTCGAGACAGGGTTTCTCTGAATATCTCTGGCTGTCCTGGATTCGCTTTGTAGACCAGGCTGGCCTCGAACTCACAAAGATCCGCCTGCCTCTGCCTCCCAAGTGCTGGGATTAAAGGCGTGCGCCACCACCGCCCGGCGTAACTTGATAATTATAATCGGGTTTATTTTAATCATATTGTCCTGCATCATACATGTTGATAATTATGTGTTATAAGAAATGAACTGCATGATTGGGAACATAACTCAGTGGTAAAGCATTTGCCTAGCATATTTAAGCCCTGAGTTCAATCCCAAATGCTGCCAAAAAGAAAAAAGGTAAAAGACCTTGCATTGAACTTCCCTCGATCCACGGCCTTCCTTTACCAACTCTTGAGGAGTCCTCCTGGTCCCCTCTTTTCTTCACATCTTTTCCAGTAGTACCAGTATTCATCCCAAGAGAACTTTTGTATAATATTCCACATTCATTTACCAACATACATTATTTATTGAGCATTATGTGCGAGACATTGAGCAAGGCATTGGAAATACAGAGGTAGGCAAGACCGCCCTGGTCCTTACACTGATGGAGTTCACTAAAGGGACAGACAGCTTATATTTGGTTGTGTGGAGGGGTGTGAACAGGAAGTTGGCAGGCCTATTTTACTTGCAGAATATAATGTAACCTCTAATAAAGATGATGCATGAGGCTCCATTTGCCTTTTTATTTTTTAATCATCCAGGTTCAGCTGTTTGGGGTTGGCTCTGTCTACCCTCCAGCAGAGATTGATGCTATCGGAGAGTCTGTAGTGCTCTTAGCCTGGTATTGGACACATGGGAGGGAGCTGAGGTCAGACAGGAATTGCTGAGGTGGTATAAACAAAAACATGCTTCTGTTGTTAGTGTTTTTATGGCTCACCCATGCTGTGGCATGCATCAGTACTGCAGTCCTTTTTACCACTGAATAATGGTCTATAACATGGATACTGCTCTAGTTTGTTTTCTGTTGCTGTGATAAATACATGACCAAAAGGAACAAGGGGAGGAAAGGGTTTATTTCATCCTACAACTTACAGACTTCGTGAAAGGAAGTCAGGGCAGGAACTAAAGCAGAACCACAGAAGAATGCCACTTACTGACTTGTTCTCTGGCTTCTCAGCCTGCTTTCTTATACCACCAGGACCACCTGCCCAGGGATGGCTCTGCCCAAGGTGGGCTAGGCCTTCCCTTGTCAATCAGTAATGAAGAAAGGGTCCCACAGGCAAGCCTACAAGATAATCTGATGGAAGCAATTCTTCAGTTGAGGTTCCATCTCCCCAGGTGATCCTAGCTTTGTGTCAAGTTGACAAAACCTAACTGGCACATGCTACTTATTTATATGATATTTATTTACCACATGTGGTTCATCCATTTATCAATTGATGGGTGACCGTTTAGATTTTTTCCACCTCTCACCCATTATAACTAGATTTGGTATAAATATTCAAATGTAAATTTTTATGCGATCATATTTCTTTTAAGAATATTTAAATTTTTATTATTTTAAAAGTTACTAAAACAAAAAAACCTAGACCCAAAGACTCAGTAAACTTCCATACAATTAGAAAAGATATGTGGAGTGAAAGCTGTGGACTTTACCTTGGGTTTTATACTTTCTCTGTCAAACGTATTTTTATGTACTTGCCAACTACCAAAAAATGAAAACAAAAAAATTGTTTGGTGGTGAACATATTTTCTTTTTTAGGACTTTTAAAAGTCTGAGTGTTTTGCCTGCAGCTGTGTCTCTGTATCCCTTGTAGGCTGCTGCTGCTCTTGGAGGCCAGAGAGGGCATGGGATTGGTCTTGGTAGGGATATGGCTAACCCGGATCCCTTGGAACTGGAGTTAACAGATGGCTATGAGCAGCCATGTGGGTGGCTGGGAGTCAGACTGCAGTATTCCGGAGAAGGTCAGTGCTCTTAACCATGGGCCATCTCTCCATTCCTTGAGCATGTGTTTAATTTCTCTTTGGTCATAACTGAAAGTAGAATTGGGAGGTAACACTTTTTAACTTTTTGAGAAACTTCCTGTTTTCAGATGTGGAATTAAATCTGATTAAATTTCACCATTTTATATTTCCACCAACAATGAATAAGGGATCCAGTTTAGCCATATCTTTACCAACACAATAACAACTCTCCTAGTAGTGGGTTTTACGTTAGTACCCATTGTGGTCCTGATTTACATTTCCTTTATGACTAATGATGAATCAATAACCTTAAAGTATTCTTTGAAATACTGCTGGAAAACTTTGCTTTTGATTGCTGGAATTTTTTAGGTTTTGTTTTTGTTGTTGTTGTTTTGTTTTGTTTTTCCGAGACAGGATTTCTCCATGTGGCCCTGGCTGTCCTGGAACTCAATGTGTAGAATAACAGGCTGGCCTCAAACTCACAGAGATCTGCCTGCCTCTGCCTCCCAAGTGCTGGGATTAAAGGTGTGCACCATCACCTGGCTGGTTGCTTTTTGTTTGTTTGTTTGTTTGAGACAGGATCTCATATAGCCCAGGCTAGCCTTAGATTCCTGTAACTGAGGATGGCCTAGAACTCCCAATCCTGCTTCTACCTTCCAAGGTCTGAGACTATAAAATACATCACCACATCTGGTTTTGGGCTTTGTGTGTTGTGGGGAGGAGGTCAGGTGTCTCCTCAAATCCTTCTCTACCTTAGTTTTTAAAATGGAGTCATGGCCAGGTGGGGTAGTTCACACCTTTAATCCCAGCACTCGGGAGACCGATGGATCTCTGTGATTTTGAAGCCAACCTAGTCTACAAAGCAAGTTCCAGGACAGAAAAGGAAAAAGATGAGTCCCTCACTGAACCCAGAGCTCACAGATTTGCTAGACTGGCCAGCCAGCAAGCCTAAAAGACCTTCATATATCCACTCTGTATGGGGTTTCTGCTGTGTGCTATAGCATCTAGGTTCTAGAGATCCAGATGCATGTTCTCCAGATGGCACATTGGGCACTTTATTAAGGGAGACCGCTCCCTGGCATCGGGCTATTTGTGACACATTTAAATATCTTTAGACATCTGTGTTTTTATTTGCACTACTTTGTTGAACGTCTCCCCCCCCACCTTCTGAATGAGGCTGGAAAGACAGATGGCTCAGCAGTTAATAAACATCTGTTACTCCAGTTTCAGGGGACCGCACGTCCTCTTCTGGTCTCAATGGGCTCTGCATGCACACAGTGTGCACCAATATATGTGCAGGAAAGCACCTATACATATAACAATCAATCTTTAAAAAACTCATCTGAATAACTGCATGACTGGGAATAAATTTAATATTTATAATAAAGTCTGTTTAAAAGTTAAAATGCATTCTAGAAGTTAAATTCCTATCAGTCTTTTGGTGTGTGGTTGCCAAGGGGATTTTCATTTTTTAATTTTGTTGTCCATTTCACACACGTGTAGGACATTCTGATTACTGCCGTCCTATATACCTCTCTTATCTCTCTTCAATACCACCACCACCCCTCGTGTGTGTAGGACATTCTGATTACTGCCGTCCTATATACCTCTCTTATCTCTCTTCAATACCACCACCACCCCTCGTCCCTACCAGTCCCTACCTAGGTTCATGGTTTTCAGGTTTGGGTTTTGTTATGTCACCAGGGCCATTTCTGCGGCCATTGGGTTGGGACTATGCACTGCATTCTGGTGTGGTCACCGGTGACTACACTACATGTTAAAGTCTTTAACTTAGAAATATGTGGCTGGTGTTCAACTTATACTTTAAAATTTAACAGTATGATAATCTTATAAGCAGGCCATAGACTGTATGCAGGACCACATTTTGGGACTTACAGATTGGGTTATGAGTTCATTTAAGGTACTCTTCATATTGCTGCATAGCAGTTATGTGCCGGGCACTGTTGAGGTTAACTTGCCCAATCCCATTACAGCCCTGTCAATGGAGACTGTTACCACGCTACTACTCCTTGTACAAACAAAACATTGGAGGCAGAGGGGCTGGGGACAATTTAGCAAAGATGGGCTTCACATTTCCCTCCTCTCCACCCTGTTCCACTAAGGAGGAATTAAACTACTTAGAAGAATGCCTTTCTGCCCCTTGCTTTCTTCTCAGTGACCCAGAAATGAGCCATTGAACTCAGGGCCCCCTCCCTCTCAAGTCTGGATCCCATTCGTTCTTTGAAGTTCTTTAAAGTAAATTGATAAGGCCGGGCGGTGGTGGCGCACGCCTTTAATCCCAGCACTTGGGAGGCAGAGGCAGGCGGATCTTTGCGAGTTCGAGGCCAGCCTGGTCTACAAAGTGAGTCCAGGACAGCCAGAGCTGTTAAACAGAGAAACCCTGTCTCGAAAAAAAAAAAAAAAAAAAAAAAAAGTAAATTGATAAATCACCTCAGTCCCTCAGTTCTAAGTTTTTGGTGCCCAATGAGTGGCCACAACATGATGGGCTCAAAGCTGAACAGTGGGCGGGGCTGGTGGAGGGGCGGGACATACCTGCTGGTGCCTATAGTTGCTCAGACTAATCCAGCAGTGAAGAGCCATGAGCTGGACTTGTCCGCGTTGCCAGCAACCCGTTTACTTTGGTGAGGCTGGGACCCGAGGAGAAGTAAAGATGACTGTGAGCCCCCGGGGACCCTGTATCATTGTGTGTGTGTGTGTGTGTGTGTGTGTGTGTGTGTGTGTGTGTGTGTGTGTGTGTGTACACGCACGCTTGCATGTGTGCTCACGAGCACGGTGCCTGCACACCTTCCGGGGCCCAAGGCAAGAGGCACCAGGGTGGGCTGGAGCTTCCTCCAGGAGACAGTATTGTCTCCAGGGAGCAAGGCTGGCTGGGCTGGTTCCCCCAGAAAGTTGAAAGGGCAAAAGGAGTGTGTCTGGCGCTGGGCTCGGCTCCTTGCAGCAGGGATCCACCTTGTTCTCCACAGCTGAGAAAGTGAGCTCCTTAGGCAAGAACTGGCACCGTTTCTGCTTGAAATGTGAGCGCTGTCACAGCATCTTGTCCCCTGGCGGGCATGCAGAGGTGAGGTCTGACCAGGGTGACCCCCCACACACCCCTATAGACCCCAGTTTCAGCCTTGGAAACCTGCCAAAGGCAACCTCAGCAGACAACCCCAGGGCTACCCATCTGATGGGCCTCATTGCAGCCAGAATTTGGCAGCCTAGGTGATGCTGCTGACCCATGGTTTTGAGGGAGGGGTAAGTGGCTGCTCTGTCTCCCACCCATATCCTCAACCCCTAGACCACAGTGGCAATTCTGACATGCTAGCTAATCACCCACCCTTACCAGACCCATCAGACTAGTTGCACATATGCACCCGACACCTGTATTGAGAAGGCCTGTGCAGGCATGCCCCCTTGGCCCTAAATGACCCTTCCCTCTGCCTGTGCTTGTACCCAGCACAATGGGAGACCATACTGCTACAAGCCTTGCTATGGGGCTCTCTTTGGACCTAGAGGTAAGTTCCAGTCTAGAAGGGGCCAGGGGCCACAGAACTCTCCTTGTGGATAGGAACTAGAGCCTGACCTTTGTTACTGGGTCTTCTCTCTGCAGGGGTCAACATTGGTGGTGTGGGCTGCTATCTCTACAATCCCCCAACTCCCTCCCCTGCCAGCAAAATTTCTCTCGGCCCCAGCAGCTTTAGCCCCCCCCAGGCCAAGGACTGGCCTCCCCAAAGCCAAGAAAAGTAAGTGAAGGTGGGCTTCAGCCGTGCTCCTTCCTCAGGCTGCAGCAGACTCTAACTGCTCTTGGCAGTCTTGTTGGTGACCCTGTTTTTCTGCTCTCATGTGAGTTGAATTGAAAAGATAGCATGATCACCCTCATTTTGCAAGTGATACCCAGAGAAGACAGATGAGTGCTAATCAGATGCAAGGCTGGCCTGGAATTTGGGTCAAAACCCCCTAGGCCAGAGTCACGGTAGCAAAGACCTGAAGTGAGGGCTTGTTAGGATGGGCCAACCCCTCAGAACCTTCTCCAGCCCCTGTTCCCTCCTCATACTCCCCATAGTGGGCAGTGACACCATGCTCCCAACACCTGACACCGCTGCCCTGGCCAGCTCTTATGTCAGCTCAGATTTCATGATTGAGTTACTACCAGCACTGAGCTGTTGAACTAGGGGGCTCCTGAGGCCCTGGGAGGCTGACAAGGAAGCAGGTGGTCCCTAAAGAAGATGATGAAGAGGGTGGAATGTGTCAGACTCTAGACTGTCCTGTGCTCATGGCTGCCTGGGGTGGGGTATGGGTGTGGGATGAATGGGTTTGGGAAGAGGACAGTGTCACATACAGACAGGGGCTAGAGGGTCTTGCTTAGGGCCTGGCCCCAACCACAACCCTATCTGGGGCTTCTTCCCGTTTAAGGCCCTCCCTACATGAAGACATTCACTGGGGAGACCTCACTGTGCCCTGGATGTGGTGATCCTGTCTATTTTGGTAAGTGACAACGGAAAGCTTGGCGAGGAACACTGGTTAGGCAGCAGAGGGGTAGGAATGTGATTCAAGGCAGGTAGTTGTCCCTGCCCTGCCCCTAGAATGGAAGAATTACCACTACCCTCCACCAACAGCTGAGGTGGTGATGTCTTTGGGTAGAAATTGGCACCGACCCTGCTTGAGATGCCAGCGTTGTAGGAAGACCCTGACTGCTGGAAGTCACGCAGAGGTGAGCAGGGCAGGAATGGAGCTTTTGCTGGGAGCAAGGAGTCAAGAACTAGGAAGAAAGACAGGCTGAGAAGATTCTTTTTCTGTGTTCCAGCATGATGGCATCCCTTACTGCCACATCCCCTGCTATGGATACCTGTTTGGCCCCAAAGGTGGGCAGCCTGACCCCAGACACTGGGTCTAAAACAATATGGCCTATGAGAGTTTGTGGACAACTTTTCTTGTGGTCAAACATCCCAGGCCCCTTCCCTCACCCTTCAGTCCTCAACCCAGCACCCTTTCCACCAAAGCTCTTGGTGACAGGGCTTTCTCCTTTAGGTGTGAACATTGGCAATGTGGGCTGCTACATCTATGACCCAGTGGACATAAGACCCAAATGAGCCATTCACAGGAGTGATCACCCTAACTGAAGCTCCCACCATCTCTGTGGTCCATTTTGGAATTCTCTCTTCCTTTGGGGAAGGAAAAGGTGAAACCCTGAGAGCTTGGGTCTAGGCTCTGCGGTAGACCTGAGTCTAGACTTTCTCTGCCAATCCTTTGCTTCCCCATCCTATCTGGATAGCCGCTGCAACACCCTCCATACACACACACACACACACACACACACACATACACACAAATGGTGATTGCCTCGCTTCCCAGCACCTTCTCCCAGGAGTGCTGGAGCTTTGAAGTGTACTCACAAAGGTCACTGAGTGTCAGCTATTTGGCTTCTCCAATAAAATGTTGACTTCCATACATTCAACTGTTTTGTTTTTTGAGACAGGTTTCTTTGTGCACCGCTGCCTTTCCTGGAATTCAATCTGTAGACGAGGTTAGCCTTGAACTCCAAGAGATCTACCTGCCTCTGCTTCCTGAGTGCTGGAATTAAATGAGTGTGCCACTGTGCCCGGCTCAACTCTTCTTTAGGTATGAAGCCTAGACTGATTTGAGGGGTAGGGGTCTGCTACTTCAGAGGTAGCCCTGGCAACAAGAAGCTCTATCTATTGGTTCCCTGGCCCTGGAATCGGGCAGATCCTAGCCTTGTGCTGTAGACACCACACCCATCAGCCTCATGGGTCCTAGAAATAATCATCAGACTGGCCTTAGCAACATTTCTCGAATCACCTTGTTAGCTTGAGCATGACAAATAAGTCCTGTCTGCTAGGACCTTTCAATATCCCTTGGGAGATGAACAGTGGCAAAGCTGGATTCAGAGCTGAGGGTCAAGTCAATGGCTTCCCATCCAAGGACCTCCCCAAATCTCACTGCTTCCCCAACCCATGGGCATCTTTATTTACAGAATCCCCCAGCCACAAGAGGGACCGCAGAGTCCCCAACAGCCCAGTGCTCCAGGAGGCCGTCCTGTTACTGGGGACTGAATAAACCACAGGGAGAAGCCACCAGGGCAGCTCCATCCTTAGCCAGAGGGATTTGATGTCCCAGTCACTCAAGCCTGCCTTCTGTTCACAGCTCCTGTGGAGCTCCTGTAGAGGGCTGTCCCTAGTCCACTCTGTCCTGGACCTGCATGTCTTCCTCCTGAATACTGGGCAGGACAATAAGGAAGGGGTCAGAAATATGGTGGGGGTTAGTCCTGGAGACTACAAGGGCTGGCTCAGGACAGTCCCAGCCCCTCGAATGTAGACACAAAACTTCCACAAGTGAGTCACACATGTCTAGACATATTCTTGGTGTATACGCATAGCTGAATATGCACATATGCATGTCTTTTTGGGCAGTTGTGCATAATAAAGGTCTGGACTCATGCATGCTTTTGTGTACACAATTTATGCACATGGGGCATTTACCCTGAAACACCTATGTACACACGTTACAGGTGCCAAGTGTAGTTATGTTATGCAGCTGTCTTCCCCTTTGCATCCTAAGCATCAGGGGCTTAGGCATCTGAACCCACAAATACCACACATGCATACATACCTTTTTCTTTCCACATCCTGGATGGTCTCTGGCAGCTGTGCCTTCTTTGTCTCGGGCAGCAGGAGTGCAGTACAGGAAGCCAGCAGGGAAATTCCCCCATAAGCAAGTTTGGGCAGCAACAGCCACACTTCATCCAGCAAGGCTGCAAGTGGGGCTAACGAGGCCCCTAGCCGGCCCATGAGTGCAGTGAGTCCCAGTCCTGTCTGTCTGTCCAGGAAAGGATGAGGGGCCTATGCATCACAAGGCTCCCCTCCTGGGCTGGCAACCCCTGACACTGGCTTCCCAGTACAGAAGATAAAATTCCCTGTGCTCTCCAAGACTTGGGCAAATCACTGCAATGTGTCTGGCTGTAGCTAAAGAATGGGTAGGGCAAGGTGTGACTGCAGATGCCTAGGTTAAGGCAGGTCAGTTGCCTGTCACCCTGACTCACCTCAGCACAGTAGGGTACAACTCAGATGTGAACAGGTAGGCTGTAGTGAAGGCAGCTTCAGAAAAAGCTTTTCCCATCACCATCAGAGCCATGATCCAGGACTTGGTCTCTGAAGGGAAAGGGATTCCTGCAGTGAAGGGATGATGCCAGGAGCTCCCTGGATGTGAGGCAGAGTCCCCACAGAGGGCACAGCTTTGGCAGACCTTAACTTACCTGAGGACACCAGCAGGCTGATGCCAAACGTCAGAGCTGCACCCAGCAGCATTCCAGCCTCCGTGAGGCGGCGTCCCACATGACGCACAAGGAAGTACACCATAATTTTGGAAGGCAGTTCCATGGCCCCAAACAGCAGCTGAGTCTGGTACACGTTCAGCCCCAGCCCAGACACATCCAGAATCAGGCCGTAGTAGGAAAAGTTCACTCCAAACCTGAGCAGAGTTGCAGTGCCCCTCAAGAGCCCTCTCCTGTCCTGCCTCCTGCCACTTGGCCCTTCAAAGCCTGCAGCCTAGGATCCCTCCCCACCCCCAGCCACCCATAATCCCCAAGTAGGTACCAGTGGCCAAAATGCCTTTACCCCAATCTTAGTAGCAACCCTACAACACAGGAACTAACAGCAACCCATTCACTTCACAAAAATATATGCTAAGGATCAGAATGGTTAGAGTTCTCCAGGGTCACCCTGTAATGAAGTCATTGAGCCTAACTATCTCTGCTCCTTACTCCACTGGACCTGCGACAGCCAGATGTCCCTCCTGGCCCCCAAGAGCATGGGAGATTGTCCTACCCTCCCTGGTTACACTTTTGGTCCTCACCCTTCTCACACTCAGCTTCTCCCTCCTACCACCTTCATTCCACCAGACCCAAATCGGCCCCCTCTTACCATACCACCATGCAACACAGTGAAATATGTCGGAGCTGTGGTGTTCGGAACAGGTCTAGGTATGAGGGTCTTTGCAACACCCGTTCCATGGTGACTACTTTGTTCAGAGCCTGGTGAAAGAGAAAGCAAGGTTGTGACATCAGAGCTTGTCTCAAAAGCCAGTATACTCTCTCCTCAGCAGTACTGGGGTGAGAGTATACATGGGAAGACCAGGAGTAAAGGATATGACCAACCAGAGCCAGGCAGGGTATTCTGAAGCTTGGAGCTCTCCACTGGAGGGCAAAGGCTTTTCTGGTCATATATGGTGGGTCCAGGAGGAGGGGCACTTAGACACATATTTCTCATCCACCCCACCCCTGTTGGACTCTCATATTGTCACCCTTACCTCCTTGCTCAGTGTGTCTTCACCCACGGGCTGCCCATTGAGCTTAGCACAGCAGAGCAAGTACATTTTTGCCTCCTCCACACGGCCCTGGGTTAGAAGCCATCTTGCAGACTCAGGTACCCACCTAGAGGAAAAGCCAGAGGACCTTCAGTCAGAAGCTAGCCTTGCAAGCCACTCTACCTCCTGAGCACCCAGGCTGTCCACTCCAAGTTCTGATTCAAGCAGTCCCCTCAGCCTGAAAAGACATCTCTCCCATGTGGCAAGTGGCTTTTATTATTTTTGCTTTACTATACATTCTAAGTTATTTTTGCTGTACTTAATACCTTGATCTCCCTCCAACCCTTGTTCCTTCCAACTCCTCAAACCCTAGGTGGGATAGAAAGGTTAGAGGGGGAAGGGAGGTAGGTCTCTTTGAGCTACTTCCTGTTGATTAGGGTCATTGGGGTCTTTGGGGGCAATACCAATCTCAGTAGTCACAATATCCAGAAGTCCAGCACACCAGCAAACCAGGAAACAGCAGCAGGAAGAGCACCAGCAACAGGGAGATAACAGCAACCTCTTTCTTCTTTGTAGCCCCCACCTCCCCTTGTGGGGCCCTCTCTCAAGTCCTCTGAGCTAAACTTGCTCAGCTCCCTAAGACATGCCTCTGTTAGCTCACAAGGCAGTTAATAGTTTACACGTGTGGTCTTAACTGAAGCAGCCTCATACTTGGGATTAAACAAAAACATTCTCGTAACTGATTTTTTTTTTTTTTTAATAAACAACTCTTGTCACACCACCTCACCCAAGTCTCCTACTGTCCAGCCCCATTAACTGTTGTTTTGCCACTGGAGGGCAAAGGCTTTTCTGGTCATATATGGTGGGTCCAGCCCAGTTTTTTTTTTCTTCCCCCCTCCCTAGCTCTTTGCTCTCCCTCCCCCCCACACACACTCTCCTCTTCTCTCCCTTCCCCTCCTCTCCTCTCTTCTCCCTTCCACCACCCCTCTCTCTCTCCCTCTCTCCTCCTCCAGCTTTTGTTTCCCATGCCTAGTCTAGTGATATCTGGAATAATGGAAAGAAATGGGAGCTTTGGAGAACTAGGATGTTTCAGGGGAAGCGCTAAGAACCGAGGGCTGCTGGAACTGCACCCTTCAGCTGGCTCTTGATCAACTCTGCCTCCTGGTTTGGGGGAGCTGCCCCAGCCCTCCACCGCCCTCAGAGGGGTGAGCAACACAAGCTCTGTGCTCTACAAAGAGGCAGCAGCAACACCGAGGAATGTGTTCCCACGCCCACCTCTGAGCACATGGCCAAGACCGTGGGCGGACAAGGTAAGCAGGCATCCAGATACTGCAAAGGTTGGAGTAGGGGCTTGCCGTCCCCAGCGCAGAAAGTTCATGGCTTCCCTCCATGCCTAGTTTAAAAGCTACTTCTTCCATTATTCTTTGTTCAGGCCTAGATCCCCAGTCCTCCACTGGGTCCCTTCCTTACTCAGTTAAATTGGTCTTACCCTCAAAACCTTAGCTCCCAGCGCCTGCTAACACTTCTGGTGGGAGGATGCAGGATGAAGGCTGGACATACATACTGATAAATGGCTCACTGTTAGGAGGCAATGAAATACCCATCTTCCCAGGCCCTCCATCCTCCTGCCTCAGTTCCTACCACCATGCTGGCTGTGTCCCATCCCTGTTCCTTGAAGGCAAGCCCCAGCCTCCACTTGACACTGTCTGCCTCTCCATCACTGTCTCTCCTGTCTGGGTCTCCACTGGACCTTTGACTTTGTCTTTCAGTTCTCAACTCTGGTACTCACTACCTCTCTGTGGCTGGTCTCTGTCTCTTCAAATCTGTTCTCTGCTTCTTCTTGGACTGACTTCTTTCTATTGATTTCTGTTTTTCTGACTTCCCTTGATATCTTTTTGACTCTTGGTCCCCAACTCTGTTTCTGCATCTCTTACTGTCTCTCTCTCCCTCTCCCTCTCCCCCGCCTCTCTGTATGTGTGTGCATGGGTACATGTTTGTATGTGTGTGCATGTGTACTTAGAGACTCAAGTGGCATCATATGTCTTCCTCTCCAGCTTAAATTCTAAGACACTGAATCTGGAACTTGCCAATCCAAGTAGACTGGCTGGCCAACAAGCCCCAGACCTTCCTGTCTCTACCTCCCAAGGGATCATAAGTGCACATCTTTGTGTCATGCTTTTCACATGGGTGCTGAGTAACTGAACCCAGTCCTCATGCTAGCATGGCAGATATTTTACCAACTAAAATATGTTCCAAGACACCCATATTTTTTCTTTTATTTCCTTTCCTTTTTAAAAATTTTTATTTTATTTTTCAGACAGGAACTTATATAGCCTAGGCTGCCCTTAAACTCCCTATGTAGTGAGGATGATCTTGAACTTCTGATCCTCATGCCTCTACCTCCCAAGTGTTGTGAATAGAGGCATGTACCATCACAACTGGTTTATTCCGTGCTCAGGATAAACCCGGGGCTTTGTGCATGCTAGGTAAGCACTCTACCATCGGAACTGATCCCCAGACCATCTCTCAGTCTCTTTGTTGTTTTTCTATTATTTGTTTTTATTATTTTTAGTTGAGTGTGTGTGTGTGTGTGTGTGTGTGTGTGTGTGTGTGTGTATGTGTGTGTACAGGTACAGGTGCCCAGTGGTGTCTAATCTCCTGGAGCTGGACTTAGCATTCTACCTGACATGAGTCTGGGAATTGAACTTGGGTCATCCAGAAGAGCAGTGTGTGCTGCTAACAGCTGAGCCATCCAGTTTGGTCTCTGACTAACTGTGCCTTGGTTGTACATATCTCCCATGCCCTGCTCGCTGCTTGCAATTCTCACCAGATGCTGATGATGCCTGGAACACACGGCAGGGTGACAGCTAGCAGAAGCCACCGCCAGCTTCGTATCAGGTACCCAACCAGTGCCAGCAGCAGCACACCTCCTGTCCAGAAGGTGGTGCTGATTACCCCAGCCACGGTGCGGTGCTCCACATCCAGCCACTCCAGCTCTAGACCCGGTACCATCAGAGACAGAGAAACGTTATCAAGTGCCAGATGGGACCATCTCACCCTGACAAACAGCCTCCCACCAGGACTTGTCCGAGTTTGTCTGCCTCACCCAGTGGCAACACAATGATGGTGAAACCAGCCAGGGCTGAGCCAGTGAGGGTGCGGGTGATGATAAACATGGTGTAGTTGACAGAGGCTGCAGATGCCAGGCCTAGCACCAGGGAGCTCACATAGGCCACAAGCAGAAGCCGGCGCCTGCCAAACCTGCCAAAGGTCATTCGAGGTCAGGTCCCCATGGGGCTTCCAGGATACAGATGATGAGGCTTGTCCCCACACTGTGGGGAAGGGGCCCCTCAGCCTGGTCCCTTATTTCACCTGTCAGACAAGTATCCATACACCAAGGCACCCACCAGGATACCAACAAAGAAGCAAGTGGATGTAATTTTGTTCAGTCCCCTCTGGTGGCACACTAGATCCCACTGCAAAGACAGGCAGGGAGGGTATGTGAGCCCTTTCCAGCCAGCATCAATCCCCCCTCTCCAGGCTCCAGGGTGTCTCTGACATCCCAGAAGATACCCCATCCTTGGCTTATCAGCCTCAGTGTTCAATAGGGAAGCCCTGAGCTCTACTTAGTTCCAAAGATCAGCTTCTTCCCACAGAGCTCCATCTCCACCACCCAGGAATCCTGTTGCCTCTCTCTCCTCAGGGAGACTTCACCTCCACCCTCCCTTCCTCTATGAATGAATTGTGTAAGCCTCAGACCTGGGACAGAAATCCAAGAGAGGGGAGATATGGAGGCCTTTGTAGTCTCTCCATCTCTTACTGCAGAGACAGCATTCTCAGCTTTCTGTTCCAACCTCCTGGAGCCACCTCAGCCCTCCCCTGCCTACCTCACCTCCCATGAATTATAGCAAATGAGCCTCTCACTACAAGCCAAGAACTGACCACAGGGCTTTAAGTCCATAAGCTGTCTACACACAGGAAACAAAAACTCTCAGAGGACAAGAAGGTTATCTCAGGCCCACACAACCCCCAAGGTAATGCCAGGCTCAACCCAATCACATATCTCTCACCCTCTGGACTCAGGTACCTCAGTCGCAATGGTGGAAGAGAACTCTGAGTGGTCATACTCCCAGCCCTGAGAACAGGGCTCTGTGGAGGGTTCACCCTCAGGCTCCTCAGGGCTGTGCACCTCTGTCGCCAAGGTGGTATTGGGGAGGGCCTGGGGATGGGTGAAGTGGAAGCAGGAGCTAAAGCTGCCATCAGTCTCCCGGGGTAGATGAGTCTCCAGCCACAAGTCCTGGTGACTGAGGTTGGCAGGGGCATCAGGCAGAGCACAGTGGTGGGTAGGCACAGCAGCCATGAAGATGGGCAGGAGAAAATGCATGGGTAACAGCACTCGGGGCAGGGCCAGTAGTACCAGATTCCGAAGTTGGAAGGGCCCAAAGCCACCCACCTTGTCCAGCAGCTCTTCAAAGCCCATGCTGCCCACCCACCAGATGTCCCTGCCCTCTGTAGCGCCTAGTACAGCTCAACCTTCTTGCCACAGGGACCCTTGGACTCTGGAGGTAGAAATGGTTGTACTGATGAGTAAAGAGTCTGTAGCCAGAATCCAGCCCCTTGGGGGCTGGCCCAGGCCTGGGCCCTCCCCCATCACCTACACTTTTGAAGGTCCTACCTTGCTAGTCTAGTGCCCAGGGGAAAGGCTACCATCGATCAGAGGTCATGGTGACTGTGGCTCTGGCCTTTACACATTATTGCTCAGAAACCAAGTAGGGAAGCCAAGGGCTGGCATAGGAGAGCAGCTGAGTGTGGAGGAGGCAGTGAGACCCTAGCTACTTATTAGAGCTTCAAGGCTGTCTAAGAGGAGGAGGGCCCCTGGGCACAGTGCCTGCTGTCCTGGGTGGCCTTTGTCCTATGAAGTTTTAGGTCAGCCTCATGCATTTGCAGCCACAGCACAGTTTGGCCCCCAGCCCAGGACTCAGGATGACGGCTGGACTCTCCTTGGGTAAGGGAGCCCTCTGATGAACCCCAAGCCCCTCTCCCGTGTCTGGAGTATTTGCCCTGACTTGTCTAAGTCACCCTGGTACTGGGCTGGCCCCTCTTGGGGTCTCAGGATTGCTCCTCTGCTGTCCAGACTGCCTCTTTTCAAGAGCATCCCTGACACCCCTTGGAGTAGTGGTTTCCCCAGTGTTGCCAAGAGTATGTGTAGCTCCTGGGAGAAGGATTTCTTCCTTCTAATGCTCTGTTGATTCTCACTCACTGTACCAGTTGGGTTTTTTTTGGGGGGGGGGGGGGGTTCGAGGCAGGGTTACCAGTTAGTTTATATCAACTTGACACAAGCTAGAGTCAATAGAGAAAATGTCTTATAATATCAGCTGTAGACAAAGTCTGTAAAGCGTTTTCTTTTTTTTTTTTTTTTTTTTTGGTTTTTCGAGACAGGGTTTTTCTGTGTAGCCCTGGCTGTCCTGGACTCACTTTGTAGACCAGGCTGGCACATTTTCTTAATTAATGGTTGATGGGGAAGGGCCCAGTCCATTATGGGTGGAGCTACCCCTGGGCTGGTGGTCCTGGGTTCTATAAAAAAGCAGACTGAGCAAGCCATGGGGGCAATCCAGTAAGCAGCACCCTCCTTGGCCTCTGCATCAGCTCCTGCCTCCAGGTTCCTGCCCTGTTTTAGTTCCTGTCCTGACCTCCTTCAATGATGAACAAGTGCTGTGGACCCTTTCCTCCCCAAGTTGCTTTTGGTCATGGTGTTTCATCACAGCAACAGACACCTAAAACACCCACCTTGTAGCAAAACCAGGGCAGAAGCCACCAATGTTAACATTTTCTAAGCTGATTCCCCTCTTCCATGTCAAAGTTCTGTTAGGTGTTCTTTGAGACGAGGCCTACTATACTTTTTTAAAAAAAGATTTACTTATTTTATTATGTATACAATCCTCTGCTTTGAGCATATGTATGCCTGCACACCAGAAGAGGGCACCAGATCTCATTATGGATGGTTGTGAGCCACCATTTGGTTGCTGGGAACTGAACTCAGGACCTCTGGAAGAGCAGCCAGTGCTCTTAACCTCTGAACCGTCTCTCCAGCCCCCTACTATACTTTTTAAAAAGTTGAAAAGTGCTGATTTAATCTATCTCCCACTTTAAATAGATAAAAAGCAAAAAACAAACAAAGACAGGGTGAGAACATACTGGAGTTGAACAATGACTAAGCTGCAGAGCTAAGAAAGTGTGTCCAGAAATCCGGACACACACACCCAGGCCCAAGCTGCTGACTGGGTATGTCCCAGTCAGTTCCAGAGAAAGCTCAGAGGAAGGACTAGGTCTGCAGTGCTCAGTGTGTGCTGGAAGGGCACTGGTGAGGGTCAGGTCATTTGGTATGTACTGAAAAACACATGATCAGGGTCAATGCTGGGAGGCAGGAAAGAGGAGCCGGTGCAGAGGGATGAAAGTCCAGATGTGTGCTGAGTCTAAAGCAACCGGAATGCAGGGATGCTTCAGACACAGTTCCTACCCTCGGGGAGCTCACAGGAAGGTTCAAATAGGTTGTATAAACCTGAAGGGAAGGAGGAAAGTGTGTACATGTGTTGACTAGGGGTCATAAGTGGACCATGGGGAGAAGCTGGTCTTGGGAGGTTAACAGGCTCAGTTAAGGGCCAGGACTTTCTCCCTCTAGCAATGGGAGCTAACAGAAGGATTTTAACATGAATATGATCCTATCATTGGGTTATTTATTTGTTTGTTTTTTTCAAGACAGGGTTTCTCTGTATAGCCTTGACTGTCCTGGACTCAATTTGTAGACCAGGCCGGCCTCAAACTCACAGAGATCCACCTGCCTCTGCCTCCTGAGTGTTGGGATTAAAGGCATGGTCCACCACACCCAGCTGCAGGTTTGTTTTTTTAAATTTATTGTTTAGTTGTTTTGTTTTGGGTTTTTTTAAATTTATTTGTTTATTATATATATAATGCTATGTATTAAAGTATGTACGCCTGCACACCAGAACAAGGCACCAGATCTCATTATAGATGGTTATGAGCCACCATGTGATTGCTGAGAATTGAACTCAGGACCTCTGGAAGAGCAGTCAGTGCTCTTAACCACTGAGCCATCTCTCCAGCCTGTTTTATTTATTTATTTTTTATTTCTTCAAGCTACATCTCAATGGCAATCCCCTCCCTCCTCCCCCCTCCGGTCCCACCCACCCCCCACTCTCTTCCCCTTCAACCCCCCATCCACTTCCTTTTTTTTAAGTTTAAGGTATATCTTTTCCTCCCAACATCTCCCCCTTTCAGTCCAACAAATGGCTCTTTCTCTTATAACAACAAACACAATACAAAACAACATAAATAATTAGGTCACAATTATGAGAATTATAAGGCTTAGCATACATTCCCAATGTCCAGTCCATATGTATTTGGCAACTGACTTTAACATTCTACTATCTAACCATCTCCATGAGTTTAAAGTTCTAAATCCTACTCAGATTCCATCCTAAATTGCATCACAATTTTAAAAACATCTTCTTAGATCCAGAACACTCTCTTAATTCCTAAACAACTCAAAATTTAACTATGAGACTCTCTAGCTATCTATTCTTCAACCACCTCAGAGACCTGAGAGGGATAAATATATCTGATTATATAGGAAGTGCAGGATCTGCAGCTTCCACAACTAAGAAATGACATACCAGTGACTGCCTGGACAGTTCCCATTTTCTCTCCATACATTACAGCATCGATCTTCAGCCATTTGGCCCCGTTTCTCTGACAGACATTAATTGTAGAGCAGGAATTATGAAGGACTTGCCCACCCTGTCTTGGCAGAGCTGGGCTGTTGACTTACCTGCTTCCAAGTTTTGTCTGCAGTTGAAGCAAGGGGTTTTTCTTGCCAAGTGACAGGCTTGCCACTAATTCAACCATCTCCAATTGGAGATTCTTCGGTGCTCATCTTATTATTTAGTTGTTTTGGTTTTGGTTTTTTGAGACAGGGTCTCATGTAGCCCAGGTTGGCCATAAACTCAACTGTTTTGCATCCAAGGGTTGGGATTGCAAGCAGGGGCGGCAATGCCTAACTCAGATGTCTTATTTGGTTGATTTATTATTGTTGCTGTTATTGTTATTATCATTATTTTATTGTATAAATAAAACACAGTGGTCACCTCTCTCTCTTTACCTTAGATCCTAGGAAATCCCTTAAATCAAAACCTGCAAGCCTTTTCTTCAGAGAGAGATTTGATACTAACTTGTACCCTGGGTTCATCTTCTTTGACCTTACATGGCAGTGCTCTTCCCTAAAGCCATTGAGAATGATGGTGGCAATGATTAGGGTGTTTAGAGACAGGGTGTTTAGAGGCTTCAAAAGACTACTGTCATTCCCAGATTGAGATGACAAGAGTGCAGATCAACTGAACTGGCTTTTATTGGAGTGTGTATGTAGGTATATGAATGTGTGTGTATATTTGTGTGTATTTTTGTATGTGTTGTATAAATATGCAAATGTGTATTTGTATGTGAGTATGTATGTATAGGTGTATGTGAATGTGTGTAGGTGTGAGAATGTGTAGTTGTGTGAGGTTATGTGTGTGTAGATGTGTGTGAGTATATATAGGTGTGTGAATGTGTAGATAAATGTTTGAGTGTATGAATGTGTATAGGTGTGTTTTCTTTTGTGTGTATGTGCATGTGGAGGTCAAAGGTCAACTTAGGTGTTGTCAATCATCAGGAGCTGTCCACTGTGGAAGGAATCTCTTGCGTACTGTGTGGATACATCTCCTTTCAATAAAGAACTTATGGCCTATAGAAAAAGGTAGAATAGAAAGTAGGACATCTGGGGCTGGAGAGATGGCTCAGCGGTTAAGAGCACTGGCTGCTCTTCCAGAGGTCATGAGTTCAATTCCCAGCAACCACATGGTGGCTCACAACCATCCATAATGAAATCTGGTGCCCTCTTCTGGCCTGCAGATAAACCTGCAGACAGAACACTGTATACATAATAAATAAATCTTAAAAAAAAAAGTAGGATATCTGGTAGGCAGAGAGGATTCTGGGAGAGTGCCAGGTGCTGGAGATTTGTCAGGAACGTGGAGGAGGACACATGCATGGTACCTGAGCAGAGGTAACCAGCTGCTTGGCAGAACTTACATTAGAATAAATAGGTTATTAAGACATGAGCTAGGGCTGGAGAGATGGCTCAATGGTTAAGAGCACTGGCTGCTCTTCCAGAGGACCAGGGTTCAATTCCCAGCACCCATATGGCAGCTCATAACTGTCTGTAACTCCTGCTCCAAGGGATCCAACACCTTCACACAGGCATACATACTGGAAAAGCATCAATGTACATAAAATACAAATAAATTAATTTTTTAAAAAGGCATGAGCTAATCAGGCAATGAGTCTAGCTCCATGGCCTAGGTATTTGTAAATATATTTTGAGTCTCAGAGTCTTATTTCTGGGAGCTTGGTGCTGGGAGGAAGAACAGGCGTGACAACAGTCTACCTGGGCTTTTAAGATAGGTTCTCTCACTGGCACTTGAGACTCCCAGATTTGGTTGTGCCGTCTAGCCAGCATGCCCTAGGCACCCAACCTGTCTGCCTCCCCAGTGCTGGGACTATAAATATACACAACGTCCAACTTAAAATCATTTTTTAAATGTATTAACTTTATTTTATAAGGATTTTTCCTTTATGGATGTATGTGCATTCTATGTGTGCCTTGTGTCCTTGGAAGCCAGAAGAGGGCATTAGATCCCCTGGATCTGCGGTTAATAGTTGTGAACCACCATGTGAGTGACAGGAATCAAATCCGGGTCCTAAACAGGAAGACCAACAAGTCCTCTAAATCAGCCATTGCAGCCCTAACCTAGCTTCTGTATAGCCTGATATTCACACTCACATTACCATGCTTGAGCGGTGTGGTGGTTTGAGGGAAAGTAGCCCCCATGGGCTCCAATGTTGGAATGCTTGGCCCCCAACTGGTGGAACTGTTTGGGAAGGATTCAGAAGTGAAGATGTGTCACTGGGGGCAGACTTGCAGGCTTCAAAAGACTACTGGGCATTCCCAGTGTCTCTGCATCCTGCTATGGATCAAGATGTGAGCTCTCAACTACTGTTCCAGCTCATAATTGCCTGTCTGCTGCCATGCCCGCAGCCATGGTGGTCACAGACTCACCCTCTCAAACTGTAAGCCTCCAAAAAACTCTTTCTTCTATAATTTGTCTTGGCCATGGTGTCTCTGTACAGCAATGAATCAGTGACTAAGATAGGCAGTAAACATGTTACTGAGTTACCTCCACAGCTCCTAACTGATCCCTATCCCATTATGCACCCCAACCTGGAAATCCAAAGCCCAGCTCAATAGTCAGCATAGAGATTTTCATATGGGGTGAAATTTTTTTTTTTTTTTTGGTTTTTCGAGACAGGGTTTCTCTGTGTATCCTTGGCTGTCCTGGACTCACTTTGTAGACCAGGCTGGCCTCGAACTCACAAAGATCCGCCTGCCTCTGCCTCCCAAGTGCTGGGATTAAAGGCGTGCGCCACCACCGCCCGGCTGGGGTGAAATTTTTAAAAAATGAAAAATGGAAAAAAAAAGAAAAAGCAAAGTCCTTGTCTCTTATTTATCATTGCCATCAAAGCCTGGTGTTGTTGATGGTGATAGTTTGAGAAATAGTGTGTCCATGGTGGTGATCAGACACAAAGGTGAGTGATGAAAAGCTAGAACTGGTCACAGTGTTACAACACTGTGAGTTTAATGGTACACAGGTGAGGAGAAGTGTGAGACAGAAGATGCTCCCTGGAGCTGCTGAAAATGGGCCTCTATCCTATTTCCCTCTCACCTGGGGATGAGTTCTCGGAGCCCTGTATACCCTTCTCATCACCTTGTGCAATGTCTGACCTCAAACCTGCTGAGAAAGTAATAGGGACAATCTGATCCTCTTTTAGTCATGGGTTGGGCTGTCCCTTCCCTCCTTTCTCCCTCTCTCTCTCCCTCCCTCCTTCCCTCCCTCCCTCCCTCCCTTCCTTCCTTCCTCTGAGATAGCACCTCACCCAGGTCAATTCTCCTTCCTCAGGTTTTAGGTGTGAAGAATCCTGGTTTCAGTCCTACAGTCCTAACTCTTGTTCTGGCCTTAACCATGAGAAGTCAATGGGAAAATTTCAGCAGACCCTGCATCAGATGATTGGAGACATCTCAGTTTCTTCCCTAGGGTGTCCCCTCCACTTGACTGGAGCTCCTTCTGGGGCTGGAAAGATGGCTCAGTGACTAAGGACCCGGGTTCACTTCCTGGCACCCACATGGCAGCTCACAACCACCTGTGACTCCAATTCTAGGGGATCTCACGCCCTCTTCTGGTCTCCACAGATACTGCATGTACATCATGTACATATTTAGGGGCACGCATTCATTAATAGTCACACATGTAAAATAAAAGTAATTCTTTCAAAAAAAAACCTCTCCCACTGTTCTTTGTTGGGGGATGTTTTTATGGACTGTGTATTCAAATGCTGATGTCTGTACCCAGAGACCTGGTTGCAGTCCACACATGGCCACTGTCATTATTATTGAAGCATCTTCAGTCTCAATGTTGGTTAATAAAGAGCTACACAGCCTATAGTAGGCAGGAGAGTTAAAGCAGGACTTGCAATTCCCAGGAGGAGGGTCCCAGGTGGAGGACAGAGAGAAGCAGAAGGTAGCCACAAGGAGGTCTCCATGAGAAGTCATCAGGAGGGAGTCACCATGAGGACAGGGATGAACAAGGAACATCCAGAGTGACACTAAGACAGAAGGTAATGGGGCACATGGCTAGGAAGTAGGCCAGGCCAGCATAGTGAGGTTAGAATAGAAGAGAATCTGCCTGTAGAGAGCTGCGACGTGCCGCGCCCTAAAGATGGCGCCGGTTTCCGCCTTCCACCAGCCCGATGGTGAGCGCTCTCGGTGGTAAACAAGTCCATATTTGTCTAAGACCGCTGATCTGGCTTGCTTCCGCATACGTGGGCCTCTAAGATAGCACCACGTGGCTTTACTTGATTGGCTGTTCATATAGTATTTAGCCTGTGGGTTGGGTCTGCCCGGGCATTCAGAAGACTGTTTTCAAGGGACCTGAATAAACTGCTTGAGAAGAGCTTTTGCGAGTTGCGTCGTTCTTGCTGGTCGAGGTCGACGCGACAAGTGGTGGCCGGTACGGGGAACCAGAAACGACTCAGAACTCCTGCAGTCAGGGGCAGTGCACTGGTAAGTTCCCGGAATAAATTGGGACAATAAAGTTTCGCGGAAGTTTTGAACAAAAGGTAAAGTTTTGCGGAAATAGCGAACAAAAGGTAAAGTTTCGCGGGAAGTTGCGAACTAAAGGTAAAGTTTCACGGGAAACTGCAAACCGAAAGTAAATTTTTAATCATGGGATCGTCTCAGTCACATCCAATTTTTCTGGCTCTTCAGGAGCTACTTTTAGCTTGGAATTTGAAACTTAGGAAGTCAACCCTAGAGAGATTTTTGAATGAATGCGACTCCGTGGCTCCGTGGTTTGCGGTATCCGGGAATCTTACGGTATCCTGCTGGGACAAATTAGGCAGGGACTTGGATTTTGCTTGGGAGCAAGGTACACTGAAGCATGGAGTTAGACCGGTTTGGAAGATGGTGAGGAGTTGTTTAGAAGATCAGAGATATCGCAAGGCAGTGGAAAAAGGACAAAAGGCATTAGAACAGTTAAAAGAGGAGCGCTCGGTCAAATCTGGGAAAGATACTTTGGAAGAGGATAGCTCAGAGTCTAAAGAGGAACTTAAAATGTTAACAAAGAAAATGGAGAAGTCATCTTTGAGGAAGAGTTCTGACTGCACCCGGATAGAGCCCTCAGGTCTGGGGCCGCCTGTGTTGGTGCCGCCTTCATATAATGAGACTTCCCCTCCGAGTGGTCCTAGTGGGCGGTCATTCTGTCCAAATGTCTGGAGGGAAGTGAGACATGAGCTGTACTACCCTGTCTTTCAGGATGGAGGGGGAAATCGTTATCATGAACCTCTCGATTTTAAGGTAATTAAAGCACTCGCTGAGTCTGTCCGCACTTATGGGATTAATGCTGCTTTCACTGTAGCTCAGGTGGAAGCTCTTAGTCGTTATTGCATGACTCCTAGTGACTGGATGAGCTTGGCACATGCCTGCCTGTCCTCTGGGCAGTATTTAGATTGGAAGGCTTTCTTGATTGAGTTTGCTAATAAACAAGCTGCTGCTAATCGTGCAGCAGGAAACCCAGCCTGGGATGTGGACATGCTTCTTGGGCAAGGTCGATTTGCTCAACAACAAACTGGGTATCCGGCTCAGGTGTTTGAGCAAATCAATTTAATCGCAACCAGAGCTTGGAAATCATTGCCTAACAAAGGGGAAGTGAATGGCAATCTAACCAAGATTATTCAGGATCCCCTGGAGCCTTTCTCAGACTTCGTGGCTAGAATGGTTGAGGCCGCTGGAAGGGTATTTGGAGACCCTGATTTGGCAATGCCCTTAATTAAACAACTTGTGTATGAGCAATGTACAAAGGAGTGTAAAGCAGCTATCACCCCTTATAAGAACAAGGGGTTGGAAGCCTGGATGCCTCAGTGCAGACTGCCGCTATCTTGAATAATTTGTCAGCCAATGTAGCCACGGCCTTGGATGTATTGTGGCAGGTGGCCCAGATTGGCTGTGAGTGGAAAATGACCGGTTTGTGTGTGACCTCTGTGCCATATCAAAATTATACTGTAGCTGCAAATTTGTCTAAGCAACTCTCTCAGTATCTTACAGGAAATTGGTCTGGCGAGTTTGATAAGCTGATGCAGAATCTGAGAACTGCCATCGTGCATGTGAATTCCACCCAGGTTGATGTCTCTGTTGCTGAAGGACTGTCGACATGGATCCTCCGAGCCATGAATCATCTGAAGGAATGGGCGGGAATGGGTGCCCTAGGAGGTATGCTTTTCCTAGTCAGTTTCATTGACCTATGGTGTATCTGTAAGATGAGGATTTCACAGAGGAGAAGTAATGCCATGCTGGTGCAAGCCTTTGCTGCCTTGGAGGCTGGACAGCCACAAGCTTGGTTGACTGTCCTAAAGGACTAAGCTATCATCACGCTCAGGATGCGAGGCTAAGCGCTGCACTTGGGGTCAACTTCTAGCGACTTCAAGAAGGGCATGTTTGATTGCATATGGGTTGGTATCCTAGTTTCCCATCTCTGAGAAAAAGATACTGGATGGGTATGGCACCAGCCTGGTTGGCTACTGGGCGTGGGGTCATTACAATGTCCTTTACATACATATCAAAGATCAGATGCTTGATATATCTACTAGGGATCCTCAACCGATTGCCACCAATCCTTTTGATTTATGGCTTTTGTGTGGAGCAAATGGTAGCTGTATGGATTTGGGACCTATACTTATGCTTGGAGGAGGATCTTATCAAAAGGGCAATTTTTCTTTGGGGAACTATTCTGTGGGGGTCGGAGATTCTAGTGGTGACAGTGGCTGGGGGAATGTGACATTTCTTTTGTCCAGAAACAAGACCTTTTCAGCCTTGCCAGTGTGTCTCTGGCCTCCTTTTCTGTGGATTGTAAGTAATAGGAGTGCATCCTTGGGTGAAGAAAAGTTAGTATGCACTCCGGACACATGCTTTTATGCCCTATGCTGGAATGCCACAGCCTTTCCTGTGGCTGTGGTGACTAGAATGCCTCGATATGTACCAGTTCCTGTAGAGACCCCTAATACCATGATGCTATTCAGGCTTAAAAGAGATTTTGGCATCACTGCAGCTATTGTTACTGCCATCACTGTTGCTGCTGTGGGGGCTACTGCCTCAGCTATTGCCTTGTCTAGTTTTACACAGACTGCCAATGCCCTGAATGACATCTCAGCCAATGTAGCACAGGCATTGGATACTCAGACCTCTATGAATTCTCATCTAAAAGGAGGCCTTATGATAGTTAATCAACGCATAGATTTAATACAAGAACAGATTGATTCTCTTTGGCAACTAGCACAGTTGGGGTGTGAGTGGAAAATGCAGGGTTTGTGTGTTACTTTGGTGCGGTATCAAAATTTAACAAAGGCTGCTAATCTGTCTAGGCAATTGTCAGAGTTCCTTTTACAGGATTGGTCGGCTGATTTTGAAAATAAGATGAGAGAGCTGAGAGCGACAATCATCCACATCAACTCCACTCGGGTGGATCTGAGTCTGGCCACTGGTTTGACTTCCTGGATACAGGCGGCTATGGATCATCTTAAGGAGTGGGCAGGCATAGGCTCTTTGGTGATACTGATGATACTAGCCTTTCTGGTTTGCCTATGGTGCATCTACAAGATGAGAGCCACACAGAAGCGTAATGCAGCCATGATTATACAGGCCCTTGTCGCCATTGAGGCGGGTCAGTCCCCTCAGGCATGGCTCGCTGCCATGAAGGCTTAAATCTTCACTGAGCATAGTCCCTGCCCACTGAGGTATTCGTTACATGGGTATTAGGGTCTGGCAAGTCAATGACGGAGTTGATGGGTAAGTCTCGGCCACCTAAGACAGGGCAGTCCCGAGTGGGGAGGCTGACCCAGAGACGGGTAAGAGTTTGAGCACCGCCCTCCTACAGGCTCAGGCCCGCCATGAGATCCCCAGATATGAGGATTACGAAGCCTTTCCAGGGACTTCTACCAACATTTTTAAAAATAAAAAAGGAGGAACTGTAGAGAGCTGTGACGTGCCACGCCCTAAAGATGGCTCTGGTTTCCGCCTTCCACCAGCCCGATGGTGAGCGCTCTCAGTGGTAAACAAGTCCATATTTTGGTTAAGACCGCTGATCTGGCTTGCTTCTGCATACGTGGGCCTCTAAGAGAGCACCACGTGGCTTTACTTGATTGGCTGTTCATATAGTATTTAGCCTGTGGGTTGGGTCTGCCCGGGCATTCAGAAGACTGTTTTCAAGGGACCTGAATAAACTGCTTGAGAAGAGCTTTTGTGAGTTGCGTCGTTCTTGCTGGTCGAGGTCGACGCGACATCTGCCCATCTCTAGTGCTTGAAGCTTATTAATAAATGTAATGGGTCTCCGTATCATTATTTGGGAGCTAGAGTGCCAAATAGCATAAAAGAGCCCACACCTTACTTTTTACAGTTCTCTGTCTCCTCCATCCTCCATCTAGATCCTGACTAAATGACTTTGCTTATGCCCTTTTCTTCTCTGGGTCTCTGTCTGTCTTATCTTTGACCACAGAACAGAAAAGAGAAAGCTTTCTTGGGAAGAGTTGGTAGGAGATGTGCCAGGGGATGAACAAATTTTTCTTTTCTTTCTTTTCTGGTTTTGGTTTTCCAAGATAGCATTTCTCTGTATAGCCCTGGCTGTCCTGGACTCACTCTGTAGACCAGGCTAACCTTGAACTCACAGAGATCCGCCTGCCTCTGCCTCCCGAGTGCTGGGACTAAGGGCGTGCGCCACCACCTGGCCATGATGAAGAGATTCTTATCTGTGGACATTAGGCGGTCCCTACCACTGAGCTGGACTTGGGCAAGTGAGTTTGGCAGGTCTTGGGTGCCTAGGGAGGGGCTGAGCAGAGGGTCTCTGCAATCCCCTTAGCTGTCTTACATGGCATAGCCCGCCTTTCCAGGGCCTGGGCCTGCTCCATCTCTACTCGCCATTTTGTGCCCCTGCTTTTCACCTGTGACTGAGCTGCACTCACTCTCACACATTGCGTCTTCAGTTGGGGATGCCCTCATCAGCTTCCCACTCCTACCTGCCCAGAATTTGGTTCAAGAGGCACAAGGCAGACACAGGCACGTGGTGTGGTGAGCTGAGGGTGTGCACTAAAGGCCTTACTGTGAAGCCTGAAGCTGAAAGCTTTGGCTTTATACATGCTGAAAACTGCACATCTGAAGAAAGAGTGCACCCCGGCATCACGGGCTGGCAGGATGAGGAGCAAGGAGGTAATCTGTGAGCTCATAGAAGGGTCAAGTGGAGCCAGCACCCCTCAGGAGGAAGGTGGCTTTAAACTGGCAGTTACCATCCCTGAGAGGCATGCATTTGAACCTCCGTGGATCTGATTTCTGACTGCAATCATCCAAGAATTGGTTCTGGCAGAAGGATTTGTCCCAATAGATTCATCTTGCCAACAAAAGGTGTGTGGAAACCATCCCTCACCCCTGAGATCTTACTGACCGCCAGTCAGCTGTTCCTGTCAGAACCCAGCCCTGGTGACCCACTGATCACTGACATTTCTTCAGTATTTAAATTTGGTAAGTCAGCCTTTCACCAGGAGACATGGAGGGAGACAGACGTCTCTGTGGGCTCAGAAGCTCCACAGCCAAACCAGAACCATGGTGCTCAAGAACTTTGGCATCATCCTCATTCCTATACTCCTGTTGGCAAACACAGGAGCTGAAAGAGCTCACACATTCCTGACTCTCTCAGATCCTGGCTTTTGGCTGTGCAAGCCAGTACCCAGATGTGGGGACAGTATGTACAACCCCTTGGAACAGTGTTGTGAGGGTGACAACATCGTACCCCTTGACCAGACCCACCTCTGTGGTCCCTGATGCACCTACTGGCCCCGCTTTGAGCTCTGCTGTCCTGAGTCCTTTGGCCCCCAGAAGAAATTTTATCATGTTGAAAACTCAGGGGGAGATGTCCCAAAGCAGATCATCCCCCATCTCTGGGGACTGTGACAGCAAAAAGACATTTTTACAGAGAAGACATCCAAGAAAAACAACCAGAAGAAAGTGATACCCAGCTCACCCTTGTGTACCTCACGTATCTGCCTTCCTGTAATGTGCATCTCTAGCTACACTTTTAAGGATCTCAACTCTCAATTTTCTGCCCTGGACAAATTTGAGTGTCTGGTTTCTTCCTGTAAACACCAGCTCCTGAATGCTCTTACATGAAGGATGAACACCAGAGGCAGTGGAGTGAAGTGACATTACGAGTGTTCCATTACAGTGCTCTATCTGAATATAGTTTACGTAAACATGTATTGGAATGTCCCCCCATAACTTTCTAAAATTATCATGTGGCAATGTAATTAAAGATAAATATGTCCAACCCAGAGTCCATGAGAGCACAGAGAAGGCAGCTGTATGCAAGTTAGGCTGCAGCCCACATAGAAACTTAAACAGTGGGTTATATGTGCCAATTTCCCACAGACAGTCCATCCTGAAGGTGCTGCAGGCTGCAGAATTGAACAATGATTGCATGTCTGTCTAGGGAAACAGAAACTATCAAGATCCACAGGACCCTCTCGGGATTATAGAAGCAGCAAACTATGGCTGAGACAGGAGAGCTCTGCCTGCATGTCCTTCAGTGAGCTCCCGGGATGCAGCTCCTGAGTGTAGTCATGAGGCTGGCTGCCCTGAGCTCTCACTGATCCCTTTGTCCAAACTCTTGTAAAGAACCCAAAGAAACTCAGTGGCTGAAAAAAAATTTTTTTTGGTAAGTCAGATTTTCTCATGAGTGCCAAACAGGGAACAGAGAAACACGCAAGACAGAAACAGGGGCCAGTTCAGCAGATGTTGGTGTCTCTGAAGGACATGATCAACACAGCAGAGGAAGACCAGGCAGTTGGGAAGCATAGACATACATCTCGGAGTCTTCTGGTCTCCCTGAGTTAAGGGATTCTTTGACAAGGCAGTCTTAACTGCTTTTCTTTTTTCTTTGTATTTGACATAATTTTTGTATCCTATAAAACACGTATGCTTATATATATGTTGCTACACAGTGATTCCCTAAAATATAGTTTATTCATTCATTTATTTATTTGTTGAGACAGGGTCTCACTGTGTTGCCCTAGCTGGGCTGGAACCCACTATGTAGACCAGGCGAGCCTTGAATTCACAAAGATCTGCCTGCCTCTGCCTCCTGAGTGCTGGGATTAAAAGTGTGTGTCTATACACCTGGCTAGTTTATCGTGTACATACGTATTTTTTGAAAGGTAACTTTAAATCTTTGCTTGTGTGTCTCTGTGTGCATGTTTGTGTATGAGTTCAGGTACATGTGTAGAATTCAGAGAACAACCTCAGACTTTAGTCCTCACATTCCATCTTGTTTGAGATGGGGTACTCTTGTTGTTCACCACTGTGAAGGCCAAGTTAGTTGGTCTCATCTCAGTGCAGGAGGGGCTGAGATTGCAGATGCTCAGTCATGTCTGGCTTTGTGTGGGTTCTGAGAAACTCAGAGCCTCATGCTTAAATGGCTACCACTCTACCCATCTCCTCAGCACCCTGAAGGCTTTTTATTTATAAAACTTTATGTATATAGATGTTTTGGCTATGTGTGCCTCTGCATCCTGTGTATGCCGAGTGCCTGCAGAGGCCTTAAAAAGGGGCCTCTTTAGATGCATCTAAAATTAGAGTTAAGTGGTGAGCTGCCATGTGGGTGCTGGGACTCAGAGCTCTTAGCTGTTGAGCCCCTTGAAAATGTCCTGTTTTTAACCAGGGGCTCCCTTCATAGCCCTGGCTTTCCTGAAACCCTCTATGTAGTCTAAAATCAAACCACCCATAGTACCTAACTACCTTTGGGCACCACCTGTAACAGTAAATTTTTATTTATCACACATACATTTTTTAATACTTAACAATTACCTAACAATTGTCTATAAAGTTTCTAAATCCTAAACCCAAACCCTAACTCTTTTTTTTTTTTTTTTTTAGGTTTTTCGAGACAGGGTTTCTCTGTGTATCCTTGACTGTCCTGGACTCACTTTGTAGACCAGGCTGGCCTTGAACTCACAGAGATCCACCTGCCTCTGCCTCCCGAGTGCTGGGATTAAAGGCGTGCGCCACCACGCCCGGCCCCTAAACCCTAACTCTTAAACCTAATACCTAAAACTTCTTAGTATCTATAATACAAACATTTAACATTACCCTAAGGTTTCTTCTCAAAAGGATATTTTCCTCTGGGCAAGGGTCCTTATGGATGGCTGGTCTTCATACAATCTTTCAGTCTTAAAGTCTCTGAATTTCCTTTGTCAGATCCTAAGACAGTTTATCAAGCAGGAATTGCCTTGGTGGTTTTTTATTTTTTTTTTTTTTTTTGGTTTTTCGAGACAGGGTTTCTCTGTGTAGCCCTGGCTGTCCTGGACTCAATTTGTAGACCAGGCTGGCCTCGAACTCGCAAAGATCCGCCTGCCTCTGCCTCCCAAGTGCTGGGATTAAAGGCATGCGCCACCACTGCCCGGCCTTTTTTTTTTTTTTTTTTGTTTTTCTAGTCAGGGTTTCTCTGTTTAACAGCTCTGGCTGTCCTGGACTCGCTTTGTAGACCAGGCTGGTCTCGAACTCGCAAAGATCCGCCTGCCTCTACCTCCCAAGTGCTGGGATTAAAGGCGTGCGCCACCACCGCCTGGCTGGGCCTTGGTGGTTTTAAGACCAATTATTTAACATATGAGAAGTCTCCCAGGTGGCTCACCTATTCAGATGCTTATGGCCTGCAAAGGCCCGAAGCCCTGGAGTTCTGAGGAAAGACAATTCCACATGTAAGCACTCCAGAATCTCAGGGAGAATCTGTCTCCTCTCCAGACCCAAAACGGTCAACATCAGAGGGTGAAGCTTTCCAATGAGGTTGATGTGAGTTCTCTGCCAGACGAGGAGGAGGTGAAACAGAAAGAGGAGCCAGCCTCTGTCTACGTGAATCTTGACTTAAATACCTTCAGCAGAAGCTTTCAAGCTCTTTTCAAGTTATGCCCCTGAGCTTTGTCTCTTCAAAAGCTTGTGTGTCTCTGTGTGCATGTTTGTGAATTCACAGGTGGTCCTTCGGGAACGGGTGCCCCAGGGCATGTCCCCGCACCCAATCCCAGGATCAAAGAGGTCCTCTGTCCTGGGCAAGTTCCTAAGGACATGTCACTTTGGAAGTAAGTCTTTTATCTTAAAGTCCAGGCTTTTGCTATCCCAAGTTTCCAATGCTATTAAATGCTAACACTAATACTACCATAAGGAGATCCTTGAACTCACAGAGATCAGCCTTCCTCTGCCTCCCAGATGCTGGGATTAAAGGCGTGCACCACCACATCCTGATCCCTTGAAAACTTTTAAACTTGAAAAATAACCACTTTATATTTTAAGAAGAGAAACATCTTGGGGCTGGAGAGATGGCTCAGTGGTTAAGAGCATTGTCTGCTCTTCCAGAAGTCCAGGGTTCAATTCCCAGCAACCACATGGTGGCTCCCAACCATCTATACTGGAATCTGATGCCCTCTTCTGGAGTATATGCAGATAGAGCACTCATATATGTAAAATAAATAAATAAATCTTAAAAATCAAACAACAACAGAAAACAAGATGCACATCCAACAGGTCTTTCCTAATGCTCCCAGTGTGATCTCCATGTGTCAAGACACATGCCACAGAGAAAATGAATGTTTATTCCCAACCACTTGCTTGAGAACACACTGTGCTTGTCTCTGAGTCTGAAAAGATTTGATGTCTAAAACAGCCTCTGGGACAGGTGCAGCCCAGAAATGGCCCAGAGAGTTTCTTGAAGAAATGTGATGTGGGGAACCAGCATAGTGGGGCACACCTAGAACCCCAGCGCTCAGGGGTGGAGGCAGGAGGAGCAGAAACTCAAAAGTTGCCTTTAGCTACAAACTTAGAGAGTTTGAGACCACCTTGGGCTGCACAAAACCCTACCTCAAAACAGAAATGGCTGAGGGAATGATTCGTGGACTGGATGCCAGCATAATGAACTCGGAATCTGCGGCAGAATTCTTTCTTTCATTCAATTTCAGTAATATGCCATTTGATAACAAAATACAATACCACTTTTCATGTGTTTATTCTAGATCAGCATTTATAGGTGCAGGTGAACCGTGATGTTCACGTTGGGATGATTTGGAACAGGGGGTTTCAGTATGATGAGAAACCCATAAAGAGCTGGTTAAGCAGACACGGAATGTTTGTGTGGTGTGATGTCATATAGTCATAAAAAGAGCACAGGAGTCATTGCCAGTGCAGGTCAAATAGAAAACAGTGGAAATGTAGTGATTCCTCAAAATGTTAAACATGGTATTGTCACATGGCCTAGCAATTCAACACACACACACACACACACACACACACACACACACGAGAGAGAGAGAGAGAGAGACAGAGAGACAGAGAGAGAAGTAATGAAACACACTAAAAAAAACTTGCACATAGTAGCATCATTTGTAATAATCAAAATAGCTTATCAGCTTATGAGTGGATAAGTAAAATGCTGTGTCCAAACAGTAAAATATTGTTTGTTAATTATAAAGGGAAAGAAACTGTGCTAACAAAAAGGTCACAAAACTAACCTATATGACTTCATGTGTATAAAATATCTAAAATAGCCAGCCATGGTGGCACACGCCTTTAGTCCTAGCACTCGGGAGGCAGAGGCAGGCAGATCTCTGTGAGTTCAAGGCCAGCCTGGTCTACAAGCCAGCACTTGGTACACAGAGAAACCCTGTCTCTAAAAACAAAATAACAACAAAAATCTAAAATAGGTATTTGGGGTTTTGTTGCTGTTCTTTTGAGATAAAGTTTTCTGTAACCCAGTCTGGCCTGGAACTCATTATCTGAGGACAGACCTTAAACTTCTGACCCTCCTGCCTCTACTCACTGAGTACTGGGATTGCAGGTGTGTGCCAACAGACCCAGCTTATTCAGTGACAGGATTCAAACCCATGGCCAGGTGCATGGGAAGCCAGCACATTCCCGGGGCCCAGACACATGGATCTATAAGTGGAAAGTAGATCCGTGATTGCCTGAGGCTATGGGGTTAAGCAGGAAGGTGAGTGAATGATAATTAATGGGCTGTAAGTTTCTCTGTGGATGATGGAAATATTTGCAATTGATTATGCTAACTGTTACACAACCGTGAACACACTGAGTTGTGTAATTTAAGTTGGAAAGCTGGTCTGTAAATTATATAACAACAAAATAACTTTTAAAAGGTTGCCTTTAATCTCAGCACTTGGGAGGCAGAGGCAGTCAGATCACTGTGAGTTCGAGGCCAGCCTGGTCTACAGAGTGAGTCCAGGACAGCCAGGGATACACAGAGAAACCCTGTCTTGAAAAACCAAAAGAAAAAAAGGTGGTAAGATGGCTCAGATGGAAAAGGCATTTGCTGCCAAGACTGACCACCTGCATTTAAATTCTGGGATCCATGTGGTAGAGGAAGAGAATTGGCTTCTGAAAACCATACATAACACACGTTTATATGTTGAATAGCTAATATACACAAATATGTGTGTTTACACATTTCATAACTTAATAATTTTGAAATGGAGGGGAGCTGGAGCGTACACAAGATGCTGCTGAATTTGATCCCCGAAACTGCAGGGTGGGGAGGGTCTGTATTTCAGTGTATACTGTTGGGAATGAAGAAAGTCACATTTCTGAGCTGGGCAATGGTGGTGGACATCTTTAATTCCAGCTAGGGAGGCAGGGGCAGGTGGATCTGTGTGAGTTCAAGGGCAACCTGGTCTACAGAGTTAGTTAGTTCCAGGACAGCAACAGCTAGAGCTACACACACACACACACACACACACACACACACACACAAAACCCTGTCTAGAAAAACAAAAAAAAGTCACATTTCTGAACAGTGGGTATAATATGTTCCTCTTTTATTTATAAGAAATATATATGGACAGAGAGAGATAGGCGTTATTATAAACATAAAAAAGGTCTGTGATGGCACACCCCAAGTCATTTAAAGTCGTCTCCAGATGGTCAGTCATGCATGGGGGAGGGGGAGGGGGTTGTCTTTTATTCCTTATACTTTAGCACTTACTACAAATATGTCCTGCTCTGGACATGTTAAACAGGGAGGAACATGAAAGTCCACTGGACCCCATGGAAGGTCCCGGAGCCCACTGGCATTCAAGTTAGAGTAAAGGGGTCCCAGGAGGCTGAGGTTCTGGATATCCGAGAGCAGCACCCCTAGGAAGGCATGGGCTTTCAAATCTGGGTAGTCTTGCTTCCCACCCCCAGGTGTGGCCCAGAGCCAGGCCTGGGGGAGAAACTGCTGTTATGTCCACTAATGGAAAAGATTTACTTCTGGTCAATTTAGGATTCAAAATACAAAGGGTACTTCCTGCCCCTCTCTCTGCATGGCAGCCTCTCTTTATCCAGCCCATTGCCTGTAGGTCACAGACACTCAGCATCCAACACCCTTGCTGTTTCCAGAGACTCACAGCCTTTCTCATGGCTTTCCAGTAGTTGTGGAGACTAGCCCATAAGGACATGAAAGGGCCGCTCCCTTGGTTTTGAGTCTCACGGTCCCCTCACGGTGGAGTCCTCCGTGAACCTTGCTCTGCTGACCAGCCCCAACTGATGGCCATTAAGACTGTTCTTGAGCCATTTCTTTTTCCCATCCACAATCTCTTACCAAAACCATTGACATCACAGAAGAGAGATAGGTGAGATACTTTTTTTTTTAAAGGAAGAAAAGTAATTCCATGCATAGTCCATATATTATAAATAGGGTCAAGAGCAGTGTCTCATAGTCAAAGACATTAGTATCTCCACCTAACTAAGCATAGAAGTACATGCCTGTGATCCCAGCACTTGGGAGGTTGAGGCAGGAGGATGGCACATTTGAGGCCAGCCTGGGCTACCTGGTAAGACCTCATCTCAAAAAATTTTTCATTCCACTGAAAACACGTATAAGTAAAATTAGTAAATATAAACAGCTTGCCATGGCTTTTCTTTTCTTTTTTTTTTGAGACAGTCTAACATTTAGCCTAGGCTGGCCTTGAATTTACTATGTAGTCCAGGCTGGCCTTGAGCCCTCAAAAATCCCCCTGCTTTAGGTCCTGAGGCTACTAAGATTACAGGCATGAGGTCACCAAGCCTGGCTTTCCCTTCGGGCCTTGATACCAAATAAACATGTACCCATCTAAGGAAAACTCTGTTTTCAGAACTTCTTGTGTTTTGGATTCATAGACAAGGCTCTATGATGGACTCTATTGCTTGCAAGTGATCCACAGGATAAACCCACAAGTGCAGAGGCCATGCCACAGGCGGGCGGGTAGTCAGGTGGGCTTTGCTATGACATGGCCTGGGAACTGTTACACTTTCTGCTGGTCCAGACACTCTTCCTTCTATCTGCTTACTTCAGGGCAATGATAATTTCGCTCCTTTCCTTTCTGTGCGCCAGGCCAAACAGAGTCTACAGCTGTCAGCAAAGACAACCAAGGAGCCCAGTACAAGCTTTGCTAAGATAACCTTCCCTTCTGTGATGCCCTGAATAAATTACCTATACTGGACCTCAACTTCCTTTTCCTCCTCTGTGGAGATGATGTCTTTGCCCACTTGGCACCATCCTGTATCTTCTCTCCTGCCCATTCCCACCCTCAGGGGCTGGGTTTTGCCCTGCCCTCCCTAAAGGGAAAAAGAGTCCAGGCCAACAGAAAGGTCCACAGGCTTTTTAATGGTGTGATGGCTACTTCCCGTCTGAGACCCAATCTAGTTGTGACAGCGACTTGCAAGGTGTTGGTGTCAGGGGAGTGGGCAGGCACAGGGTGGGCAGAGGCCATGCAGTGATGGGAGGGGTGGGCAAGGGCTATTACATTCTGTTTGGCATGTAAACATACTTCTGTTGCTTCCCAAGGAGGGGGGAGGGCAACTCCCTGCCTCTGAACACCTACCTGCTCAAGGGGCTCAGCAAGCCAGGTGCCTCAGGAGCTAGGAAGCCAGAGAGCCATGTGCCTGGGGCAGGGTCCTTCTCCTGCACCCCTCTGCACATGGTATGGCTGGGGTGCTGGGAAGGCGCATTAAGGTGAACACACCCCACGTCTGAGCCAGTGACATAGGCAGTCAGGATGGGGACAAGAGGGATGGTGATGGTAGTGTGACACTCTCATAGAGGAGGGATGGAACCTGAAGGGCCTAGTGCAGGGGATGGATGGTCCTCAAGGAAAGGGCTGCAGCTCAGTGGTAGGGCATTGGGAGATGTGGTTTCCTCTGCCCTGGCTCTTTCATGGGGAGAGGAACCACTCAGTCCCCTTTTCACCCACCTCTGCTGGTCCTCTGTCCCTCCTTCTTCCTAGCTTGATGACATTATTGATTCAGAGGCCTGAGGTCAGTTGGAGCCCTGTGGAATCCCAAGAGTAGACTGGGTCTTGCATCTGTACCAGCTCAAGCATTGGGTGAAGCTGGGGATAGGGTGAGCCTGGGACTTTCTCAGGTCTCCCCTTCTTCCCATCTCCAAACCAGGGTGTTGCTGGTCCTATGGCAGAAGTGAGACTGAAGGGGCCTACATTCACGGTTCGGTTGGCGGCAAAGAGCAGGCCCAGGGCCTGGGTTCTGGGGTCATGCCCTGGTCCCCACCTGGCAGGAGCTGATTGTCATTCATAAAAAGCTCTGGGTGGGAGAATGTGAACCCTCTACCCCTCTACTAGACTAGGGGGAGAATAGAGGGCCTTGGGGTGACAAAGATAACTGTATCCAGAGAGGTTTCCTGAGTGTTCTGGGAGCTTCTGTGACAGTGTGGGATAGACCTCAAAGACTATCCTGATGTCCTCCCCTGGCTGGTCTGTGGAGCTCCCTTCTTGGCATGGAAGCAACTGCCCAGACCTGTTGATGCTCCTTGAGGAGTTCGGTGGCACTGAGTTGCTCCCAGCCAGTCATCATGGGGTGTAGATGTGGCCGGACCACTGGCACACCGAGGCCTTCCTTCACCTGAACGTGTTGGTTTGCTCTCTGTGGCTCAGGGAAGAATACAGGGGCCAGAACTGGGGGTTGGAGGCTGTTGAGTGTTTCTAGGAGGCCTGCAGGGCGTCCCTGGTCCTCCAGCAGCCAGGGGGCTGCTTGCCTCAGATGTTTGCAGCTGAGGCTCCTGATGAGGTGGGCGAGCTATGCAGAAGCCAAAATGCAGGAGGAGAAGGAGGCCCCATGTCAGGCAGCTCAGCTGTGTGGGCTGACTCAGAGTAAGAGGGGCCCGGGGTGAACTGGGGTGAGGTGGGGTTGGGCACCAGCTAGCATCACATACAATCTAAAGCGAGAAGGGCCTTCTGCCTCATCCTTCGTCCTCTACCCACTTAGGGGGAATGATGCCTGAGCCAGCCTGTTCCCACAGCAGAGATGGCAGGGAGGATGACAAGGGCCAGGACAGAGTCCCTGAACCCCCAAATGGCCAACACACAGAAGGTGATAACCTGTGTGAAACTCGAGAGAGGAGAGTTGGCTGAGACTGCAGTATGCAGGATTGAGGTTAGACAGCAGGAAGGAATTCCTGAAGGTAAGGGGTCCTGAGTACTAGACCAGAGGACCAGAGACATGACTTTTCTAGAGCCCCATTCCAAATTCTGCCTGGGAAACACTTACCCAGGAAGGCAGCTGCTTGCTTCCAGAGGCCTCGTTCATTCCTACTCAGGAAAGGGACTTCTGTTCCCCAGAGACACAAAGAAGCAAAGAATCCCATGCCCTATGCCTCTCACAGAGCTGACTTTAGCAAGGCTAGAGGTGTCCCCTTAAGCCTGAATAGACCAATGACCCCTGGGTCCCACTTCCTGGATCCCAGCTTGGCTTTCTATGGCCACCATGACTCCTAGGAGACTGCACACTTCTGGTGGTTGAGGCTGTTTCTCCTGTTGGGTAGGTTTGGGACCTGGCTACAAGAAGACGGGGATGAGGACAAGGTGGACCGCAGGAGGTGTTAGCAGGTGGAAGCCCCTTGGGTGAGGGGCTAGGGATCCGCCAAGACCCGGTGGATGAAGGGGACGGGCTCCAGAAGCGGAGTCTTAAGCAGCGATAAGTAGCTGAGCCTTCCCGGGGCAGAGGATCTGTTGTGAGCCCATCCCTGTAGGGAGGCGGCAGGAGAGAGGGAGGACGCGGAGAGAGGAACCGAGACACGCACCCTCCTGGGTCCGTGGGCCGGCTGGGCTGCTGGGCACAACATGTGCTCATGTGCGTCCTGGTGGATGCAGGCGAGAAGCTGGGACCGCGGTGGCGCGCTGGCGCGTAAGGCTGTGCTGGAAGCTGTTCCAGTGTGGCCGGCTGCGGGTGGGGACGGACCGGGGTGAGGGTAGGGGGTACCGCAGAGAGCCGCGGACGGGCGTCATTATCTGGTCCCGGGCCGGCCTTCTGAGGCCGCCCCCCCGGCCTTTGGTTGCTGCGCGCTGAGTCTGCAGGTGTTTCCCTCTGGGTCCTTTCTTGGGGGCCCCCGGGGAGGCCTCCGGTTGAGATCTAGCTTGGAGGACCCCCCGGGGTGGAGGGACGCTGGGCCGGGCTTGATGTGAGGGGGAGGAGCTCTCTTTGCGGGACAGGGACTGGCTTCGCGGGGACCCGCTGGAGTGGCGTGCGGTGGAGGCGGAGAGGCCGGGACTGCGGGGCGCTGCAGGCCTGGAGACTTGGGCGCGACCTGGGCCAGGACCCCGGCTTGCGGACTGTTTGGGACGGAGATCAGCAGCAGTGGCCGACCCTGAGGGCTTCTGCAGCTGGAGCCTGCAGAGGGGCAGAGGACAAGAGAAAAGGATAGGGGTGGGGGAAACAGGAGGGCATGTTTTCAGAATGCCTTTGAGCACTGAGCCCTAGAGATCTGCGTTCTCGGCTGGGTAAGACGGAAGCGGCCAAGCACAGATAGTAAACAGAGGCCTGGTGTTTGGGCCTTTTGGGGGCTACGACTGGAGGAGCCTGCCACAGGTTTTCCTTAAAGATCATGTGTCATCTTTAAAATTCCCATGGGTTTTGCATTCTAATCTAGAATGTACTTATGTTACCATCAATGCAAAAATACTATTCCACGCCAGTTACTGGATGCTCAAGGCTTTACCCTTTGGTTTCAAATGTCCCACGGCATACCAGGGGCTGTGTGTGGGCCCTGCTGGTCTCCAGCAGCCTCCCTTGGCCCCACCTCACCTTATCCCCTCTAATCATGCTGTTTCTGTTCCCTTGAGCCCAGTGATAGGGCTAACACAAGTAACACAGTGCCCCTCTGGGAGATGGTAGACCAGAGAGTTATCTGGGAGTGTCATAGTCCCTGGAGGTCCCTGGAAGTCACTCTGCCAACAACCAGTGCTGGCATGGGTTTCTCACCTGCTGGTAATGGCCGAGTCAGATGGTAAGGCTGCACCATGGGGTCTGCCAGGAAGCTGCTGGCTTTCTGTAGCCATGGACACACTGATGGGGCGGGGAATCCGGCTCCGGGTGGTGGCTGCTCGCCCAGCCTTCCGAGGCAAGGCTGCTGTGGGTTCTGAGGCAGGGGTGTCCTCCTCAGAGCCTGTGCCTGAGAGTGTCTCAGAGGCACGGCGCTGCTCCTCGCTAGAGGAGGATGAGGCCCCTGAGGCCAGCTGCAGCAACAGACGACCCTGCCTCTTCTCCATCACCAACCTTGCCAGGTCCTGCTGTGGCCTGGCCCTCTTGCTCCACCGCTCTCTGGCTGACAGTGAGCCCGAAGGCTCTGAGCCTGTATCCTCTTCAGACAGCAAGACAGGAATACGGCTCCTGGGTCGAGAACCTGGCATAGCATGGCAACTGGGAGAGATGGTGGTCCCTTTCTTGGTGACTGGCTCCAGAGCAGATGCTGGAAATGGCCCATCAGCAAGGGCTGGGCCATTGGGCAATGAGTTTGTGACCACTTCTGAGGGTGTCTCCCCAGGAGGGCCAGACAGGGCATAACTGTCCGTCTCAGTCCCATCCAGGCCTGACAAAGCCATACCATTCTCCAGAGGTACTGGGCCCCCCTCCTCTGCGTTACCCCCCTCAGAGAGCATCTCCAGGCCCAGCTCACCCCCAGTGCTCGATTCCTCTGGCCTGGAGGCCTGTCCTCCAGAAGACATGACATTGAGATGGGATTTCTCTGCAATGTGAACAAAGGTCCTCTCGACTTTGGTGAAAGGTGAAGACGTGGCGGCTATGACCCCAGCCCCAGGGGCCATCAGCCCAACCCCAAGCCCTGCTCCAGGTCCTGAGGGCTTGGGTTCAGACTTAAGGATGGAGGATAGGGTGCCAGGCTCTGATACATCCAGTTGGCTTCCAGTAGGTTGGGGCCGCTCATGCTGAGGGGTGAGGGCAGCCAAGGTGCCCAGATCAGGGTCAGGGGCCAGTTCGGCAGTGACTGGAGACTTCTTCATGTCACCAGGGGAGACGAGCACCAGCGTTTTGGAGCCCTCCTCAGGCTCCAAGTCCCCATCAGCCATGGAGGCTCGGCCCCTGGCCTCCTTCTGATCATCAGCCAACAGTGTGGAGGGGGCACCCTCCTGGCTCCGCTCGGTGCTCCGCTCACTCCCCTCGCTGCTAGAGCCACTTTGAGGCCCCAGCACCTCCCCAAGGGCCCCTGCCTCCTCCTCATCTTCCTCTTCCTCCTCCTCTTCTTCCTCGTCTTCCTCCTCCTCCTCTTCTTCCTCCTCCTCCTCTTCTTCCTCCTTCCCATTGGCCTGAGGCTGAAAGGGAGCCAGTGGGACCTGGGGGGTGGTGAGTAGTATGTGCGAGAAGCCCACCCTCCGGACCCTGTTGAGCAGCCGGGCCCGTTCTCGATAGTCAGAGAGGTCTCTCTTGAAGTCCTGGTAGGGCAAGCCCAGAGGTGCAGCTCGTGGAAGGCCATTCACCTCAAATGGGGGCGCCACAGAGAACACCTGTAAGGGGCACACACAGGGACCCACTGAGGTTGTCCACCCTCCAGGACCACAGGAGGCCTCACCTACACCCTATGCTGGGAGACTCCCACCTCCCCGGGGCCACCTGCCAGAAGGTAAACAATGGATCTGTTTTGTTACTGCCATGTCCTCAGGTCTAGAATGCTCCCTGGTACCCAGTAAGGCTCAGGGGACCATTGGGGCCCCAGGGACAGATCTAGGTCCCAGCCTCTGCTGTCTCCCTGTGCCCTCCTCCCCTCACCAGACAGAGGCAACTTTAGAGTATGACTGGAAGCAGGAAATAACCAAAAAGCAGCAGAAAACCCTTTCTTTACAGGTGCCAGGCAGGAGGAGGAGCCAGGTCTCTTTCTGAGATGGGATATGCCCACAGATGGCCAGCCTGCTTTATTCCCGCTAGCCAGGTGCAGGTCCTCGGTAGCTGCTGTCCAGGACCACAAAGACCCTGTCAGGGATGTCCCCTCACACTAGTGTACAAGCTGGACTACTAGAGCCCCAGCTTTCTTCCCTCCTGTCTTCACTTGGCCTGTTAGCGAGAACTTTAAGCAGCCTTCTCTCTGAGGAACTCAGTTAAAGTTTTTGTCGTTGAAGCTGTGTGTGGAGCCCTTGGCATTCCCATCATGGCTGAACCTCTTCCTGCTGTGAGACTCCCACTACAGCCTCTTTGCCTCCTTTCTTCTAGACTGGAAAGGCCCAGCCTCCTTGGCAGAACTGACTATCTCCTATACTTCGTGGTCCCTTCTCGGTCCATGCCCCCAGTCCACCCTACAGACATCCTCAACAACACCACATCAGGCCTATCCATTTGACACAGCTTTGTTCTACAGTGGGGTGTGGTGCGGCAGTGCTCTGTGGCCAGCACTTCCTTAGTTTTTTTGAGCACACTGGGCCTCTGTCTTCCTGAACCAACACAACACAGCCCACCCAGACCAGAAGCCTGAAAGGGAAAGCCCTTCTGTGACCTCCAGTGCCACAGTCCTGGGCAACCATCTCAGTGTCACTTTCCCAGGGCTTCTGCGGAATTTATTCTCCACAGCCACTAGCCTGTTGTCTCGGTTCTGGCGCTGACAAGTTGTCCTTCTTACAAATGCCCTACCAACCTTCTAGAAACTCAGATCCCATTCTGTCTGTCTCTGCAGCAGAACCCATCCTTGCCATGGCAGCTGAGTAGTCTCTCCCCACACCCTGCCTCCCAACCTTCTCCCTCCAGGCTCTAGTCCCTCAGACATTATCAGCATCTCCCTGTTGCCTTTCTACATCTCTTCTGCAAAGCCTTCCTGTTCACCGACCAAGCTGACTTCACCAGCTTTCCTTTTTTGCCTGTTTACCAGATCCTTCTATGTGTTCATATGGCTCTCTCTCTTTACCTCTCTCTCTCATAAATTAAATTCCTGGAGAGTTCTTTGTTGTTTTTGTCATTCGTTCATTCATTCATTCATTCATTCATTCATTCAAGAGGTCCTTAGCCACCTGTGGTAACACATACTTGTAACCTTAGCTCTTGGGAAGCAGAGTTATAAGGATCAAGAGTTCAAGGCCAGTCTTAGGTAAAGAGTAAATTTGAGTTCAGCCTAGGCTATATGCGACTATGTTTTTAAAAAGAGAAGGGGTCATGGGGACAGACCCCTAAGCAAAGAACTACAGACAATTTAGAACCACTGATAGAGAATTAGTATTTCCCAGGTATTAGCCCCCTAATTGGCTAATAGGAGAAATTCATGGGAGGAAAGAGAAGGGAGAAATGATGTAATTATATCTTAACTAATTTTTTTAAAAGGGCAGGGACTACAGGGAAGGTTCAGTTGATAAAGTGCCACCTAAGTTTGAGCCACTTGTGACCCTCATGCCGGGGAGGTGGGGACAGGTGGGTTTCTGGAGCTAACTGGTCAACCAGTCTAGTCTAACCTGCGAGCCCAGTGAGAGGCTGCATTAAGAAACAAAGGGGAGCCAGGCATGGCAGTGAACTTGGGAGGCAGAGGCAGGCATTTCCTGTGAGTTCCAGGCCCAGCCTGGTCTACAGAGTGAGCGAGTTCCAGGAAAGTCAGGGCTGCACAGAGAAACCCTGCCTCAAAAACAAAATGACAACAACAACAACAAAACCAAAGTGAATGACTGAGGTTGATTTCTGGCTTATATACACACAAAGTGTCCTGGTTGCTATGTTATACATTAAAATCCACAGGTCAGGCAGGTATTGAGTAAGGCAGACATGCATTTTTTTGCTCCCCCCCCCCTCACTCACTGGTTTGGAGATCAGTACCCCTTCCAACCTCAGCGGACCACAGATACCATGCCTTTTGGAGTAGGCAGAGGGGATGCCCAGCCAGCAGACTTAGTTCACGTAGCTCTGAGGCTGGTGGAGAATGAGACAGGAATCTCCAAGGCTGAGCATCTGTCAAACTGGTGACCTCACCTCTTCAGCATCCATTGCCTTCCTCAGACTCCCCTGTCTGAGAGACTCAATGCAGAGTGCAAGTGATGGCAGGTAGATTCGCCTGCAGCTGGGGTGGTGCTACACGCCAGGAACCCTAACAGGGAGGAGACTGAGGCAGGAAGATGACTGAGTCCACGGCCAACCTGGGCTACGTAGTGAATTCAAGGACAGCCAGGGCTGTATAGTAAGATTGTCTCAAGAACATAGAAAAAGGCAGTGGTAGAGTGGGTGGGGAGATGGGTCAGTGGCAGTGAATGTGTTGGCTGCACAAGCACCCCAAAATAAAAAGCCAGCACGTAGCATAGCAGCACCTGTCTGGGTAGCGGAGACAGGGAAATGTCCCTGGCTTGCTGGCCATCTGGTCTAACCAATTGATGAGCTCTAGATTCAGAGAGAGACTCTGCCTCAAAAACTAATGTGGGTGGTATGGAGAGATGGCTCAGTGGTTAAAAGCACTTGTTGTTCTCACAGAGGACCCAGGTTTGGTTCCCAGCACCCGTGTGGTGGCTCACGACCATCCATAACTCCAGTTCCCGGGGACCTGATGCCCTCCTCTGACCTCTGTGGGCCTCAGCAACACACATGATACACATACGTTTATATGCAGGCAAACATCCATGCTCACAAAATAAATAAATCAGGGTTTTTAAAATTTGAAATATGAAGTGGCAAGCAATAGAGGAAGATGCCTGCCTGACATTGACCTCTGACCTCCACGTTCATGTGCTCACTGTTAAACACACACATGCAGGGACGGGGTACGGCCTCGGCCCCACAGGAGCTTCTTTCTGATGGTCTAGAAGCTTCCTGGAACTTTGTCCTCGTTACATCCCTGCTGAAGTCCCTAGTGATTGTTTTCCTTTTTTTCCACACTGGTTTTTTTTTCATTACTTCAATCATTCATTCAGCAAACATCAAGGTACTGACTGTGTGCTGGGTTACTGCTGGAGTGCCTTGCCAGTATTACAGCTACAGAAAACAGCCGACGGAGTGGAAGAGGCTGCTTTAAGTGGTGATGGTGATCCCAGGCTGGGCGAAGACACTGACAACCAAGGACAGGGAGCTTTTGCTCATACTTTTCCATCCAGCCACCAGACCTGCCCGCCCAGCAAGAGACACTTCTGGGCACACCCGCTCAGCGTCTCTCTACTGACTTTTCCTATCCCATTTCCTAGGGCTTGGACATTTCTGTTCCAACCACCTTTTCTCCCCATACCTGGCCAAGTCCTGGATCTTTGCACAGAAGCCCACTCAGAGGATGAGACCCAACCCCTCACCAGCTGGACAAACACCAATAAAATCTCCTCTCCTGCTGGGCGGTGGTGGCGCACGCCTTTAATCCCAGCACTTGGGAGGCAGAGGCAGGCGGATCTTTGTGAGTTCGAGGCCAGCCTGGTCTACAAAGTGAGTCCAGGACAGCCAGAGATATTCAGAGAAACCCTGTCTCGAAAAACCAAAAAAAAAAAAAAAAAAAAAAAAAAATCTCCTCTCCTTCCATCTAAGCCCCTGTCCCCGAGTTGTCTGGGAAGGAACAGAACTGAGAAGCAACTGGGCTGACCGTGCAGTAAGAAGCGCTGAGCAAGCATTAGCTCAAATTGGGAAATGGGTTGACAAGGGCAACCAAGACCCAGAATTGGCTAGTGCCTCACACTGTTTCTCTCACAAGAGAACAAAGGAACCTCTGCATCTGGGGGCTGGGGGGCTGTAAGTCTCAGAGCTCTGCTAACAGGATCAAGGCCACCTGCAGCAGCCTAGCTGTGCTGGGAGCTCTGTTTGAATCCCCCTGGCCCCTCTTTCAGCAACTGTTTTGCTAGGGAGGTGTTCTCTTCCTCAGAGAGAAGCAGAACAAATACTCTCCCTGCCTCTCAGGGATGCCCACTGAGCTCCCTGCCTTCTTAATCGTGTCTTTGGTGTGTCCTCTCTCGCAGTGTGATGGTGTCTCCAGGACACTCTCTGTGTGTTTGGTCCTGGAAGCCTGAGGAAACTGTGAGAGGCATAGCAGAGTGACCAGCCCCTATCCCAGCTAGCAAAGGGTAGCTGGCCAGGAGGAGATCACACTTTCCTCCCAGGACAGGGACCTTTATAAGTCTCTCTTGTTTGTTTAGGTTTCCCTGGCCTGCCTCGGCAAGGCTCATCCGGATGCTTTGTAAAAGTCCAGCCGGTTCCTACCCTTCATTCTGCAGATGGCAAAGCTGAGAAAGCCCGCTGATTTGAAGCTCCCTGGTTGCTCTAATCCCAGCACTCAGGAGGCAGAGGCCAAGGGTCTTCTATGAGTAAAAGGCCAGCCTGGTCTACCATAATAAGTTCTAGAGGGAGACTATTGTGCCCAGCCAGGGTGAGGGACAAAAGAGGGGTGTGACACAAAGGGAGAGTTTCTATAGCCTACTTCTGTAGTTCTCGCCTATTTAGGGTCCCAGGCCTCTCAAAATAGTTTCAAAAGCAACAACCCCCCCCCCACCCATCTCTCTGTTGATTCAGAAGCTCAGCAGAAGGTAGTCTGGACTGTCTTATGACCAGGGGGGAAGAAGCCATTCAAGCTGAGACCCTCAGAGAGAGCAAAAGCCTCAGGCCTGAGTTCCTCTAGCTTCAGCTAAAGCCAGTGTTCATTCTCTTAGGCACTGGATGAAGAGGGAGAGAAATGGCCCAGACCCTGGTCTTCCCTTGCTACTCACTGAGCTGGTCTCTCACTAGCCCAGAGAGAACTTGTGACAATGACACTGAAGACCTGCTACTCTACCTCAGACTGGTACCCACAACAGGGTGCACCAGGTGACTCTCTTGCCTGGACCCTGCCCAAGTCCAGTGCCTGGAACTCCAGCTCAAAGTCCCAAGGTTATGGGGTGACAAAAGCAAAAAGGGTTAGCTGGCATTCCTCCACATTGACCAGAGGAGGGGTTTGTGCCTATCAGGAATCTCTAATGCCTTATATCCCTTCCTGGGCTCTGGAAACCTGAACACCTAAGAGAACCCACTCCTCCACCCTGGCCCCAGCCATGCACCAATGCTAGGCCTGAGAGGAAGGGACATGGGGACCAAGAAGCCCCTGGCAGCTTTTCAAGCACATCTGCTGCCTTACTCCCCTGTCTCATTCTACCTGTTCATAGAGTGTTTCTGTCCAGCAAGAGCCCTCCCTCCACTCCAGGACTGCCGCCAAGACAGAAATCCCTGCCTCTAAGGTGGATACTCCAGTGAAGAAAGAGGAAGGTGGGAATTGTGAGCAGTCTACTCACATACAGGACTCCCAGAACTCAGTGTCTCTCCCCACAGGCTCCCTCATCTGCCCTATGGCCCAGAGCCAACAAGTACGTTCTGTCCCCGGAGGGCCTTCTGAAACCCCTGGGGAGTAGGAACTATGGCAGTCTGGCCCTTTACCTCCCTCTTGCTTTTGGCCATAAGGAAAAGGTGGTTTGCTCTTCAGCAGCTGGAAGAACTCACCCACTAACCAGGACCTGTCCCAGTTGCTTTCTGAGTCACCAGTATAGCAACACCTGCCTTGTGCCCAGCCAGGGTGAGGGACATAAGAGGGGTGTGGCACAAAGGGAGAGTTTCTATAGCCTGCTTCTGTAGTTCTCGCCTACTTAGGGTCCCAGGCCTCTCATGGCCTCCACACCTTGAGGTAAATCTACTTGGGTTCTGTCCCTTCACCGGCCACCCCCTCCTTCAGGCAGGAGAGGAGCAAGGACAGTAGTAGTCCGTATACCGTACAGAGCTCCCTGACATTTTAGCTTCCCACCTCGACCACTCTTGTCAATAGCCTAACCTCCTACTTCCTATTGCCTTCCTCTCGGTCCATGTGACCACTGGAGCGGGATCCCAGAAACCAGAGTCCACACACCGCCTTCCCCCACGAAAGGAGACAGCCAGTAGGGGAGTCAGTCCCTCAGTCAGCCGTCCCAGCCTCTTGCCCTCTGCTCAGCCCCCGGAGCTGAGGTCCTCGGTGACCAGGGTGGGGCGGTGAAAGAAAGCAGGCCAAGGCAAAGGTTCCTGGAAGGCGTCTTTAATCAGAATTTGGTAGTACACAAGCTCTCCGGATTGTCTGCATGAACATACAGGGACTTTAAAAGGCACAAGATCCCTTGCACAGCGACGCCTGACGGCGGGGCGCCCCATCCCTGCCCGTGCACGGCCGTGTGCGCGTGGGTGCGTGTCTGTGTCCCACCCCCGTGGCGTTGCCGCGCGTGTGCGTGTCGGTTTCAAGTGTTGGATTTGTACAGTACTCGCAGTCTGGGGTGGGGGGGCTCAGTGCATGCTTTTCTACCCAGGTCCGGGGCCCCTGACGCCAGTATATACACTAAGGAGGACGCAGCCAGAGAGAAAGAGGAAGAAGACGGGAGGAGCAGGGGAGAAAAGAAAAGGAAGAAAAAAGAGAGGAGAGGAGAGGAGAGGAGAGGAGAGGAGAGGAGAGGAGAGAAAAAGCGTCCCATCTTCGTGTGTGTGGTTTTGAGCTTCACGTGCATGCTTAAGCTGGCGGGGGAGGGGGGAATAGTGCAAGCGTATAATACAGTATTATTGCAATACAAAAGGGGGTTGAGGAAAGACTTGGGATGGGGGGCGCTCAGGAATAAACCTGCTGGGACTGGAGACCTCCGGGAGGGTCTTCTTGCCAACCACCCTCCCATCCCACGCTTCACCCCATCCCCGGTGAGGGGAGGGATAAAGAGTTTCTGTAGGGAGGGAACTCTATTAGGTCCTGGGGCTGAGTTTCCCCACACCACCAGTCCCACCTTTCAGGGGGCAAGGGCCAGCCCCTCTCTGCGTCAATACTGTCAACTCAAGGGGCCCTGGAACCCGCCCCTTCCCCCACGGAAGCCCCTCCACCTGGGGGAGGGGTCGACGGAGCAAGTGCAAAGGAAGCAGACGTTGGTCCCTGAGTTTTATTTTCGGGAATAGGGGTGGGGGGTGTTTGGGGAGCCCCCCAGGGCCCTCAGTGGCGGATGGGATAGGATAAGGGACGCGGACTGGAGCATGGGCAAAGGGGAGTGGGGTTGGGTGGCTCTGAGAGACCTAGGCTCAAAGTTTGTCTCCCCCTTCAATCCTGGGCTCTTTGGCATCCAACTGCAAGGCCAAGGGTGGGGGCAGCCCTATGGGCGGTGAGGTAATCGGAATCCGGGTAGGGGTGTCGGGCTCTTGGAGCCAGCTCCTCCCACGTCCCCCCACCCCTGGTCTGCACCCTAACCCTAGAAGCTCTCAGGGGCGAGGATTCGCCCCTACCTCGCCTCCAGGCCAGGGATCCAGCGCCGCGAGCCAGCAGAAGGGAAAAGCAAACAAAATTGAGCGCAAAGGCGGGCGGCGGGGGGCCTTAACCCAAAAGAACTTTAGCAGCAGGCAGCTTGGCAGGGCGGGGACCGAGGCTGGGGTCCTGGCCAGGCCGGGAGCGGGGTGGGGCGCGGCGGGGATTCCGAGGCCGGCGGTACCAGGGGCACGCCAAGTAGCAGCTGGTTAAAAAGACCGAACGTACATTCGTGGTATGACGGCTGCAGGGGGTTACGGGGAGGGGTTGGATAGGATGGGCCCCGGGGCGAGGACAGAGCTGGAGTGGGCGACAAGAGGTCCCTTACAGTTAGAAACCTGCGACAGGGTCTCGGGTGCGCTCCGGGTCGGGGCTGCTAAGTTTGCTGTCCGGAGAGAGGATGAAGGGTGCGCGAGGCTGTGGCGTGTGTGCAAGCTTGTGCATGGGTGGTCATTCCCCCCACAGCCTGTGCAGGATCCCAGGGCAAGTGGCAGGGTGACAGGAAAACCCAGGGAAAGGAGAGCTCTAAGGAAGGTTTCCCAATTCCTTTTCCACCACTTCCTGGGTGGGCTCAGAGGCTTCCCAGGGTGGGAAGCACACCGAGCATGTATGGGGTTATCTGAAGGAGACGGTCCTCAGCCTGGGGGCCTCTCCCTTAGGGAGAAGGATGCCTTAAACGTCAGACGCTATGGAGTGGACTTGGACCCCTGCCTCTCAGGTTGGGAGTGTCCCATATCTAAGTGGCAACTGAGGTATAGCAGAGATTACCCTTAGATGTCTAGACTTGCACACATACAGCCGCCCCCAATTGCCACATCAACTCAAGGACAGAAGCTAATACATCGTCTGTGTCCCCAGTCAGAGCACCCCAACCTTCAACGGGAACCACATCTTCCCCAAATAGGGTTCCTTCTCCAAACCACCCACTAACACTGACACAGCTCCTGCTCTCTCCCTCAGTGGCCCAGGCTCCCCAACCCCTGCCTGAACAGACAGCACCGCCCTGCACCAGAAAAAGAGACCAAGGCAGGGCAGAGAACAGAGGTAGGAAGGAGGGTGCTGGGACCAGGCTGGCTCAGAGCTACCACCCCCACAATCCACTGGGAAGGCCTGGGTCTAGTTTCCCTCAAACTAGAGATTCGGAGAGAGATTATTGGGCTCAGGGTTAGTGGTTGGGATGAATGCTCAGTGGTTATTGCTGTGACTCAAGCTGCCTTGAGTGTATGGGGTGTGTGTTAATTATGAAGAATTTAATACAGCATTTTTCACTGACCTCCAAGAGTCCTCAGGACACACCTCCTCCCCCTACGAAAATACTGGCCCTATCAGCCAATCCTAGTCCACTCACAATGAAAAAGTCCAATGGATTCACACACCCGGGCTCACCACAGTAATATGCACACACACACACACCACACACACACACACATCACCACCACCACCACCACCGCCACCACCGCCACCGCCGCTGCCACCAAGCCTCACTAGCAGCCAGCTTGCCAAGCTGCTGCCTGGGTTGCTTGCCTGCTGAAGAACAGCCCCGGACAGCAGGTGTAGTGAGAACTCCTCAAGGTTAGGTTACCAGTGTGTCCCAGAAACTGTCTCTGTGTGTGTGTCTGTGTGTGTGTGTGTGTGTGTTACTAAAAAACTGGAGAGTTCACATAAAAATTGGGAGACAGTACAACTGGTTGAGTTGTAGAGAGTGACTGGAGCAGGGGGTTTCCCCTTACAGTAAATTTACTGTCGCTGTTTGGCCTCCTGTGTGAGTTGGTGACACCCTCTGTCACCAAATGCCCTGTCAGTGCTCAGCAAGTCATGCCACCCTCTGTCCTGTCTGTGAGTCTGACCCCTAGGATCCCTCCAGTGGGACCAAAGGTCCAAGTGCCTGTCATTTCACGGTCTGCTCGCCTATTCTTCAGTGCTGCTGTAGGATACTTGGAGCCATGTGAGATCAAGGGGGTAGCCAATTAGCTGACCCCAGTGCTCTGGGGTGCCTTCTATCTGGGTGCCATCCTATGAGAAGGTGGGATTGAGAAGGAAAGGAAGGATGGTCCAGAGACAACCCTCCTCTTCCAAGAGGGAACCAGCAGAAAAATTATGCCCAGACCAAAACATTTAAAGATTCCTATGGAACAAGACCTCAGTCACTCAATATCCAGTGGCTTTTCTATTAATTTATGTTCTTATAAAGGGAATATCTGATTAATCCATTAAATGCCATAGCATTGGGATCTATCTCATAGGTTAGTATGGGGTTCAAGGGAGTTAATTTTGTCAGGTGCTCAGATCACAGCCTGGCACAGAGGAAGCACCATGCCAATGATGAGCTAAACTACAGAATGCCTGAAGATACCACTGTATCTTGTGGCCTGTGAGTACCAAGCACAAAATACCATGTTGTGGTGTGGGGTGGCCGGGGTGCTGCCTGCGGGCAAAGCCCACTCTGGAGAAGCCATGTACTGTCCCCCAAGGCAGACACTCACTTCTCCACACACTGTAGTCTGCTCTCTGGGAAACTCTACAGAGGAAACGGGCCAGCCCTACCACACATGGGAACCAGAGGCTCAGCCCCAAGCCATGCAGAGCTCCATCCAGTTCCACATGACCATGGGAGCAGTTTGCAAAAGTGGCCCCACCCCCAAAGACACACTTCTGTCAAGATCACCTCCTGTTGTCCTTAATGGCTTACAACCTCCTCCACCACAGAGGCTAATTCAAAAAGTGCTTTCTGGAGGGCCAGACATTTTGAACGGGGCGGGGCGGATGAGGGGGGACTTTTGCTTTAAAGGACTCCTTCCTTCCCACAGATGTTGTCCTTTGTGACTGAGAGGTAGGGGTGCAGATTCCCCCATCCCTAAAAGATTACTGTCTAGTAATCTGTCTAGAATGTTAAAACTGAGGTTCAAGCCAGTGCCATTATCTTTGTGAAGTCTTAAGGCACTTGGGGAAATCTCAGAATACCTCAGGGACAACTCTGGTCACTAAGGTGGAACTCTCCTCAGGCTGGGTGGTGGAACTCTCTGGGAAGGAATGCTGCACAGCAGAGTGCTTGCTTTCATGGAATCCCAGTGCTGCTGACTTACGGAGATGGAAAAGAGAAGCCCTGCCATCACATGCAGTTGGAGGGCAAAGGGGTACGGAGATGGGGCAGTGCTGGAAGCAGGGAGGGGCTGCTGTGTATCCCCACCCCTCACCTTTGTGCTTTGTGTTTCTGTTCTCTCTCAAGGAGTCTCTCTGGACTCCCCTCTCTCAACTCCTGGCTTGGCAGAAAGCAGAGCCATCCAGAACAGTCCAGAGGGCAAGAGAGCCCTGGGATTGAGGACAGGCAAAAGTGAGCAGCTAGGCTTGAGAAGGACATAGGATTAGAACCTGGGTCTGGCTTTGATTGCTACATGGAAAAGATGCTCTTGGCCCAGGCACTAGTGTTTTGTTTTGGTTTGTTTTGGTTGTTTTAAAAAAAAAAAGGTTTAGAGAAGGAAGTGGTAACTGTGGGAACTGACTTGCTGAGCTGTCGGGCCATATCACAATGTTGGCCATGTGCACGTGTGGATAGCTTGGCTTCTGGGCACTGCCCACTAGACAGAAGCATCACTATATTGGTCCAGGGGCCCTAAGACCTCTACTAAAATCATGGATATTTGAAGAAGTTGATGGACAACAGGGTTGGGAGGAAACAGGGGTCAAAGGGAAAATGCATGAAGAGAAAAGCAGAGCAAGAATAGTGACCTAGGAAACTATCAAGGACAGCTCATGCACACACCACACTTGCACACACACTTGTGTGCACACATGCACGCACACACGTACACACGTACACACACACTCACGCACACTCGCGCAGCTGCAGCACCATGTAACTTTAGTAGGTGCCGGTCATACGGGGTCTTATGTAAATGGGATTCTCTGGAATTGTGCACAACCCAGCCTGATCACCCATCCCTGACCAGCCTGCTGTGTGCACAGCCACATTCTCATACTCACATGGGTACATGTGTGCCCCAAAGCTCATCAAAACACACGGTTTGCAAACTCTAGCTCTCCGCTCCCTAGTCAGGCACTACTGTTCCCGGCATCCTCCTCACCGCCACTCTCCAAGCCTCACTGTCTGGCATGGGCAGGAATGAAGAGAGGAGAAAGTGGGGCTCCCTGCAGTGACAGGTTGGGGAGCTGAGGTGGGCAGAAGAGGGAGGGGCAGTCAGATATCTGCCCACTGATCTCTGGATCCTCTCTGACCTGCCTACCTTGTGTTCTGCCTGCACCACTCCCAGGGTACCTCCAGGAAGAGTCTTCAAAGGGGTAGATCTGACCTACCCCGTCTGGTACTTGTTCTGAGACAAGATGTCCCTGTGCCCGGGATCTGCCTCCTTTGTCATATTCTCCATACTCCCTGAAGGCTGGGTCCGAGGAACCCCTCTATCCATCCCCAGCTCCTGAAGTCTATGCCAGTCAAACCTCTCAGTGAGTGACATATAGGGGTCTTGGTGATGGTGTGACCGTGGACAGTGCGCACCTGTTGGGGTATGCTGTGGAAGGGAAGGGACTCTGACCTCGGTGGTGGTGGTGGTGGTGGTGGTGGTGGCTTGGGGAATGGGTGACTAGGTCACAGAGCTACCCAGTCCCTATCACTGAGTGTAGACAGACACTCTCCCATCACAGCCAGGTTTGACCAGCCTCTGTCACATTCTTGCCCAGGCCAACTAGACAGACAGACAGACGCACACCTGTTGAAAAGGTCCAAGTCTCCCACCAACCCAACCTTTCAGGGGTGGATCAGACCCAGACCCGCCAAGACGTTACAGAGTGAACAGAACCTGACCTCACAGCCAGACTACCCCAGAACACCTCATGTCCCCCACACCTCGGCTTCCCCTGGGTTCTGGAGCCTCAGGTAGCTCCAGCTCAGGGCTCCTGTCCCCTCCAACTGCGCCAGCACACCACCCCTCCCTGCACCTATTTTTGGCTGGCCCCTAGCAAAGGAGCCCACCCTCGAGACAGAGCCTCTGAGGACAGAGCCTCTGGTGGGGTGGGAGTTTTACAGTATCTCGGGCCAACCTTCTAAGGGGCATATTGCACGTGGGTGGGATAGGTTGTGTGGCCTGTGATTATTGCGTCCTGGGAAGGAACCATGGTCTCTGTCTGTTCCCCAGCCCCCCCCACCTGCCCCCTCCAGGAGGGGGGGGGGCCCAGCCTAGGTCTTGTGGGTGAACCGTGCCCACACCTGCTGCAGCTGGGACCGCGAGATGCGGAGCACCGAGGGCACGAGTCTGTGGTTGCCGGCGGCCAGGGGCGCGTGGCGCCGGTGGGGCGCACGCACGGGGCTGCTCTCGGCCGAGCGGCTGCGCTGAATGAGGGAACCGGAGGAGCCCGAGGAGCCGCCGCCGCCGGGGTGAGGGTAGTGCTCCGTCTCCAGCGTGGAGGAGGAGAACACGGAGGACGCCAGTCGTCGCAGGGGGCTGTACCGCGGGAGGGAGTGCCCCGAGAGTCTGTCCTCCTCCAACTGAAAGAGACCAAGAGAGTGGAGGAAAAAGAGGCGTCAGGCACAGACTGGACAGCTCTTCTCGGGGGCCACCCACCGCTCACAGCCCCTGCGGCACCGGCGTCCCTGGCAGGGGGCGGATGGCTGGGGAGAAGGGGGCTGCGGGCTGCCCACCCAGGGTCCAGCCTCGGAACCTCCAGCGCCTTGCCAGCCTCCTCCTCTCACAGTACGGTCTCTGGGTGAGAGACCCTTGGTCACTCACCTCCTCCGGGAAGCCTTCTGGGCTTAGCCTCATCTAACACAGGGTTCCCTCTGGACTGGAACCTTCCTGTTAGGAAGGCCCCTCTGTCGCTGCTCCTAGCCAAGTGCCACCCTTGCTAACCCAGAGCTCCAGATCATTTTAAACATATTTGCAGCGCTGGAGCTCGAATGGGGATGGGGGAGGTGTCTCCTGCTTTTAAGCAAGTAAGTGCTTTGTTGATGAGCTGTGACACCAACCCTCTTCATGAGATCTAAGACAGGGTACTCCTCCCTCCTTGGCACCCTCAGCCTCCTTACCGGAGGTGTCAGGGTATCAGGGACAGTGGTTGGACTCTGGAGTCCAAGTACTCATTTTTTTTATTTGCAGGAAGTCAAGAGAGTATTATTTGTTTGTTATTTGCTCTGCAGTTCTGGGGATAGAGCCCAGGGCCGGCTGCCAGGCAAGCCCTCCACCAAGTGAGCTTTTTGGTTTTGTTTTGTTGGGATACGGTCTCGCTCTGTAGCCCAGGCTGGCCTCTAACTCTTGGCAATCCTGCCTGCCTTGCAGCGCTGGCATTACATGCATGAGGCACCCCTCCTGGTGATGCTGCAATCCCATCTCGACCCCTTACTGCTGGTGACCCTTGACCTCGGTTCTGCGCCTCAAGTTCTTCCCTTGTAAAATGAGGTAAAAGTGGCTCCTGCCTCCTAGGGTTGGAAGGCAGGACATGCAGGACACTGGAAGCAGTGAGGGACTTTGTGCTCAGGAGCACTTCACGGAAAGAGGGCAGGCCCAGAGGGCTGCTGGAGGAGGGAGAGGGAGGGCAGCTACAAAGCTAGTAGTGGCCATAAGAACCCTGTCCCCAGAGGGCAGGGAACACTTCCCAAGCACATGCGGATGGACATGGTGGCCTGGTGTCTGCAGACTTTGCCTGTCCTCATCCCTAGCTCTCCCTGGGACAGAGGCCAGTTTAGTTCAATGTGGCACTAAGCCCTGGCTGGGCCAGCTCTAGGGGGACAAAGGAGGAGAGGGGAAATTGACTGGAGCCACCCACCCAGCTCCAGCCTGCCTTGCTGGTATCAGATGGGGAGGGGGTCACAAGGGACCTCCTGTGGGGAGGGGGAAAGAGGAACATTCTAACATCCCCTACCCCATCCCCCACCAGTTCCTTTCCTGTCAGCTTCTTTTCCTGCCAAGTTTGGGCTCCTTATTTGCTGGTTGGTTCTGTTTCCAGGGAAGGTTAGGGGACTAAGGCACACCAACCAAGGTGCCCAAAGGCCCCTTGCATGGTACATGTGGGGGCCTTGAGATCAACACCCAATCATTTGTTCTCCATTAAAGAGGTCTTAGAGGCTGAAACTGGATCCCAGCGCATCCCCCCCTCCCTCCAAGCCAGGCAGCACTTGTGACACACTTGTCCTCAATACCCAGAATGAAGTCACCTTTGTGCAGACAGGACAACCCAGCTTCCCCCACAGGTCCCTAGAGCAGATATAAATTCCTCATTCTCCTGTCGACCTTAATGGTAAGTGCCCATTTTCCAGCCCCTGTGACTCCCAGCCCATTCCTCTTGCCTATGCAAGCTCTGCCAGGAGGACCAGAATGAGGCTTTGCTCATCTTTGTCCCCCAGGCCCAGCACACTGTCCAGCTTGTAACGAGTGGCCTTCCAGCAAATGTCTGTGTGTTTAAGGAACGTTAACCTGTCGTGCTGTTGGCTTCAGCCAGCACCCCACTGGCCCCACCGAATCACACAGTCTGCCTGCATTCCCTCTGCCCAAGCTGGGCTGGCTCCTTGGCTCCTGCTAATTTGCACCTGAACCACCTCCTGAGAAGAGAGCCTGGGTATTCACATACCCACACTATGCACACCAAGGAACAGACCAATGCCTAGCCCTACACCTCCTGCCCCCATGACTGTTCACACGTAAGACTCAACTTGCAACACCAGGTCTAGGAGGGATTCCTCAAAGAAAGGTGGTGAAGAATTGGGTGGGGGTGTCCTTTCTAGTCATCCGGGAGTAGGGAAGAGTCTCACAAGTTTATTGCATATGCCACGAAGCCGGCAGCCCCTGCCTAGCCCAAGGCCAGCCCCAACAGTGAAGTGAACAGAAGCCAGTCCACTTTGTTCCCTCTGCCTTGGAGAACAAAGGTTTTGCTTCATGCTGATGTCCTGGAATACATATAGAATGTGTCCTGTCCCATCTGTGTCCCCCATGGGCACCCACAGGCCATACTATGCACATGGACATGCTGGCAGGCACATAAGCCAGTTAGGGCCAGTCAGTTGGTGTGCCAGGCAGGTGCATGTGTACATCCATGTTCGAATGCTCTAGGCACTTTGACGCCACACAGGTTGCTCCTCTGGCCTGCATTTGCTGTGCTGCGTCCTCAACACGCATGCATGCCTTAGAGCCAGTGGTTCCCAGCAGAGACCCTGATCCAGCTGCCTGGTTTCAAATCCCAGCTCTACCAATTGGCAGCTCCAGACAGAAAATTTGCTTATTTATTTTAGGTTTCTACTTTAAGGCTGTTTCCCCGCCTCGTAAGTCAAGGTGGCCTGTGTATAAAGTTGCTATGAGGACCGTCCACATAGATCTGCAAGTGTATCTTCCAGTGTCCCATGTGGGTAGCCACCACTGTTAATTCTCTCATTATCTTCCCTGTTCTGGTTCCCCTGCGAGCTCGCAGATCTGCTTCCGTACCCCACACAGATGCGATGCCATGTGCATTAGGTCCACAACTACATATCAGTGCTCACTCCAGATCAGTGGGCTCAGAAAAGCACACACAGAATTGTGGAGTGGTCAAGCAACCTCGATTCTGCACAGTGTGGGGAAACTGAGGCTGGCAAACATCACCCTCCCCTCGCCCCCCAGACACAGCTCACTTTCCTGTCCGTGTCATAAACCACTACTGCACAAAAACCTGTCCCTGGTCCTGAAAGAATTCCCAGTGTTAGCATGACACTTAGGATGCACACATGAAACCCGCAAGAGACAATGGCCTCAGAGGGAGCTTGCCTCTCTTGTTCTGAGAGCCAAGGAGGCCGTGGCTGGCTCGCAGTGACCAGGAAGAGCAAAAGAACAGAGAGGCAACTTTCATCTGTGTCTCTCCACTGTCTGTGTTCTTCCCCTACTCTGCATTTCCTGGCGTTTCACCCATTGTGCCTGTCCCTCTGTCACTCTGGTATCTCTGCCACCTGGCAGGTGACACATGCTCTGGTTCTGATGAGGAGGGACAAGGAGTAAGAGGTCCTGAGAACATCCTGTTTGCCCCACCTTCCCCACAGCCATTTGTGCAAATAGTGACCGGGTCATAAGCATCCCACACCCTGCCAGAGTGAAGTCTCCACATCAGGCCATCCAGGGCCTCTCTGGGTGGGGATTCATGGTCCCCAGTTTCACTATTATTTCCAGGATACAAGGCAAGACCAGATAAACACCAGGACTCTGGATCACATCACCACTTCTAGAAAGGATTCCTTGACACGAACAAGGCCTGCTACAACCCTCCCAGAGCTGCCTGTCATGGCACCCATGTGATCCCAGGCCAGGTCTCCCAACCTGTACGAGTGCCAGAGTTTGCTCTTAGACCCATACCTGGGCACCGCACAGAGCCCCGACATAAGATCACCAAGTCGAACAAGCCACAGGCCCACAGCCCCTTCCAGACTCAATTCAGCACACAGTACAAGAGTTGACGTTCACTTCCCAGTCAGAGGTCAGCTGGCATGGCGTATCGAGAAGTCAGGCCAGAGCAATGGCTCACAAACCTGTTCTGACAGGGTTGTCCTGAACAGGAAACACACACACACACACACACACACACACAAATACACATTCATGCATACACGTGCTCACTCACACTCACACACATGCATGCACATGTATGCATACATGTACGCGTGCGCGCACGCACACACACACACACACACACACACACTCACACACGCAGACACACACACCTTTGCACATGTACACCTTTCAGATGCTCAGACCAGGATCACCATCCTCTATCTTCCCTCTCCCTGCTTTTGCAGTCTGTTCCTAGATTTTGATACAAATGTCAGCTCTTCTCAACTAGGTAGAGTGGCTTGGGCTTGTAATCTCACACTCTGAAGGCTGAGTCAAAAGGATTAGAAATCAGCCTGGACCACAGTGAGACCCTCTGTTTCCTGTTAAGGACAAACCTGTCTCAGAACACTAAGAAGAGGAGGAGAAGGAGGAAGGAGTCAACACCATTGAACTCCCAATATGCTTATTCCTTGTGAACTCACTATGCAGCCGAGGATGACCTTGAACTTGCAATCTTCCTCCCAAGTTCTGACAGGAGTGTGCATCAACATGTCTAGTTTTATGTGGTACTGGGAATGGAACCTGGAGCTTTGTGCATGCTTTCCTCTTCAGGGTCTTCCCTGACATTTGTCTGTCCCCGGGGCCCAAAAGAATCAGTCCTATCCCTCCTAGATGTTGGTCACCTCTCTCCTAGGGCTTCTCCTGTGTTCTGATTCCTCCTGGGTCATGACTAAGGACCCCTTTTTCTCTTGCCCCTCTACCCATGAGCATTTCCTAGCTTCCGCCTGGACTCTTGAACCTCCCCACCCTGCATGGTTCTCCTTGGGTGATGTCACCCACTCCCACACTTTCTGTGAGTTCAAGTGAGATCTCTCTCCTGAGCAATGGATAACACAACATAGTCGTCCTTCAGATAGCAAGAGGTCACTGTGTCCAATCTGAATCCACGCACAAACCTGCAAAGCCATGCAGCTATGGTATCGCTGCCATCCAGAGCCCCAGGCATCTAGTGAGACATTGGCACCCCCAACCTGCCCCCATCATAGCCCTTCTGTCCTCGCCCTATGTCATGGTCTACTTCCTGGCCCGGGGCCACTAGGGTACTCCTGCTATTGCCTGATGTGTGGCCTTCTTCTAAATGTTTACTCTTTCAACTCATTTTCTCTGAAGCCACCCAAGGGATCGCTCAAAGGTCACAAAGCTACCACAGAGCCATATTCCTATCTAAAAGTCTTTGGTGGGTTACCAAGCCTTCAGGATCAAGTCCTGACCTTTTAGTGTAGTGCCAGGTTTCTGTGACAGCCCAAGGACTTGCTCACAGCCTCATTTTCTCAATCAATATTGTGCTGAAGACTGGCCCCACGGGCCTTTGGACACACTGTCCCTGGGGCCCAAAAGGCCTTTCTCCTGCTTTGTCACCTAGCTGTACTTACTACTCACAATACAAGGCTTAACACACAACTTAGGGCTCATCTGCCTCTACAGCTGTCTCTCTCCACCATGGCCCTGTCACTGCTGGGTTCTTAGGCCAGAGGGGCCTCAACGTGGAACACACCAGGCCCTGCTTGCAGAACTCTAGGGATCTCGGGATAGGGAAGTGCACAAGCCCAGTCTTACCTGTCTCTGAGGGCCTGTGGGGTCTGACTCTCTCCTTCGAGGGCGGGGTCCGGAGTGCAGGGGCGAGTGGGAAGGGCTGCCAGGCGTGGGTGGCTGTGATGTCTCTGACCTGCCATCAGCCTGGTTCAACTGAGGTGGTGCAGGCTGGGGCAGCATCTGCCGCAGGCCCTCCTCTGCCAGCGGCTGCATGCCACGTCCACGGGGCCTGAGAGTGGGCTCTGTCCCCAGACGCCTCCTTTCTTCACTCTCCTCTGGCAAGGGCCGCAGCTCCTCAGGCTCTTCATCCGTGGTGCCTGACGTGCTAGGCTCGGCCCCAGGAGGGAAGTCCTTGAGCTCTGTCTCCTTGTCAATTATGACCCATTCCTTGCTGTCAAAGTCTTCCTCCTCAGCCAATGGCACCGAGCGGAAGGCGTTGCTCAGGGCCTCCTGTTCCACAGAGGCTGATACATCCATGCGGCCACTGGCCTGCCTGTCAGCATGGCCTGTGTCCACCGACAGCATCTGAGCTGGCTGTGAGGAGCAGGCCTGGCGTGAGGGGGAGCCAGGCAGATCCATCCGCGACCTGCAAGAGCCACCCGCATGGAGCTCAGTGCTGGCCTCTGAAGCCCCAAGGACATCAAGCCAGTGGCAGGATAGAGCGGGACTCCAACGTTACTTTCTAGAAACACTTAACTTTTCCATCCACCCATCATGCATTCCACAAATGTTCCTTAATGCATACCATATTCCAGGAACATGAGCATGCCAAAAATGAACTTGTCCCTCCCCTCTGGGCTACCCCAGGGGATCTAGTCTTTCTAAGGCTCATCAGGTACTCACTGCATCTGTGGCTCCCTCCTGCTACATCCAGGGCAAAGCCACCAGCTGGCTCTTGAGATTACAGATGGCTTCTAGCTCCACTACTGACAACCCTCCAGTCCTGCCCAGCTGGCACTTTATAACCCCAGGCAGGCAAGGCCTTGTCAGTGTCCTGCCACTGCAAACCAAAGTCGCTCCTTACCTGTACCCAGGGCGCCTCAACACAACTGTTTTGGTCTTTCCCTAAGCAGGCCCATTTCAGAACCACTCACTTTTCTTGACCTGTCCACCCCACCCCCCACCCCCGCAGCCTGTGCCTTTATCCTCTGATGCATTTCCTGTAGTGATCCCTCCTCTTCTTGCAGGGACATTCACCTGCCGCGCAGGGCACCCTGAGCCCCTGCCACACCATGGACCCCAGGCCTGCTGTTGTATCTGTCTCCCTTACAGACTGTGACTTTGCCAGGCAGGGCCTGGGTTTCTCTCACCTTTGACCTCAGGGCACAGATCTTGCCTGGGACAGCTGTTATTATCTTGAACTGTACCTGTGACTCTCACATGACACCCCCAGAACGTCCCTGTTTGACGCAGCACCAGCCCCAAAGCCAGCGTGCTTCTTGTACAATGTGGTTATGTGTGTGTAGGGTGGTGGGGGAGGAGTGATGTTGCGGGGAGTGGGGGAGGTAAAGGAAGATGCTACATTTGGAAGAAGTGTTGGCTCCTGAACCCCAGAATACTGGGAAAACCACCAGGCCTAAGTCATCTGTATTGGCAGGGGCTGACTCAGCTGCAGAGGGGAACTTCCTATTTGCCTTTCTCAAAAGACCCGCCCAGCCTGCACGGGAAAGGCCTAATCCCATTCTCCACCACGTGTGTATCGATTTGTTAGTAAGGCTTAAAATAAAACACCATTGACCGAGGCCGCCCTGGGACTCCCTGGAATTGGCTGGCCACATTTCTTTTCCTGAGAGCACAGCTTGTTCTGAGGGACAGAAAGGACAGAAGGTGAACTGTGCACGTGCCTCTCGCTGGGCCACCCCAGCCTTGTCTGCTCCATACTTCTTTGTGCCCCAAGTGCCACCAAGTGCCATCCTGCCCTTTCCCTGTCTGCTACATCCTGGGCCTTCTGTAGCAGAAACTCTTTAGCCTGTTTCTTCCTGGCACTCCTGAAGTGGCGTTTCCTGTGACCCAAACCAACCTGCTCAATGTTCCCTCTAAGCGGGTAGCCCTTCAAAACTGTCCTGCTTGGGACACTTGCCCCTCTGGTCTCCACTCACATCCCTCCTTACTTGTCCGTGTCCAGAACCCTCTGTACTAAGGGTCTCCACACTGCCATGGGTACAGAGGAGGTCTCTGGTCCCCGGCAGGACAGCCCAGGTGAGTGAGTGCTGTCACACACTCAGAGACCTGTCTTGGGTTTGTCTACCCCCAAGACTGGCACCGTGTTCCATCTGGGAGTAGGACAGTTTAGGGCAGAGTCCAGGGGAGGGGCCATGGCTGATGTAGGTCATTAGGAAAGATACTGAGTGGGTATCAAAAAGGATTCATTCTTCCCGCGGGCTGAGAAAAGGCCTCTTCTCTATTTCCTGGTGCAAAGATCCTCCTCGGAGGCTTAGGGTTTATCATCATCTTCCAGGTGCTCCCAAAACCTGCTGTCCCACCCACTCAGGTGGTGACTTGGTCTATCCCTGCCAGCTACACCCCACTCAAGGCCAACTTTACCCTCTTCCCACCTCCCAAAGGCCAATTCCCTCAGCCCTCTCTCTCTAAGCCTTCCTCTCACCAGCCAGGTTCCTGTCGGGTCCCTCCTGCTCTCACTTCATATCCCTGACAGAACTTGGCCCATCCTGCTACCAACAGTTCCTTAAACTCCCCTCTCAGGCTTTCTGCCTGCAGGCGAAAGGAAGCCCACCTCTGCTGTTCTCTGGGCACCTGTGAATTGTTATCTAGGAAAAAGTTAGCAGGACCAAATCCTGGATCCTACTGGCCTACAGGCCAGAAACTGGCCTGTCGCATTCCTTCTCTGGGTGCCCCACTACAGACCATCAACTGACTCTAGTCTGTGGAGCCCGACCCTCACTAGGCTTTCTAGGGTACCTCTAATTTGCACCTCACATACAGCCTTCCACAGAGCAGCCATGTTGATGAGGCAGGTGGGCTTTGACCCGGCTACAAACTCACCTCCTCTCATGCAGCTCTACCCGCCCATCAGCTGCCGTAGACAGCCTCTCCGACTCTGGGCTGTTGACCCTCCGGTAGCGTAGAGACCGTACTGGAGTTGTCGGGGAGTCTGGTGGGGCACGAACTGGGGAACTAGGAACCCCTACCCCTCGACTCTGTTCTTCCTCCACACAGGGGGTCTGAAGAAGAGGGGATGCTGTGAGTTGGAGCTGACAGGCTGGCTATGGGTGAGAGGCTTTCTCAGGGTGAGAGAGACAAGGGGCAGGGTGCTGGTAGTTAGGGTGGATGGGGCCAAGGGCCGGGAACCCGGGGGGGAGGGCTGCCTACATCCTTCTGCAATTACTTTGCCGATGTTGATGCGCAGTTTGTTGCGGTTGACATCCGTCTCCTCCCACACTTCAGCCTCAGGACCCCCAGGGTGGGGGACAAGATGGGGACTAGGGCCCAACGCCTCCAGAGGCCTTCCGGGCAGGAGGGGAGGTGCGTTCTCCTGGTCGCTCAGATGCTCGCCCTGTAGCACATCCTCGGTGTTCTCACGGAGCAGGTCCCCAGGCACAGGCGTCACGTTGACCACTCTGGGGAGGCCAGAGAGGATCATGGGTAAGCTCGAAGGGATGCCCTTTTCTCTCTTTTCTCCCTTACTCTCTGCCAGCAGAGGCCCTGGGGATCATCTCCAGAGCAGACACAGAGGAGGCCTGTTGCCACCCCTGGCCCACAAGGCCTCTGAGACCAGACAGACCATCCTCAAGGTGGCAGGGGCTACAAGGGGACTGGAACATCCCTACTGAGCTCTGCTTTTTCAGGAGATCTGTGGGTTTTCAAGCCCGTGCTGCAGCCCACTGTCCATGTCTGGCTTCCTTCAGACCCTGGAACAAGTCTAAAAAGACTCCTTTGTATTCCTTTTCCATGAACCTTCAAAAAAGAGATTTATTTATTCTTATATGTATGTGTACCATGTGAGTGCCTGGTGCCTGAAAAAAAACAGAAGAGGGCATCAAATCTACTAGGTCTGGAGTTACAGACAACGGTAAACTACCATGTAGGTGGCAGGACTTGAACTCATGCTCTCTGTAAGAGCAGCCAGTGTTCTTACCCTGCTGAGCCATCGCTCCAGCCCCAACCTTTAGCTTCTTCTTCTTCTTCTTCTTTTTTTTTTCTTTTCTGTTTTTGGTTTTGGTTTTTCGAGACAGGGTTTCTCTGTATAGCCCTGGCTGTCCTGGACTCACTTTGTAGACCAGGCTGGCCTTGAACCCACAGAGATCTGCCTGCCTCTGCCTCCCGAGTGCTGGGATTAAAGGCGTGTGTTACCACCTCCCTGCTCCTTCTCCCCGTTTTTAAAACCAGGTTTCCCTATGTAGCCCAGGCTAGTCTCAAACTCATGACACTCCTGCCCCATCCTTTTAATGATGGAATTACAGATATGTTCCATCATGCCTGGCTTCCCTGAACAATCTCATCACAAAACTGGCCCACCATAGTATGCCAGCAATTTCTGTGGTATCTCCATTCCAAAGATGGCCCTGGATTGGGTGATATGGTGGCTATGCTTGCTTGTCAACATCTGGAGTTGTGGATGACTACATCTGGAATTAACTAAAACCCAAATGGCTAGGCACACTTGTGAGGGATTTTTTTCTTAATTAAATCATTTGAAGTGGGAAGACCCACTTCTAATCTGGATCTTTGACATAGGAAGATACACCTTTAATCCAGATCTTTTGAAGTCAGAAGATCCACCTTTAATCTGGCCACACTTTCTGCTGGCAGCCTATATAAAGAACAGGGAGCCGGGCGTGGTGGCGCACGCCTTTAATCCCAGCACTCTGGAGGCAGAGGCAGGCGGATCTCTGTGAATTCGAGGCCAGCCTGGTCTAAAAGCGAGTTCAGGACAAACAGAGATACACAGAGAAACCCTGTCTCGAAAAACCAAAAAAAAAAAAAAAAAACAGGGAAGGAAGCTTGCTCTCTTTGCCTGTTTGCTGCCCCTAGCAAGTCTATTTCTTCCTCTGGGATTAGAGACTATTTCCTCAAGATTCTGGCATATATTAAAGACCAGCTGAGACATCCAGCCTCCTAGACCAAAAACTACTAATTCTTGGACCTTTCATTGATAGACAACCATTGTTAGACTACCTGGGTCACAGCCTATACGCCATTGTAATAAATACATTCATTTTTTAAGTTCTGTTCCCCTAGAGAACCCTGACTAATATAGGTGGAAACCCTTCTCAGTCAGGATGCTTCCCAGGTTCCCGTCTATGTGCCTCACATAGTTCTGAAATTACTGGCCACATGGTTGCAAACATCCCAGCATCAGCTGAGGTCCTGGGAAGACAGGAGTTAATGTCTCCCTGAGCCCCCGTGTTGTTTAAGTGGCGTGAGGCATGTTCATTGTTTACAATGAGTAAGAGAGACTGTGGGCTCAAGTCATTTCACCCAGTATTTATTCTTTAGTTGAAACCTCTAAATGGAAAAGATGCTCACTCTGTGCTCAGGGAAGAGCTGTGACTGATTATCTCAAAAATCCAGGACTCTGCTGTCCAGCATGAAGAGTAGGAGACACAACTAGGTGTGTCCAAGCAGGAGGAAAGGACTGGCTTCTCGGGTGACAGCTCCAGGTTAAGGGTTCCTGGCCACCCCACCCACTGTGATGCCCCACTTACACTCACCCGAACATGGCTGCCGTCTGCCGGGTGTTCTGTTGGGGTGGGGTGGAGGTGCTTGTGGACAGGAGGCCATCAGTGCCCGCCTTCTCCCAGTCGAAGGCCTCGTTCTCAGCAATGCCCCGCTCCTTCATGCTGTTCTCAAACACTGACATGATCAACTGCAAGGGACGGGGATGGCAGGAGGACAGAGAGGTGATCGCAGGGCTAGCCAGGTGGAAGGGGAAATAGATAGCTGGGAGTGCAGTGGGGGAAGGTGGGGTTTTGCAGGTGAGGGATGGGCCTAGAAGGGGCATCAGAAGGAGAAGTGTACATTGATTTTAAGTGAAAACACAACTCAAACAGTATGCAAATTATCATCTTGGATTAAGCCCCACCAGATGGATACTGTTCCTCTGAGTCCTGGCCCTTCTGCCAATTCTATCATCTTTACAGGCACACCAGGGGCCCTGAACTATTGGGTCATGGTCTCATGACTCTCCTTCACTATTGCCTCTGGTGGGGTGCCTCTCCTGACACCTGACTCGATCTCCCATCGGGCTTCGTTTTCTTCACTGGGCACAGAGCATCCACTTTTACACCACTTGCCAATTCTACCCCCTCTAGCAGGTGTCACAGGGCTCAGCAGGTGGGAGTTCATAACCGTGTGGACTAAGGGACTCCATGAGAGTGAGCGAGGACAAGGAGTGGCGTGTCAGCTTCACCAGCCACTGGGATGAGGGATTCAAGAGGTAGCACAAAACCTCTGAGGAGCCCAGGCTATTCAGCTTTGGGCTGGCTCTCTTTAGAGCCTGGGGCAGGCACTGTGCTGATGGGACCCGCTTGCTTCAGTGTGTGCTGCGTGAGTGACACTGTTTGGTTCCCTGCTGCAGTGTGCCTTATCCAGAGTGGCTTCCTGGAGAACACTGATGACATGTCTCTCCATTCTCCAAACAGCGTCAGTAGGTCCCCTGCGGCATGGTGATGGGCCATGGGAAGGGCGTTAGACATGGAGTCAGTTAAGTGCTCCTTCACTAGAGTAATGTACGTGGAGGTGGGGCTGTGAGGTAGATGAGGAGTTGGAAATCCTACCACCTGGCCATGTCAAGCCACTGCGACATTGTAGTACAACATTACTCTAGAGACACTGTGATGCTGGCATTACCAGTCACATACAGAATGTGACACACAATTATGTGCAGTACATAATATTGTGTTTGATTTCAGGGATTTTTTTGTATGTTTATTTTACTTTTTAAAAATTGTGTATGTGTGTGGGAGGTATACATATGAGTGCAGGTGCCCATGGGTGCCAGAAGATGGTGTCAGGTCTCCTGAATTACATGTTGTTGTGAAATTCCGACATCGGTGCTGGGAACTGAACTCAGGTCCTCTGAAAGAGCAACATGTGCTGCTGACTACTGAAGCGTTTCCATAGGCCTGACTTATTGTTGTTGTTGTTGTTGTTGTGACAGGGTCTCCCTAACCTGTGACTAAGGCTGACCTCAATCAAATTCATGATCCTCCTGCCTCTGCCCCATGAGCTCCTGGATTGCAGCTGTACATCACCACACAGGGCAATGCTATTTTTAAAATCACTATTTTAGAGCACACACCCTCGACTTATTAAAAAAAAAGTTTTCTGAGGTTGGCTATGTGGCTCAGTTAGAGTATCTGCTTGCCTAGCATGCAGGAAGCTCCAGGCTCAATCTTGGATACAGTGGCACACGTCTATAACGCCAGCCCTTGGGAGGTAGAGGCAGGAGAATCGGAAGGTCAAGGTTGTCTTCAGCTACATAGTGAGTTTGCGGACAGTTGGTCTATATGAGACCCTGTCTCAAAAACAACAGAAACTGTAATTTGCTACAGCATGCTGTGTTAGGCCCGGAGACACTTGGGAATGCCATGATTACTGCTTCTCTTGTTTGAATCATTTTCTCTTGAGTTTAACTTAATCTCATTTTGTCTGCCACACTGTATGTCAGGGTGTATGAAGGGGAAGTCCTGTCCAGGTTTGGAAAATGAACTCTACAACAGTAAAACAGTAACATGTTAAGAACAGACTTCTAGCCGGGCGTGGTGGCGCACGCCTTTAATCCCAGCACTTGGGAGGCAGAGGCAGGCGGATCACTGTGAGTTTGAGGCCAGCCTGGTCTACAAAGTGAGTCCAGGACAGCCAGAGCTGTTACACGGAGAAACCCTGTCTCGAAAAACCAAAAAAAAAAAAAGAACAGACTTCTTAGCTGGGTGTGGTGGCGCACACCTTTGATTCCAGCACTTGGGAGCAGAGGCAGGTGAATCTCTGTGAGTTCAAGGCCAACTTGGTCTACAGAGTGAGTTTCAGCACACCCAGGGCTACACAGAGAAACCTTGTCTTTAAAAACCATGGAAGGAAGGAAGGAAGGAAGGAAAGGGAGGAAGGAAGGAAAGAAAGAAAGAAAAGAAAGGGAGGAAGGAAGGAAAGAGAAAAAAGAAGGGAAAGAAGAAAGGAAAGAAAGGAAGGAAAGAAGGAAAATGAACGAACAGATTTCTCAGTCTGTACTCTGTCACTAAGTGACATATGATGGTCTCTGAGCTCAGCCCTGCTCTGAACCATGATGGCTAACCTCAGTTTCCCAAATATGCATCAGGAACAATCATCCAGCTAGCTTCCTGCAGAGTTCTGCTGGCAAATATATACATACATACGTGCTTAACATATACAAAAAACTTTTTTTTCAGGACAAGGTTTCTCTGTGTAGTCCTGGCTGTCCTGGAACTCACTCTGTAGACCAGCTGGCATGGAACACGCAGAGGTATGCCCGCCTCTGCCTCCTGAGTGCTGGGATTAAAAACACAAGCCATTTACATCCCACCCCCACTCCAGCTATAGCATGGTCCTTAAAGGCTCCTTTTTTTTTTTTTTTTTTTTTTTAAACAGGCTCTCACTATGTAGTCCCAGCTAGCCTAGAACTCTGTGTAGAGCATAAACCAGGCTGTCTTCAGACTCAGAGACATCTGCCTGTCCTGGCAAGTGCTCGAATTACAGGTATGTATGCCCACACCCTGCCTCAGACCCTTATTTTGAAGCTTGATTACAACAACCCAAGTATAGCAGTGTCACTGGGGAGGGTCAGCTCTCGAGAAACCTTAGCAGTGACTGCTGTCTGCAAAGGCAGGGACAGTTTGGTACAGTTACAAGACCAATGGGCACACTGGGAGCAACCTTCAACTATGCCAGGCCGCAGGGGGACAGCCACTGCTGGAGGGCCAGCGGCCACTCAGTGGTGCCCCAGGCTGTGGGTCGCACCTGGTAATCAGGCTTGGTGAAGTAGTCAAGGCTGGCGATGTGGTCCAGGAAGAGATGGAACTCCGATGGCATGTGCTTCAGTAGCATCCGGTGCTCATATTTCTCCTTGATCATCCCCACCTGCTCCTGGAGACGAGAGGGCACAGGGGATAGAGCCCCGGCTGCTCTGCCCTTGGCTCCTTCCACCCAGCTGCAGGGGCCTCACCTTGTCCTTGATCTTCCTCCAGGGCAGCTGGCCCACTGCAAACTCCACCAGCATGTAGAAGAGAGACCACAGGTCATCGTGGCGGCCCATCTCCTGAGAGGTAAGGGGAGAGTCACCCCAAGCTCTCAAGTCCTCCCCTGCGGATGGGTAGTGAACCCTTTTCTGAGGACATCTGTCAGAGAGGCCTGAGCTCCAGTCCCAGATAGATAACACTGGGGTCTCTCTCTGGGACTGTGGCCCTGTCCTATATCTCAGCATACACAGAACACCACAGTAAGAAGTTCTGACTGAGTTTTATCCCTTCATTGGGGATTTTCAGTGAGCAGAGAAATGATAAAGGCCCAGAAGAGAAGGACATCCTTCCTCCAACTCCAGACTTCCTCAGTGACTGGCCCAGCCGGTGCCCCATTCTTTTCTCCCCACCTTGACATCCACAGACCACTTCATTCCCAACTCTATCTTTCTGCCTCAGCCCTAAGCTCAGGCTAGGCCGTTCACTCACCCGGTTCTTGTGGGCATTGACAGAGGCATAGCGGACAGTCCCCCGGAACCCGGCCACATTCCGAGGCTGCAGAAAAGAGACCTCACCTCAGCCATACTGCCAACCCTACCAACACCCAGACTAGCTGTCCACCTCATCCTGATATCCAGGAGCCCAGGCAGGAGAGCAGGCCAGGCTGTCACCCCAGGGTTGGATATACTGTTACTGAAGGGTAGACCAAGCCTGCTTAGGCAGCTCTGAGGAAAACAGTAATGTGCCCCCATACCAGAGAGTGGTGAGAGCCTTCCCCAACCACCCTGATGCCTCGTGGTACTCACAGGCCGGACATCCCCAGTGGTGTTAGTGTACTGCCTGGCCAACCCGAAGTCCAACATGTAGCACTTTCTGTAGGTGGAAGGCAGCCGGCCCATGGCAAAGTTGGACTGTGGGAAGACAGCAGCTGTGAGCTGGGGTCCAGCACCCCAAGACCCACTAAGAAACTGCTATGCCAGTACTGATGGGCCCCCCCAGCCTGTGGACTTTCACATCCACCCACATTGACATGCGAATTGGTAACAGCAGGTGTGACCATCCTCAATTTAGAGATACAGAGAAGGGAGGTCACAGGTTGAGGGGGCATCTCTGAATCACGGAACTGGTCAGAGCAAGTTTTGAGCTCTGGTCCATCCTGCTCTAAATCCTTAACTCCCCAATGGGCCATGGCGTTTGGAACAGGTGCCCTGCTTGAAATAAGCTGTCCTGCATCCATCTTGATGTGTGCCATTGGGCCATTCACTCAGCTTTTCCAGGCTTCTCTCTTTACTCTTTTATTTCTTATTTATTTATTTATTATTTATCTATTGGTTTTTGAGACAAGGTTTCTCTGTATGGCCCTGGCTGTCCTGGAACTCACTCTGTAGACCAGGCTGGCCGTGAACTCACAGAGATTCCCCTGCCTCTGCCTCCCAAGTGCTGGGATTAAAGGTGTGTGCCACCACCACCAGGTTTCTTCTTACCCTTTTAAATTAGAGGATTTTACTTTATTTTTCTAGCACCAAGATCCAAGATGACACAGAAAGTTAGGTATCCTCCCCTGACCTCTTCATCTCTAGATTGAAGGACTACATGGCGCCATGGGTGAGAGATGAAGACAAATGGACAACAGACATGAGACCTGGGCACTCAGCACGGCATGGCACGGAGGTGGGAAAGAGGAGGCATGGCTTGTTGCAGACCAAGAAGTGTTCAAGTAGAAGAGGCTCATCAGGCCCAACCACTGCAGTGGAGAACTGAGGACCTACAGACAGAAGCACTCAGGCACACTGCTCACCGGCTTGATGTCACGGTGCAGGAAGCCCACCGAGTGAATGGCCTCGATAGACTCCAGGATCTGCTTGCCCAGCCGCAGTGTGGTGCTCAGCGTGAAAGTGCCCCTTGGCTGGCTTCGGCGCAGGTCGGCCAGGTTCCGGCCCTGGGAGGGGTGAGCGAGATAGGATGAGATAGGGTGGGAAAGGGAAGAGGGAGACTCACCTCAGCCACATTCCTACCATCACCACTGTGACTGGCCACCCAGCCTTGTCCTATACGGTATCCATCCCATCAGGACCAGATGCCTCCCTTCCCCATGCCCCACCCAAGTCACACTCCAGCTCTTGGTGAAACAGGCAAGTGGACAGGTCCCAGGGACACACCTGGAGCTGCATTACCACGTAGTTAAACTTCTCATTCCTGCCACAGCCAATGAACCTGCACACGTGGTCCTTCCCTGAAGGGCACAAAAACAGAGGCCTCCCAAGTCCCACTCCTTCCTCTGGTGTTCTCTCTCTCTCTCTCTGTATGCCATGTTGATGCCCCTGCTCTTATGTGGGTTCTGAGAACCTGAACTCCAGAACCCCAGTCTTCACACTTGCAAGGCAACTGCTTTAACCTTGGAGCCATTAGCTATCCCCTCTGGCAACTCTTGAACCATGTTCCCCAGCCCTGCTCCAGTAATCCCTCTGTTATGGTCTCCCAGCCCCCACCCTTAGCCCCACCTCCTCCCTAACACTCTGGCTCCACCATTTTCTGTAGTCTAGATCCACCTCCCTCTGCTCTCTCTCCCTCATCACTCTCGGTTGCTCTCTAGACTCTGGTCCCATCTCTCTCCGATCGGGTTCCATTGCCTCTTCCTTCCCACGCCCCAGGCTGAGAGTGGTACCTTGAAGCTTTTTCAGCACAGCCACCTCCATCTTGAGGACCTGCTTAGGCTGCTGGGCTGACTCCACCTTGAGGGCCACATTCTCCCTGGTCAGCAGGTCCATGGCCTCGTAGATCTCACCAAAGCCCCCGCCCCCGATCTTTTTTAGCTGTGGAAGGGAAGAATTTGTGCTCAGGGATCAAGCTGGACAGCTCTTCAACCCACCTCCACTGATTATCTTCTCCATTGATGGGTGGGTGACCCATGTGCCTGACCCTGTCAGTCCCCATTCCCTCTCTCCTCGGAGACAGCTCGTGAGTATAGATCCATTCCAACAGTACACACACAGCTCCAGCCAGACATCTGGCTTCAGTCTGACATGGAGACATCCCTGATGACACAGGGTTCTGAAGATCATGGGTCATCCTGCATCTTTTCTTCTCTAAAAGGACAGCAGGGGTCAGGCTTGATTAGAAGAGTGCTCGCTTGGCATGCATAAAGCCCTAGGTTGGATCCCCAGCACTGCATCCACTAGGGTGCACACCTGTCACTCCTGGCACTGGGGGGTGGTGGTGCTGGAGGGTGTGGGGGGGGGGGGGGGGGGGAGGGAGAGGTAGAACATCTGAAGTGCAATACCAGCCTGGGCTGCATAGCAAGAGCTAGCCTGGGATATTCAGGGCCCTGTCTCCAAAGAAAGGGAGGGAGGGAAGAAGAGAGGGAGGAACTCATGGGTAAGAACTTAAGAGGGAAAGGCACTTGCTACCAAGCCTGACATCCTGAGTTCGATCCCCAAGACCCACATGGTAGGAGACTGCTGAGCCCCCAAACTATCCTCTGACATCCACACACATGTCAAGTCATACCACATGTCAATAAATGTAATATATATATATATTTATATATATATAAAACAATAAAAGATTGAAGAGAAGCCAAAGCTATGAAGAAAGGTGACGTTTCTTGAGCCAGGAAGGAAACAAGGAAAGACAAAAGGGAAAGAGCAGCAAGAAACCAGGATACCTTCCTATTCTGGATGGAAGCTAGTCGGATAACAGAAACCTTATAACTAAGTAGGAACAGATCCAGACTCCAGGGACAATGACCTATTTCCTGGGGGAGCTCTAACTGTGGGAGACAATAACCTCTTCCACATCCTTTTACAGCTTGCTGTGTGTGAGGACAGATGACAGGGTAACCAAAGGAGGGGCTTACAGACATCACCATAGTCTCCCTGGGCACACAGCCCAGGTGTGGAAGATCATCTGACTCCCCACTCACACAGAGGGCAAGTCCCAAGGCCGAGCCTGAAGTCCCTTGGCTAGGCCACAGGTAGTAAATAACTAGGCTGTGTTTCCTCTAAAAATCAATCAACTGGGGGACAGAACCTACTGATGTAGAACCCACGAGGTTGCAGGACATGGACCACTCGTCACTGAAAGAGCAAGTGCTGACACTCAAGCCGTCAGAATCCCTGCTGGTGGAACCAAACCCAACACCTACTCCCCAGCTTCCCAGGGCCCCAATTTCTGTGTTGGCCTTTTCCCCAAACTAAGCCTACTTCTTTCCCCACTTGCTACCTACTCCTAGAGCAGGAGTCTAGTTGTCTGAATTCATCTAGCACTGTTTCCTTCCACCCTGTGACAGAGGACATACTTTTCCATTGGCCACAGTAACTAAGCCCCTCACATTTTGGGAGACCCATGAAAATGTTTTGACTTATCTTCAAATCAAAAGATAAAGTGGTAAACTTTAGGTCAAAGAGGAAAACTCAGTCTACAATATGAATATATTACTCTCCATACCAATGCAGTCATACAATGCAATCGTTACCCTATGGTAGAAGGAGGAGCATGGGACAAAAGTGTCCAGGGCTCATGAATGTCACAAGGCAACCGTGCTCAAAGCTCCTTAACAGAACCCCCTTCAGAGCCTCAACAGGCCTGTCTCTCCTCTCCTTCTGTATGTTTTAATGACCCCAATCCCTGCTGAAAAACCTCACTACACCACAACACGATAGATCCAGTTTATTTGGGATGAACACCCTGGTTCTCCTCTCCTTCTGTATGTTTTAATGACCCCAATCCCTGCTGAAAAACCTCCCTACACCACAACACGATAGATCCAGTTTATTTGGGATGAACACCCTGTTTCTTGGCCCCATCTAGACAACCTAGAGTAATCAAAGTTAGTCTCTCTCTCTCTCTCTCTCTCTCTCTCTCTCTCTCCAGAGACAGGGCTTCTCTGGTAGCTCTGGCTGCCCTGGAACTCACTCTGTAGACCAGGCTGGCCTCCAACTCACAGAGACACACCTGTCTCCATCTCCCACATGCTGGGATTAAAGGCGTGTGTCACCACCACCCATATATATCTAAGTTTCCTAAACTTTTGAGCCTCCACTTTTTCTCCTCAATAAGAATGAGTCCCAAAGACCTTTCAACCCTAAGGTCCATATTCTCAGTGGCTGATTTTTGCCACTGACAGACTTGATCCTGTCTTCTGATCATGGGAACTTGGCAAAGTAGCTAATCACACCTGAGAAGCTGGAATGTGCTGGTAATTGCTGTATGTACCCTATCAGTTCCTGAGATGACCCACCAAAGGCACTTTCACATCCTCAGAACAAGAGAAGCACAGAACGAACACTAAGATTTTACTACTGCTGGTTGCTATGCCGGCTGCAAGGACCACCCCTTAAGAAAAATTTACTATTTTTAATTTAGTTTTTTTTAAGGCAAAGAAATTTATTTACAATCTGCTTTTTAAATATTTAAATTAAAAACTTAATATTTAAAAAATTTTAAATACCAGTTCGCTGACCCCTGTTTCTCCTGGCTGCAGCCATCTCTGGTTCATGATGCCTGGTTCCGGCACTCCCAAGTCAGTCCCACCCCTCCCTGAAAATGGTTGCATCTGGCACCTAGTCTCTCCAGTCCTTCAGGGGAACAAACAGGAAACAGCCATAAGGAGAGTCCAGGTCTAGCATCCTCGCCTCCCACCCCCAACTCCCCCTGCCATCTCTCTCCTTCACAAAGCCCAGCAAGGTCTTAGTCTAAACTCAATGTGTGTGAACAGTCTTTTTCTTGCCTTTCAGTACAAATGTTATTCAGCCTCCCATCTGCCAGACACGAAGCTCATGTGCCAGGGACCTGGGGGTCTTGAAGGAGCGCTTCTCACATTGCCAAACACCCCTTCCTTTTATGACTGCCCTGGCCCCTCCTGCATTTCTGTCCGGTTACTCTCCCTTTCAGGAATCCCCCTTCAGGGGCCCTAAGAGTCTCCTTTTTAACACCCCCACTCCCAATTCCTGAAAATGCTATTACTTTGCCTCGCTCCCTGGACCTCTAGGGGACCCGCGCAGCCGGGTGACTGTCACCATGGAGATCTGCCTGCTCTCAGGCCCCACCCTCCTTTCCAACCCAGCACCCTTAGTAAGCTGAACCTCACCACACCAAAGCACAGGGACGCGCACACGGGAACTCCACGACTACACACAGTGAAAATCCGACCTCTATGGTTCTTTCTTTCCCCTCTAGATCCCCATTTCCGCACAGACCCACAGTCCCACACACTTTTTACCACACTGTATCATCCTACAACATCCCACCCTACAATAAAGAGGACACCAGGGTGCTCTGAAGCGATAGGGCTGACTGACAGTAAGGCAGCCTCCCTAGACACAACCACTGCTCTCGAACCCTTACATAGCCCCCTCCCACCCAGGATAGCATCCTCCACCCCGCCCCCATCCCCAACGAAGAGACTCGGACTACAACTCCCAATAGGCCAAGGAGCCTGAAGGCCTGGGTTAAAGGAACAAGGCACGCTGGGAGATGGAGTCTCGGTGTGTTGCACCTGCCGCAGGAACCCGAGAAGGGAGGAGGGTGGATGGAGAAGATGGAGTTCGGATGCGGTGGGAGCAGCCTGCAGGCCTCTTTCCCCAGACCCAAGCCTTTCCGTCCTCTCCGGAAGCGGAGGACACATGCTCACTCAATGTCCTTCCCGAAGGTGCGGCAAAGAAGGAGCCCCCTCCCCCACCTCCCTCCTCCGCAACCCAGGCTCTGCAGCTCGAACCCAGACATCCAACCAGGATTTGTTCAGGCTGGACTGGACCAGCACGACCTAGCCCGGGAAGGGGTGAGAGGAAGCTGGGTTGGAAAGAGGGTACAGGGAGAATGTGTGGGAAAAAATAACCTTTAAGCAGTATGCAAATGAGCTCTGGGACACCTCCCACTTAGGGTAAGGGCTCCAAGAGCATCAGTCTCAAGGAATCTACAGATCTCTTCTTCTTCCTTCCCAGACCCCTCCTCCCTCTCTACCCAGCTAGGTCACTCACTCACCACCTTCCAGCGATCTTTGACCACGTAGTTGGCCGGCAGGATGTCGGCCTGCTCCCCTCCCCCACTCATGTTGGTTTCGTCTTTAAGAGCAGCCGCTAGGCACTGCATCCGCCAGCCGGAGGGAGGGGTGTCCGCAGGGCCTGCCCTTGGGGGGCCATCTACCTGGGGGAGTGAGGAGGAGCAGTGAACAGCCTGCCTGCCACCGTGGACCACTTGACAGCTGTGGAAAGCAGCCCCGTCCTGCTGGCAGGCATTCTTCCCAAGCCCATTGGGCAGATGCTCCAGGAGTTACTGGGGAAAATACTCCCAGTGATGGAGGTCAGCAGAAGACAGATATATAAACCACAAACGGGAGGTGTGGAAAATCAGCAGCAGACACACACGATGAAAACAGGAGAGGGCAGAAATGTGTGAATAAGCCATGGGGGAAACGTTCACCGTAGAGACAGTCCAACTAATGAGGGGAAGATGTGCCAGCCGGGGGGACCACACTAGACTAAGACCCAAGAAACGACAGTCCTGAGTCACTCTACCTGTGGCCCAGGCATCCACACTTTCCCTGTGTCACAGAATCCCTGCAGAGGTGTGCTCTGCAGGCAAGCTATCCACGGCTAAGCCATGGGATGGATACCCACATCAGAGTGGCCAGCCATCCAACCAGAGAGATATGACCATCAAGAAAAATAAGGACATGCAGGACAAACCCCCTTGAGGTGGCATGGAGGCAGGTGGACTGTTGAGACATTCACACCACTTTCAGGATGACGGACCCTGCTGGCAGCCATAAGACCGGAAAGCCAGGATATGTGCCAATGGTGAACAACAAGACCATGGACTGAAGCTGTGGACTTCCGAGGGTGGAATCCAAATGGCTACTCCACAAGGGCCAAAGCAGACTGAACTGGGGGAAAGCAGCGTAGTTCTTGCTGTCTAAGGGAAGGCACTGCTGATAGAGAACCACAGGTCCGGGTAGGCAGGGGTGAGCAAGTCCCTGAGCAGCTCTTTCTAGGTCTATCAGGAGTTGACCAGAAGGAATGCAGCTTCTATTGTGCTTAGAAGGATAAAAATTGAGCACTGGAGACAGCATCCCAACCGTGAGAGGTACTAAGACACAACTTATCCAAAGAAACGTGTGCGTGTGCACACTCACACACATCAGTGTCCGCCTGTGTTCATGTACATGTCTGCATGAGTGTATGTCTTTCTTTGTGTGCACATGTGTAGGGAAGGGACCAGAAAAGGGAAACACTTTCTGGTGTTTCTGCCAACCCAGCCCAGGATTTGGTGCCAGCACACTTTATGTACTCTCTGCCACACTCTAACCCTGGAGAGCCACACACAGGAGTGAAGGAAGTCATTCAAGCTGAGGACTGGGCATAGGAGAGGAGGAAAGGGGTGGGAGCTGCATGAGCCTGACTCTCCTTGGGATGGGTAACCTCTCAGATCCTGTGTCCAAGTGTCCTGATAAGAGCAGGGTGAGTTGTGAAGGCACTGAGCCATCCTTCACCAGGTCACAGTGTACCACAGGTGACACAAAGAGAAAGCATCCACAAGGAAAGACGTTGTTACTCTTTAAAGATTATTTTTTTAATTCTAATCTATACAATGTCAGGGCTATGGGGCATCACGAATTGGGAACACAGTGAAGACAATGATAAGGTGACAGGAGATGGAGTGGGGCTCTGGGATATAGGCTGAGGACAAACAAGACTGAGGTGGCTGGGCACAGACCCACACGCATGGGTGATCCCAGCACTCTGGTGCTGGAGGAATGAGAATGAGGAATTCAAGACTAGCTAGCCTTGGCTACATAGCAAGTTCAAGGCCAGCCTGGACTACAAGATGTGCTGGCTGAAAACAAATAAACAACAACAACAACAAAAACTAAACAAAAAAAGTCTGAAGAAGCAATGAAACTTGTGTGGAGGAGACCTTAGCTGGAATTGATTGAAACTTTGTCCCTAGTGTACAGGAGGCCATGGGTCCCAGCCCCAACACAGAGGAAAAGGTGAGGGGAGTTAAATTCAGGCAGGGAGCTCAATAGGTGAGCACATATCCAGCATGTTCAAGGACACAGTTCCAATGTCCAACACCACCAAAAAAAATTTTTAATAAAAAGGGGGCTGAGGAGCCTGCCAAGAGAGTTCTGTGGGAAAAGGCTATCCACACTGATAACCTGAGTTCGATTCCTGAGACCTACGTGATGAAAAGAGGAAAAGCAGTTCCTGCTAATTGTTCTCTGACCTCCACGTGTGCACTTGGGCATGCACAAACCCTCCATGCACAAAATAAACAGACAAAATGTAATCAAAAGGGGGATTGACTTATAGCTCAGCAGAGAACTTGTTAACAAGAAGTACAAGGCTCTACATTCAGTCCCCAGAATAAAGAAGAAGAAGAAGAAGAAGAAGAAGAAGAAGAAGAAGAAGAAGAA
>CAJQZJ010001969.1:978238-991070 GCA_907164525.1 Lophiomys imhausi
GCTCACTCAGCCCTCTGACCCACACACTGCCCACTGCTCACCCGGCTCACTCAGCCCTCTGCCCCATGCACTGCCCACTGCTCACCCGGGCCTGGTGGTGAAAAGTACACCTCTCGTTATAGTCCTGAAACCGCTTCTCCTGGCGGGCTGCTTTGCTCACCTGGTGAGGGAGGACACATGAAAAGGCTGCTGGGCGCTCCTTCTGACAGGCTGCAGTTCTTAGAAGGGCCACTACCCATGATGTCCCTCTGCAGTCTACCCAGAACTTTCCTATTATTAGCCTTCCTTTTCCTGGGAATGCCAAGGCTCGTCTCCAGCCAGCGTTAGGGTGGGCCCACTCCACACTCCTTGCTCTGGTGTGCTTGCCCTGCCATGCTTTCTAGGCTTTCTTTGGTCATCTGGGTGGGGGCAATATTCCCAGAACAAAGACCTCAGAACTTCAGGCCTCAGCAGCTCGTCTATCCCCACTGAACCTCTGTCCTGCCACACCACTGTTCTGGGAACACAACTCGATCGCAGAGCCACAAGTAGCTGGTCCTGAGTGGCAGCACTCTCACTCCCTTACCATGGCAGAGCAGTTGTAGTAGTCCTTGTGGCTTGGCTTCCAGGGCTTAAGGCAGCGCCAGCAGAACCCATGGTTACATCTGGCACAGGTCATGCTGTGGAGGATTCAAGCTAATCAGAGGGCACCTGCCTCTGGGTATGGGTGGCTAGGGGACCCAGGGGCTAGACAGCTCCGTGACAAAGTCTCTGGCTTTTCCAGCTGCCCCCAGGCTCCACTGTCCCAAGTCCTGCTAAGTGTACCCTTGCTTTGGGCTTCCCAACACTGTAGACTTAGACCCTGGGCAAGGGGGTCCAGGCGGTGGCCATGGGGGATGCCGAGTGAGGGCAGGTGGATCTGCTGAGCTACGCACTCACAGTAAGCTTCAGTTTCTTCCCTACTGCAGCCCCCCCCCCACCGTGCTCCCAGAGCCCTCTGTGCCCCTCCTTACTGCAGACACCCCTCATTCTTCTCGATAGGTGCCTGACAGCTGGGACAGCGTTTGGAGATGAGCTTGGCCAGGTGCTTGCTCTGAGCCTCCACAGTCATGCCGTCATAGTAGCCCCCGTCATCAACCCACTGCGACATGTGGCCACAGCTGGCAGGATAGTGTGCCTAGGAGGAGGGAAGTGTGAGAACACAGCCAACTCAGCCAGGTAGCAGGAGACAAGGAAGCCACCCCACATCTGTAAGTGAGGAGAGCACTGGGCAGAGAAGGAGCGTGTCCTTGCAGGGATCAGGGTGGGGCTCCCACCTCAGGGAAACTACAGCTGAAGCAAGAGGCCCAGCCACACTTGGAACAGGTGGTCCCACTGCCCAGGCCCTGGCGGCACAGGATCCGATCACAGCCCTGAGGGTTGGTGCACCACGTCAGGTTGGAGCAGCTCTCCACGTAGCCTCGCAGGAGGGCCTTCTCATACTGTGGGTAGAGACAAGTGTGGTCGCTATGAATGATGGGACTCTCCAGGAGACTGCAACGGCTCTTAGCATCTGTCCTCTGGTACCTTGTGGGGCGGGAGTGGGGGCAGAGTACCTTGGAGATGACTTCTGGGGAGGAGACAATGTCACGGATGAAGGCTCCAGTGGGCTGGGCAGGACAGTCAGTGATGGGGCAGGTACAACTCAGCACAAAGTTCTGTTCGATCCGAGTCGTCAGGTATTCTTTCCAGCAAGACTGCCAGGACAGAAGGAGGGGCTGATCAGAGACAGGTGCCTGGCCACTGATGGGACACTCACCTTGCCACAGCTTCAAGGCAGGCTCCTAGGCGTACCTCACAGGTGACCCTGCCTTTCAGACCCCTTGTTTCCTGAGATGAGACCAAATTAGAGATGTCTTTGAGGATGCATGGGGCTCAGGCACTGACCACTCTTAGATGGCCAAAGAGGAAGTAGAAAACCACTGAAAAGTATCTAGAATATGGAAAGAGCAGTGTGTGCTGGCCTAGTTGAGGTTCCAATAAAGGCTGGAGTACTGCAAGCTTGGTCCCCCATGGAAGCAGTGTTTGGTGATGGGGCTTTTGTGGGGTGGCTGGATCATGGGAGCTCTGCCTTGAACAGTGGGCTTATTCCACTGCTGGCAGATGGTTGGCATAGATTGTTGGGGATGTACCTTTGAAGAATACCTTGTCCCCTGTCCCTTCCTGCCTGGTTGGCTTTCTGACCACCTCAAGGTAAGCAAGCAGCTGTCCCCTGGCTTCTACCATGATGTTCAGCCTTGTTATCAGCCTAAAAACAATGGAGACAACTGCAGACTAAAAGCTCTTAAGTCAGGAGCCCAAACAGGTCTTTCCTCCCTGAAGCTATTTCTCTCAGGCATTTGTCACAGCAGTGAATGATTAGCACCAGCAAGAAGATGAGAACAGAGCTGGAGAATCCCACTTAGTGGCTCATAACTGTACCTCCACTTCCAGGGGATCTGATGCTCTCTTCTGGCCTCTGCAAGACCAGGCATGCAGCGCACAAACATGCTGGCAAAACACTCACACACATGAATTAAAGATAATTTTTTCTTAAAGGTGAGAAAGAAGGCATCCTGGGGAAACACAGCCTTCCCCTACTGAGCTCTGGGCTCCAGGCTCCCGCATGCCCGTGCCAGTGCCACTGATTTTGGCTAGTTCCCCTGGCTCCAGCTTTCCCAGCCTGAGGTTCCACCTCCAAAAGCTCCTCCTTCAAACAGACTCAGTCTCTTCCCCCACAAAACAGAGTAGCTTGTGGTATCCCCATGTCCTTGTCATCAGCATAGCCATCCCCACCCCACCCTAGTCATCAGCACCAGAACTGCCCAAACTCTCCTGTTCCAATCTAAAGCAGCTCATCATTATGTCTCCTTAGCACACCGAGACTCTGGGTAAATGGCCCTTTCCCCTTCACCCCTGGAAACAAAGCCCATGAGCCCCTTAAATTGCTCCACTGAGCACTATGCTCCTCAGATTACAATTAAGTGTTCCAAAATGATCAAATAAAGCCCTAGGAAACCATGTGCACCAAGGACACTATGTGAAGAATCTGGACCATTTGTTACCAAACCAAACCCTTGACATCTTGAAACAAACCAAGACAAAGTGGGAAGCAGACTAAAAAAAAAAAAATTCTTGCATCATTTTTAGGTTAAGAGACAATTTCACCAAATGAAGACCCCAATACTTGCAGGTACGCAGTGCCTTAGGGTTCCCCACAGTTCTGAATGACGGGACCCTGGAGTCTGAGTCTGGCTGCTCCCTGCCCTTAGCCTCTTGGCTTCTGCGATAGCCACTGTCTAGCCCCTGGGGAACAGTGCTATTGGATGCCCTTTGTCCATTCTGCCTGCCAACAAGGCCTAATGCTGGTGGCCTCCCACTGCCCTAGGCCCGGGGCTGTCTCATGGTTTTGCCATTTCTGCCTTATTCACAGGCTGGAACTTTTTTTTTCTTTTTGGTTTTTAATCTGTATTTGTTTATTATACATACAATATCCTGCCTGCATGTATACCTTCACTCCTGAAGAGGGCACCAGATCTCAATGTAGATGGTTATGAGCTGCCATGTGGGTGCTGGGAATTGAACTCAGGACCTTTGGAAGAACAGCCAGTGCTCAATCTCTGAGCCATCTCTCCAGCTCTTTTTTTCTTCTGGTTTTTCAAGACAAGGTTTCTCTATGTAACAACCCTGGCTGTCCTGGACTCACTCTGTAGACCAAGCTGGCCTCCAACTCAAGAGATCTGCCTGCCTCTGCCTCCCAAGTGCTGTGATTAAACGCATGTGCCACCATGCCTTGAAACCGAACCTTTTTAATTATTCTATATGTATTTATTGATAACTATATTCACTTATAAACACTTATGTAACTACTAACCCTATGAATGACTATAACCCCTATTAACCACTAAACCTATTGTTAACTATAACAACTATTTTCATAACCTTTTAGAAGGATACAGTCTCTGGGGCAGGTCCTCAGTCATCAGGAACACAGTCTCTATGGTAGACCCTTTAATACACTTAGCAGTCTTTCTTCTGGAATATCTCAGATGTAGATTCGTCAGGGTAAATTGGCTATAGCAGTCTCACCTTAAATAAGGCTTGAGGCTTTCTTCTCTCTGGGAGACCTCAGCCATCTGTAGGCCAACTTACTTCCTTCGTATCAGCAACTCTGCCGCTCTGCCTCAGTCTTTAAAGCGAGCCACAGTTTCGTTCAGACCACTGTTCGGACAGGTCAAACCCCTCTAGGCAAAAGCTGAGCCACAGGGTTTAGTCCTTGGCCTTTTTCTGTCTTGCTGAGGCTTTCTCTGCTCACCAGCTTCTTTCTGCCTCAGAGAGATCTGGCCATCAGTTCACCAGCACTTTCTCCATCAGAGGATATAAACTACTCGTCCTTTCTAGCGTGAGGACTCGCTAGCATCAGAGCTCTCTAGCATGTGGCTCTCTGGGCGCCATCCACTTGTCCTTAAATAGGATCTCTCCTTGTTCCACCTGCTTCAGCTTAATTTGGGCTCTGCCCACCTAGCAGCTGAAAACAATGCCAGGCCATAAACCTTATTTTTAGTCCATAAGTCTTTCCTTGTTTCACCTGGCCTCAACCTTGTTTTTTAGTCCATAAAGACTCCCCTCGTTTCACCTGACTTCATCCTTGTTTTTAGTCCATAAGCTGATAAACTAATTACCCACAGCCAAGTTGATCTTCATCCCCAGATTAAGAGACTGTATCAGAAATCCCTATTTACTAAATCTAATTCATATTAATCTAACTTCCCTTACAATGCCTGGCCTTGTTCTGTTTTGTTTTTGAGGGTTTCTCAGTGTTGCTGTCTTGGAACAGTCTCTGTAGACCAGGCTGGCCTCGAACTCACAAAGATCCTCTTGCCTCTTCCTACCCCAACGCCCCCCACTCCCCGAGCTAGGAACTGTTTTAATCAGCTTTTTTTCCTCACACTTTGCAGGCTCCCTGTCTCTACACCTCTACAGGAGGGTCCTCTAGGCTCAGCTCTGCTCTTTCCCTGTAGTGTTGCCAGCCAGGCCTCTGCACTTAATCCCAAATTCAAATCCCACTGGCTAGCGCCTTTGCCACATAATGTCCAGTGAGCAGCTCAAACTTCACACAGCACTGACAGACTGTTGCTTCCTTCAAAGCCCGGCCCTTCTTCCCTACACCTTGCCCCAGGTTCCTGTCAAACATATGAATGTCACATTCCATTCACTCAGACACCCGTCTCAGAAACAAAGGCATTTTTCCTTGATTCTCTTATCTGGAGACTGTACATCTAACACACAAGGTTTCTCAATGAACCTGGAACTCACCAATCCTGACTGGTCAGTCTGCCCCAGGGATTCTGGCTCTGCCTCTGGAGTGCTGATACCAGGCAGCCCACCAAGCCTACCTACATTGCTGTTTACATGGGTTCTGGGATCCCAACTCTGGTCCTATTGCTTGCACTGTAAGCACTTTTATCTACTGAGCTCTCTCCCCAGCTCCCAAGTAAGTTTTCAAAAATATAAATCAGATCTTAATTGCCTTGCTTAAGTCCCATCATGGTTTCCCACAAATCGCCATCTAACCCATCCTTTCTCCAGGCTCCTCTCCTAAACATACAGCCTCAGCCACACCCCACTTGTTCCCTGCCACAACCGTGTCTCACAAGATGCCACCTCCTGGCAAGCCTCTTGATCTTCCCAATGTAAAGCGGAAGTCCTAATCCCTATCCAGTCACTTCCTATGACATCACCCAAGTGTATCTTCTTTCCAGAATTCATCATCGAAGTTTGGAGAGAAGTAAGTTAGTAAGTTTGGGGTAAGGCTACCGAAATCCAAATCCTGATCTCAGATAAATGACATTACCTCCAAGTGTCTCCAGCTGTCATCTGCAAATTGAAGATAGTAAGACTTCAGAGGTGAATCCGTGGCTAAGAGCACCTGCTGCTCTTCCAGAGGACCTGGGTTCAGTTCCCAGCTCCCCTATGGAGGCTCACAACCATCTGTAACCCTAGTTTCAGAAAATCTGATACTCTCCTCTATGGGCACCAGGCACACACACATGCATGCAGGCAAAATGCTCATATGCATAAGGTAAGAATAAATAAATGAACCTCTTTTTAAAAGGAGAGAGTAAAAAGTGCTACTCCCCAACAGCATTCCAGAGTAAGTGGGTAATGCAGGCAGAGCTGACACTGGCCCGTGAGTCCCAAGTATCAGCTGCCATTGTGGCAGTGTTCACATCACTTCCTAGGCCTTTTTCACAGCCTCACACAACAGTCTGCACACTACACATGGTATATCCATGACTGTTTTAACTGAATGAAATAAAAAAAGAAATACCTAATACAAGAGAGGAAGGGAGCACAAGCAACCAAGTGAGAAGGGTCTAGAAGCAGAGTGAAGGGAGAAAGAACACCCACCACAGAGCCACCCGTCACCCACCACTGGAGTCACTGTTGGGAGAGGCATCTAGAGTTCGTGGCAACAAGGAGCACTCCTGAGCTAGTTTGGTCCCAGGTCCACAGAGCTGGAGGCGGGGAATTCACACTCAGTACTCTCGGTTCCTGGTCCTTTTTCTGCTTTGAAGCGGGTGACCTCCCCCTATCACCTGGTGTGCTGTGCTGAGGTTCTAGCAGTGGCCTTATTCCCCACACATTTGTGCTGTTTTCTGGTCTCTACTATGTCTGTTTGTTTGAATACATGATAAAAGACTTGCTGTTCTGAGATGAGTGAACTTAAATGTTGATAAGAAAACCATGAATTATAGACAATGCTAGTGGAATTTTCTCATTTCGGTGTCTCTGTGAGGAGTGTGGCAGGTGGCAGCACTTACAGAGGACGAACCAGCTTAGCTAAAGGGGCATCAGGAGACATTACCTGGGTTTGGGGGATAGTTCAGTGGTGGTGCCAGGCCCTAGGCCCCACCCTCAGGAGGGAGGAAGTGAGAAAAGGGGAGAAGACTGCAGAAAGGCCCAAGGTTACCCAGGTTAGGAAATGGTGTTTCCATGGCACTGAGTCAGGTGGAAGAACAGGGCAAGGTGAGGCTGGTAGCTCACCTTACAGCAGCAGTGGCGGCAGCAGAGGGAGGGCGAGTCATCATTGGGTCCTAGGGGGCTGACACAGACAGGGCAGTGGTCAGGGCGCGTGGGCATGACCTCAGCCTGGGGTACTCGAAGCCCGGCCGCAAGGAGAACTGGCTCCGGGTCATCACTGTAGCTCTGCAACAGCTGCTCAGTGCCCCAATGGGAATGAGCCAGAAGGTGCTGGGCTACATCTGGCTCCAAGTTCAGTGTCTCCTGCACCTGCCGCACCGTCTGCTCCATCAATCCCTCTACCTCCTGGGGACTCATGGTACGGCCTGCAGGCAGCTGTAGAGATGCCAGGGCCACCACAGCTTCTGGGCTTAGTGAGAGAGAAGAGACAGTGTTTAGCATCTCTGCCCTGCTTACCTATCTGCGAGCTCCCACCAGGCCCCCAGCTCCCCATATATACCTCTGTGCTTCCACTTGCCTTGCTAGCCTATGTATAAACCTGAACCAACTGTGGGAGCAGAGCCCTTCCCAGAAGCACGAGTAAATAAGGCTGGCTGGAACAATGACTAGGGGCACTGTTGGCCAGTGGACTAGTTACGGTGCTGGGTGACTTATAATGAAGGGACAGTCGATTGTTCAGAATGATAGCAGCATGTCTAAAGCCTTCCTATTCAAACTGTAAACTGGCATCACGAAAGGAACTGAGTTAGGTGTGCACTCAGCCACCACACATACACAGAGGATGTGTGTGCACCCTGAGGTCTGTGAAGCCAGAGAACCCATTCCACACATCATGGAGATAACAAGGACAAATACCAGTGCTGTAACAGACTGGGGGGAGCGGTTGTGCCTGAGATTGGAAGTTTTAGGGGACTGGTGACTTAGAACCGCCTCCAGCAAACTCCCCAGTAGAACAAACTTCCTAGGGCTTGGCGTATTCCTAAGGCAAGGGCACAGTGAACACTCCATACGCATTTACAGCAGATACTAAATTCACTCAGAAAGAACATTATCTGTACATCTGGGTCTCCTGACTAAGGGCTGGCTCTAGGAGGATGGGGACATCAAGACCCTTGATTGGCAAGATATGGGGTAGGGGCTGGTGGAGAAGAAGAGGGTGAAGACCAGCAAGTAGAAAAATAATAGAGACAGGGAAATGGGCAGGGCAGATTGGAAGTGGGATTTTGTTTGGTTAGTTTGGGTTTTTTGTTGTTGTTTTGTTTTTTTAGACAGGGTTTCTCTGTGTAATAGCCCTGGCTGTCCTGGACTTGCTTTGCAGACTAGGCTGGCCTCAAACTTGAACACACAGAGATCCACCTGCCTCTGCCTCCCAAGTGCTGGGATTAAAGGCGTGCACCACCATGCCTGGCTAGTTTGGGGTTTTTTGAAACAGGGTCTCGCTCTGTAGCCCTGGATGGCCTCAGACTCACAGAGATCTGCCTGCTTCTGCTTCTCTAGTGCTAGGATTAACAGGAAGTGCTTTTAAAAAAGTGAGTTTTGCAGGACTTTGGCCCTACAATCTTTCCCATTCACTGGTAGTGGACAGAGGAAGGGGTGGCTACCTAAGTTTGGCGGTCTCGGTGCTCTGGTTGCCACAAAATGGGACATCTGCCTGACCCCGGCAAGGCCCCATGGGCTCTGGAGTGGCATACATCAGGACCTGGGGCCGGTCATCATGCCGTTCCACATAGCCCTGGCCCAGGAGATGCAGGATGCAAGAGAGAACATCAGTGCTGGAACAGGCCACACCCCCTGCAACAGCACGGCCCAGGCTCCCAGGTGGATTTGGACCCTTCTGCCAGGCCTCCAGCACCTGGAGGGGAAGAGAAACAAGGAGGAAGCCAGCCTGCACTACTTACTGGCCATGAGACCAAGGAAGTCACCTTCTCACACCTCACTTTTCTTATCTATCCAAAGGCAAAAGTTTATGTTTATATAAGTTAATGCATTAATTTTATTTGTACTATTGGTGAGGACCAAATTGCTCAGTCACACACATGGTGAGCACACTCATGTCAGCAATAGGAAACCCGGAAGGAGGGCTGCAGAGACGGTTGAATACAATGCTTGCTTTTCAAGGGCATGACCTGAGTTAAAATCCCTAGAATCCATACAAAGTCTGACAGAATAGTATGTGTCTGAAACTCAGGTGCTCCAATGGAGAAAAGTGAGGCAGAGACAGGAGAGACCCCAGAAGCTCATGAGCCAGGAAGCCTCACACACAGCAACAAACAAAAGAGCTCGTGTCAAGCAAGGTTGAAAAGAGAACAGGCACCCAAGGTTGTCCTCTGACCTGCATTGCATGCACACACATACAAGGGCACATATACACATGTTGATACACACATGACAAGACAAGACAGGTGGAAATGTCACCCAAAGGATGTTTCACATCAAAAGAGATGAACTCTTCTTATGATGACCCCCAAGCCCGTCTTCCCCAGGGTATATGGTTCTTGCCACCTACCAGGCAAACCAGCTGGTCAATGTGGAGGCCTTTCTGTCCATGGGCTTTGAGTATCTGGACAAGAAGGCAGCTTAAGAGGTTTCTCTTCTGTTCCAAGGTCCGGCCCTCATCCTTCTGTACACTGAGATATGTCTGGGGAGGTATCAGCCACAGGGCCTCTTCGTGGGTCTGGGCCCTAGGTTCACGAAGCCTCAGCACCCCTGGAATCCAGGCCGGATTAGATTCCCAAGGACAGAGAGGGATACATGAATGAGGATCCTACCATACTCTCATTCCCGAGTAATCTTCCCCCGCCCTCTGGGCCTCCCATCATGCCATGCTGCAGAGGCTCAGCCCAGGACCCCCTGACCTACCCCCCTGTGGAGAGTTCTCAGCCTCCTCCAGTGTCAAAGGACCATTGTCAGAGGTAAGGGGCAGAAGTGCCTGGCGCAGGAGCTCTGGGGAGAGGTCAGAGTTCCTCAACAAGACCTCTACTGACACCTCCTGGTGAGGAGAAACAATACCCATCAGAGGTGAAGGGGAGAGGAAAGGAAGGGAAAGAAAATAAGGTCTCCTGGAGTGGAGACCCAGGGAGAAGAGGCGCCTGGGGAGCCAGGGGGCTGGGCAGCTGAGGCACCTCTGTCTGGTTGAAATTCAGTAGCAGCCACATCTGCACAGTGGACACATGCAGGGTCTGGTCCCCAAACTGCAGCTCAGCCCGGCCCAACCAGGTCCACTGAAGTCTCCGATGTGGCCCCATGTCCAAGACTGAGTAGTTCTGACCTATGGAAGGGTCAAGGGGACAGGCGGAGTCTAAGAGGAATGGAACAAGGGGGTTGTAGAGTGGCAGAAATACAACACACCATCTTTATGTTTTTCAGTTGTAGTGATGATATTGCACTCGGGTGGCAGAGGCAGGTGGATCTCTGTGAGTTCAAGGCCAACCTGGTCTACAGAGTGAGTTCCAGGACAGCCATGGCTACATGGAGAAACCCTGTCACGAAAAACCAAACCAAAACAACAAAACACATCATCGTTAGAGTATTCCAGAGAATCAATTCTTCTTTTTTTTTTTTTTTTGGTTTTTAAAGACAGGGTTTCTCTGTGTAACAGTATGGCTGTCCTGGAACTTGATTTGCAGACCAGGCTAGCCTCAAAATCACAGATATCCACCTGCCTCTGCCTCCCAGTGCTGGGATTAAAGGTGTGCACGACCATGCCTGGCTTCAATTAATAATTTTTAAAACAAACAAAAATAGCTGTCAGGTGTGGTGGCAAATGCCTCTACTCCCAGCTCTTAGGAGACAGAGGGATGAAGATCTATCTCTTGTGAGTTCAAAGTCAGCTTGGTCTACACAGAACTATCTAGACTAGCCAGGGCTACATAGTAAGATCCTGTCTCACAACAAAAACAAAAGAAACCCAAAACAAAAAATATCTGAGAGAAGAGGGCAGATTCAGCATCTCCTGTAAAAACTACTTCAAAAGAGCCAAGCAGCTGGTGAGAAGTCTTTCTGTAGAGAAAGTATGTCGCTAACACATGAAGAAACAGTGACAAATAGAGTTTCACTTCGCTGTCCCATAAGCACCAATGAAGAGGCAGGCAGGAGCTTGGGATGGTGCTTGGGGGGGTAGCATGCTGGCCCAAGTATACACAGGGCCCTGCGTCCCACCCCTACACCATATACGTCAGGCATGGTGTGCATGCCTGCAAATCCACACTCAAATGGATCAGAAGTTGAAGGTCAGTCTTGCTGAGTATGAGCTCAGCCTGAGCTACAAGAGTCACCATGTCAAGAAACCAAAATCCCAAACAAACAAAAACTGTGCCAAAGAGATTGGTGATGTGGAAATCCTCTCTTACATCACAAAGGACAAACTGGAATCCAGGTAAGGCTTCAGCCCTATTTCCTCCATAAATAACTGTTAAGGGAGAAAGGGACAGCAGGATCCAGCTTGAAGATGTTAAAGCCAACCACCAGAGGGAAAGTGCGGGCCTTGTTTGGATCCCCATTAAATAAAGCAAGAATAAGACAGAAAATCAAGGCAACCAGGGAAATACGAATGGAGCATAGCTGGTGATACTGGAAAGGTCTTTAACTTCTGAGGGATCTGATACCTTCATCTGTAGGAACCTCTCCTCTCTAAGATATGGGGGCAGAATGTGGCGCTGGGCCATATGCTGACATTCTGGAGTCTATGCTATTTGTATGTATTATTATCATTGTAAAAACACTTTAGAATTTAGTATTTTATCTGCATGAGTATTTTGTCTGCACATATGTCTGTGCACCACTTGTGTGTGGGGTGACCTCAGGAGGCTGAAGATAGCGTCAGGTCCTGTGGAATAGAGGTTACAGATGGCTATGAGCTTCCATGTGGATGCTGGGAATTGAACCCAGGTCATTTGTAAAAGCAGCCAGTGCTCTTAACTGAGCCATCTCTTCAGTCCTATTAGTAAAAATATTTTTTAAACTAGGTAGAGCTAGCTTTAGCTGGGCTGGGGTATAGCTCAGCTGGTAGAATACTTGCCTATACCTACCATACACAAAGCTCGGGGTTCAGGCTGGGCATGGTGGCGCACGCCTTTAATCCCAGCACTTGGGAGGCAGAGGCAGGTGATCTCTCTAAGTTTGGGACCAGCCTGGTCTACAGAATGAATTCCAGGACAGCCAGGACTACACAAAGAAACCCTGTCTTGGAAAACAAAAACAAAACAAAGAAAAAAGCCCAGAATTCAAACCCCAACACAGCATAAACTGAGCATAGTAATATATGCCTATAATTCCAACATATAGGAGGCAAAGGCAAGAGGATAAAAAGTTCAAGGTTATCCTCAGCTATATATAAAGCTTGACGCCAGCCTGGGATACATAAAACCTTGTAAATAAATACAATAACTAAAGTAAATGCTTTGAAAATTACTAGCCTCATTTTGAAATATCTCCTCTATCTCCTGCTTGTTAATAGTGGCAAGGGAAAAATGTTAACTGTACTTGACCAGGTTGTCAGAATTAATATCACAGGGGATGGGAAATATAGTTTAGTGTTTGAGCACATGCTTACCAACTAAAAGTCCCCAGTTTTAAACTCCAGAACTGGGGTAGCAGGGAGGTGGGGGAGCCAGGAGAAAAAATACTTTGACAGTTATCACTTGGTACCCTGTGAACACAGAACCTGAGTCTAACCTGAAACAAATAAGCGACTACTGGAAAATTGTAAAGAATGGGATTCTCCAAAAAATGTCAGTGTTCAGAGACAAAGATGACTGCCAAACTGTTCCAGATTAAAGGAGAATGAAGACACCTGACACCTAAACCAACAGGTGGCACACACCTGGATCCTCTTCCCAGACAGGAAGCACAA
>CAJQZJ010001969.1:991080-1022231 GCA_907164525.1 Lophiomys imhausi
ACAACAGGTGGCACACACCTGGATCCTCTTCCCAGACAGGAAGCACAGGCACAGAAGACTTCCTGTGTAAGCTGACAAAACTGGACTAGGGAAGGTGAATTAAGGTATTAAATGAGCCTCTATGTACCAGAGTGCCTTTGTGCCTAGGGAATATTACTAAAGTATTTAGGTGCTGAGAACTAGGACACAGACAACCCCTCTCAATGGTTCTGAAAGTGTGTGTGTGTGTGTTCACACACATATATACATACATGTGCATACAAAGAGCAAATGAGCTAACTATGGGGGCACATTCCTGTAATCCCAGCATTCCAGAGGTGAAGGCAAAATGTCTGGGAGTTGAACTCAGCCCAGGCTATAGAGGGAAATCTTGTTTAAAAAAAAAAAAAAAAAAAGAAGCCGGGCGTGGTGGCGCACGCCTTTAATCCCAGCACTTGGGAGGCAGAGGCAGGCGGATCACTGTGAGTTCGAGGCCAGCCTGGTCTACAAAGTGAGTCCAGGACAGCCAGGGCTGTTACACAGAGAAACCCTGTCTTGAAAAACCAAAAAAAAAAAAAGAAAAAAAGAAAATGTTCACAAAAGGTAAACTTGGATAAAGGTTACATGGGTGTTCTTTGCATTATTGTTGCAATTTTTCTATGAATTTGAAACTATTTCTAAATCTTAAAAAAGTAGGGGAGGATAACTGGAAACTGTATACTTGCAGCTGTTAAAATGGCAAATGTTATGTTAGACATATTTCACCACAATAAAAAAAAAAGACAGACAGAAAAATATTTAGGCGTGGAGAGATAGCTCCGTGTGTACCATGTCAGCACCCACATAAAAAGCCAGGTGCTGGCCGGGCGGTGGTGGCGCACGCCTTTAATCCCAGCACTTGGGAGGCAGAGGCAGGCGGATCTTTGTGAGTTCGAGGCCAGCCTGGTCTACAAAGCGAGTCCAGGACAGCCAGAGATATTCAGAGAAACCCTGTCTTGAAAAACCAAAAAAAAAAAAAAAGCCAGGTGCTGAGGGAATGGCTATAATCCCAGCACTTGGGAGGCTGAGGCAGAAGGGATCCCTGGGGCTTTCTGGCCAGCCAATCCAGATGAATTGGTGAACTCCGGGTTCAGTGAGAGACCCTGTCTTAAAAACTAAAATGGAGAGTGACTGGGTACCTACACACAAAAACACCCACCACATACACCCATAAGCATGCATACACATGTGCCACACACACACGAAAACATACATAGCATAGCAGAGGGAGTGAGAGAGAGAGAGGTAATGAAAGGAAAGAGGAGAAAAAAGAAACCTAAGGACTAGAGATGTAGCCCACTTGATAGAATGGCTGCCTAGCCTGTGTGAAGCTGGAGGTTTGAACCCATCACCACACGAACCAGGCCCTGTGGTACCACTAGCAATCCCAGCACACAGAAGGTGAGAAGGATGGAAGTTCAAAGTCCTCTTCTGCTATCTAGCAAGTGTGAGGTCAGCCTGGACTACATGAGACCTGTCTCAAAAACAGAGAGCCGGGGCTGGAGAGATGGCTCAGCGGTTAAGAGCACTGCCTAGTGCCCTTCCAAAGGTCCTGAGTTCAATTCCCAGCAACCACATGGTGGCTCACAACCATCCACAATGTGATCTGGTGCCCTCTTCTGGAATGCAGGTGTACATGCAGATAGAGCACATATGCATAAAATAAATAAAATAAATCTTAAAAAAAAAAAAAAACAGAGAGCCAAACAATTAAGGACTTCTTTCAGTGTGAAAGCAAAAGATAGAGAAATATTAACTAAAGCATGCTGATGTATGACTGTCCTCAAAGGAAAACAGACTCTAAGACAAAACAAAACAAAAAACACTTAATAGAAACAAAGTCAGTCCATAATAATAACAAAGTTTAATTTACCACAAAACGCTCTAAACCTACACAGTCCAAGATAGTAGTCACTAGCTACCTGTAGCTATTTTAAATTTAAAATGATTAAAATTAAATATTTGGTCCCTCAGTAATATCAGTCACAGATCAAGTGCTTAAAATGGTCAGGAACAGTTGTCATATTGAAAAGTGCAGAGAAAAACATTTTTCCCCAGACAGGGTTTCTCTGTGTAGCCTTGGGTGTCCTGGAACTCACTCTGTAGACCAGGTTGGCCTCGAACTCACAGAGATCTGCCTGCCTCTGCCTCCCAAGTGCTGGGATTAAAGGCACTGAAAAAGTTTCTTGTCTTTACAAGATGTTCTATAAGCTGGTACTCTTTGTGACTTTAAATGTACATCTAAGTGTACAGCCAAGACAATGTGAACCAAGGATGACATAATTACAAGTTCTACAAAATCACAACCAGGAGCTGGTTAGGTTGCTAAGTGGTTAGAGCACTGGCTGCTCTTCTAGAGGACCCAGTTTCGATTCCCAGCACCCACATGGTGCCTCACAACCATCCAGAGCTTCAGCTCAAGGGATCTGATGTCCTCTTCTGGCCTCTGGCTACAGCATGTGGAGCAGAGACACACATGCTGTATACACAAATAATAATAAAACATTTTAAAAATCACAACCATAAGGGTAAATTTTAGCCCACCTCTCTCAGTAGTAGGTGAAGCAAACAGAAATTAGTAAGATATAGAATATATGAACAATTAAAGAGGTCAATTTCATGAAAGATGAATCCCACAACCAAAGAACATATCTTTTCCTAATCACAGCTCATAAAATTCTACCACCCACTAGGTCATAAATGAAGTATCAAAAAATTTAAAAACCAAGCCAACAGAAACCATGTTCTTTAATCACAATGGATTGAAAGCAGAAATCTAAAATTCCTCAACAAAAATAAACAGTTATTTGAGATAGATGGATTAATTTTTTCAGACCGGGTCTCTAGCCCAGGCTAGCTCAAACTCCTGATATAGGTAAAGATGCCTTGCCTCCACCTCCCAAGGGCTGGAGTGATTGGCGTGAACCACTAAGCATGGTTCATGTGGTGCTGGGGTCTGCACCTGGCCCTTCTGTATGCTAGGCATATACTCTACCAACTGAGCTATATTTCCAACTTTTTCTTTTTGTTTTTGGAGGTTTAAAAATTTTACTTTCCATCTGGGTATAGTGGTGCACACCTTTAGTCCCAGCACTAGGGAGGCAGAGGCAGGTGGACCTATCTCAGTGAGTTCAAGGCCACCCTGGTCTACAGAGTGAGTTCCGGGACAGCCAGGACTACACAGAGAAACCCTGTCTCGAAAAACAAAAAACAAAAAAAATGTATGTTCTATAAACTAATAAATTGAAGAGGCAGCAAACAGCATACACCTTTAGTCTCAGCACTGAGACAGAGGCAGGAGGATGTCTGTGATTTCTAGACCAGCCTGGTATACAGGGTAAGGGTTATTCTAGTCAGGGCTTTACAGAAAGACCCTATCTATAAAAATAGTAATGAAGGGCTGGAGAGATGGCTCAGAGGTTAAGAACACTGGCTGCTCTTCCAGAGGTCCTGAGTTCAATTCCCAGCAACCACATGGTGGTTCATAGCCATCTATATTGAAGTCTGGTGCCCTCCTCTGGCCTGCAGGCATACAGGCAGAACACTGTATACATAATAAATAAATAAAAATATTTTAAAAATTAGTAATGAAAATCAGAAAATTTTTAGAAGTGAACAATAAGAAGCATGATATACAAAATCCTATAGAAAAAGCTGAAGTGATGGTTTAGCAATTAAGAGTACTCAGTGCTCTTGTAGAGGACCTAAAGGACCTAAGCTCAGTTCTCAGCACCCACATGGTGACTGACCCATGTCCATGACTCTAGTCCTAGGGGACCCAAAACCCTCCAGTGGCCTCCACAGGCACCAGGCAGACACATGGTGCAAACCATACTTGCAGTAAAACACTCACATAAAATAAAATAAATATTTAAAAATTACACACAGTGCTGGCAAGGTGGCTAACTCCCTTCTTCTGACCTCCCTGGGCACCAGAAGCACACACGGTACACAGACATACATACAGGCAAAACATCCACACAAATAATAAAATAAAAATTACATACAAAAATCCTATGGCACATTCTAAGTGTCCCCTAAGAACAGGAAAGGTAGATCCATTCACACAATGAAATAAGACTCAGCAAACCAAGCAAGAAAAACTAATGCTACAAGTGACCATTGTCACAAACACCAGGCTGTGTTCAAGAAAGAAGACACAGTGCAGTACATACGCCGTGGTCACATCTATACAATTAGAGGAGGTGCAGACAAAAGTTTATGGTGCCAGAAGGAAAGATAAAGGGAAGATATTGACCGGAAAGGGTACATAACGGAGAAGCCTGCTGGGCAATGGGATGCTCTGCATCTTGACCTGGGTACATGGCTGCATAGAGGCACATAAACTCAATAAACCTCTACTGAATACTACTTATAGACTAAAAAAAATGTTTTAAAAAATAGGGTGTGAGCTGGGCGGTGGTGGCGCACGCCTTTAATCCCAGCACTTGGGAGGCAGAGGCAGGCGGATCTCTGTGAGTTCGAGGCCAGCCTGGTCTACAAAGCAAGTCCAGGACAGCCAGGGCTACACAGAGAGACCCTGTCTCGAAAAACCAAAAAAAAAAAAAAAAAAAATAGGGTGTGGTTAAAATTATGGGGGATAAATAGCCTTAAACATTTTTGTTTGAAAAGAAGTTCTCACAACTGAAAACAAAGTAAGCAAATAACCTGAAGACAGAAAACAGAGAGCCAGTTCCCTGGAAGGTGAAGTAGACAGAGGTCACTAAAAGGACTGTTCCCACTCTTCAGCACCCTCCCCCCAGAAACTGCCAAACCTAGAAAGTTCCTCTGTAAACACTCCTGCCCTGCGGCCTCTCCTTTCTCTCTGTTGCCACCTGGAATGCATCTCAACCTTCAGCTTCCGTCCCTAGCCCCTCACTGTGGGTGTAGAAGCTGGAGAAGCGGTCGAGGGCATCACAGAACTCTGTGGGAAGGCGCTTTCTGGGGTGGTGCAGGTAGCAGAGTGGGGAGACTGGCCAGCAGCGTGGTGACAGGACCAGTACAGAAACTGCTGGGCCTGGGTCTTCTACAAAGAGTTCTTCTTCAGGCTCCTGGCCCTTATCTTCTTCCTAAGGAGCAGAAAGACGAGAGCCCACGAGCTCTCTTAGTGGTTCTGAGCTCTTGGTCTGCTATTCTCTCTCCCTTTGCCCTCACCTCCACTTCCTCCAGCCTCCATTCCTCCTGGTCCTCCTGGTCCTCCTGCTCCAAGAGTTGCCTGTCGAGCTGCCGGAGCTGGTAAATGTGGAACTGGCGCTGCAGCTCCTCTGAGGTGCACAGGCTCTGTAGCATCAGCTGGGGGAGGCGGTTGGGGAAGCAGAGGCCGATCTGCTCCAGTACGGCCCCCTCCAGCCAGCTTGAGCCCAAGCTCAGGAGCCGGTCAGCCATGTAGTGCCTGCAGCAAACACAGCCCGGCCAGGTCTCAGTGTGGGTGCCAGGATGGCCCAGGCCCAGCCTCCTCCTCTAGAAGGTAAGTCTGTGTTACAGCTCACACAAGTCACAGGACCCACCTATCTCTACCAGTGCATGGCCACCACTTAACTGTCCCACTACTCTTGCCTCATGTCCCCTTAACACTCAAACCTTCCCTTTCTCTGGCCTCTAGGCCTCCTGTCCCGACCTCTCCAGAATGTGACTCACTGATAGAAGTGCTCAAAGGTAGTGGCCAGCTCTAGGCCAGAAAGGACCATGATGGGCTCCAGGTGGCGCTGAAGCCGCCCCAGCATGTCTACTCCCAGGGCTCCGCCAAGCAGTCCACCCTGGATTTGCTGGTCGATGTGCCTAGCAAGCTGCTCGCTTATCTGGAGACAACAGAATTCTGGACATCATACCAGCCATGAACGAGGGAGCAGAGTGGGAAAGGAGAATGAAGGACGTAAAAGGGCAGGGTAGGATGAGATGGAGCAGGACAAGGGCCCATGCCTAGGACTTGACAGGACTCACGTGAGCAGCAGTGAGGAAGGACTGTTGCAGCAGGGCTCCCGAGAAGCCACTGCGCAGAGCCAGCGTGAAGGCTGCCCGAGGCCCGAACAGCTCTGAGCCTGCTCTTTGCAAACGCTCATAGAGGCTACAATAACGAGGTACAAAGTCTGAGGCCCTCCAGGCTGCAGCCAGGAATCTGCTGACCTGAAGTGGTGAAGTAAGAAGTACATTAAGGAGTGACCACTTGTGTCCCATACTGCCTACAGGTCCTGCACCTGCCTACCTGTCCCTGTATCACGCTCAGCCAGCACTGAGTAATGTTCCTCAGGCTGCTGCTGGGAAGGACTGGTGCTGGCACTGGGCTTCCATCCTGACTCGAACTGTTCTTGCTGACTGTGGAGACAGAGGGTGAAGGAGAGAGTTTTGCTCCAGTGGGCCCCCGGATTTGGGTGTTTATATCTTCTAGAGAAGCACAAGAGGAAGGACCAAGCCCCTTCAAGTTTTGGTGCAGGCTTTCAGCCCACTGGACTCACGGTGCGGTGTGGATGGCTCAGAAGAAGGCCCGGGAGGGGGCTCCACATGCACCAGAAGGTGGCACAGGCGCCGAACTTGAGAAGCAAAGGGTGCTGCTTGGCTCTGGGAGCCCCGCACATGCTCCCTCTGTTCTAAGTACTGGTCCAGCAGCCATCCCAGGGAACTCACACCCCCTGCATCTGAAAGAAGACCGGTCAGGAATGGCTGTCTGTATGAAGTGGGGGACCAGAGGACCAAGGGGCGGGTTCAATTATACAAAAAGGTTTGAGGGAGGCAGAGCCCTAGTCCTCCCTCACCACAGTTGGCTTCGGCTGGAGCCTGGGGACCTGGTAACAGGGCAGGGATAGTGTGCAGGGGAAGATTCAAATACCAGAGTCTCCAGTCCCTGGAGTGGGAAGGAGAGAGGAATATTGCAGTGACAGGCCTTGAGGGACAAATACAGGAACCAAGAGAACCAAAATATCAACATGGGGAATCCCTGAGACCTGTGAGGTGTGGGTGGTTACCGGGAGAGGTGATGTTCTGCACCAGGGGGGCTGACCAGCGCCTCCCAGCAGGTCTTGCCCAGTGCTTGGGCGGCCTCATCATCAGGGAGGAAGCGATCGGCAAAACTCTGTTCATGGCGCAAAACTCTGTTCAGTCTGGAAACAGAGTATGGGGTGAGATAAAGGCACACTGCCCCATCTCCCAATGACCAAATCCCGAGGTCGATGCACAAGCACTGATCAACCCAGCTCTCGGCCAGCGCACGCTCTGCTCGTGTCCAGTTTCTTCTCAAGCGCTGGCTGCAGCTCCACTGCTCGCATGCATCTCTCCCGCTGCGCACTTCCTACAGTGCCAGTCCTTGACTGGGCAGCACCTACCTGGGGTACAGCTGAAGGAGGCACCTGCGGTCCTCTGCTATGTCCCGGCTCCATGCTTGTGCCCGAATTTTGTAGAAGAGACAAGTACGTCGACATAGTTGCTCCCGGAACAATGGCCAAAAAGTGGGCTTGGGGCCCAACACCTCCACACCCCGAACCCGGGTGTCGATCCCATCCTGCATCATACACAGACTTGTCACATCAGCTACCTCACCAGGGAATCCTATATACTCCAAAGCCAAGCTCTACACCCTGAACTCCTAAGAGTTTCCTGGGATTCAACAGCTCTCCAGGCCATCTCCAAGCCGGCCAAGGAGGAGTACTGGCCTCTGTCCTGGCTTGAAGCTGTTGGAGAATCCACCCACTAAGGAGACCCTGCTCCCTCCTGGTCCCACCTGCTGGCAGCGCTTTATTCGGATCTGGATGATGGGCCAGAAGCGGTTCAAGTTCTCCAGGAGGGTTACCCGGCTGGCGGATGGCATCACATTTACCTGGCAGGGCAGGAGAGAGGAAGCAGAGAACCACTAAAGGAGGGAGGCTGGTGCTGGGCAGGGGTCTCAGCAATTATGAAAACATACTACTCTTGCAGAGGACCAGAGTTTGGTACCCAGCACCCATGGTGCGTGGCTTACAACCACACGTGACTTTAGCTCGGGATCTGATGCCCTCTTCTGGTCTCGAAGGGCACTTGTACTCACACATACACAGACATACTCATAGACACATAACAACAATAACACAAGGTAGAATAAAAAGAAGCAGAGCTGGAAGAACTGTTGAGAGCAATCAAGACAAGCACAGCCTGGGTTCTAACTTGCACACTGAGCCCAGGCACACTCCAAGCGAGGTGAGACCTTCCCAGAAGGAGCCAAGAGAGCCACTCCCCAAAGACTGGGACTTCCCCACATGTTTTTGTGGAAAATGGAGGGATGAGAGTACACAGTAAAGGAGGGTACAGGGACCCCCACCGTGTTAAGCTCAGTGCTGATGCTGCCGACACTGTCACCTCCAAACACCACCACCCTGGCCGGCATGTAACTTGAATCCTCACTGGCCACAAGCAGAGTCAGCTGCCTGAGAGAAGACAAAGACGTCAGTGAAAGCTACAGCCACTTGGTCCCACCACTTCCTCCTCCAGCTCCTGTCATGCCTGTCTTCTCCAGACCCTCAGCTTTCCCCTTTATATTTCTTCAGAGTGGCTTTATTTAAACCCCTAGACCCAATAACAAATTAATGCCATGCTGCGCATGTAATAGTCACTCCCATGTCATGACCAGCAGGTTCCTCAAGGCCAACAAGACAACATGGGACATTCATCTGTCCACAGAAGCCCACCCCCTTTCTATTTCTGTCTCCCTGTGAAAGAAATGGGCCACCTCCCTGGTCATGGGTTCCCTCACCCACCAAAGGCAAGTCTTGCAGATTCTAGATCTTAGAATCTCAGTGTACTCTGCCCTTTCAGCCCCTCTTCTTAATCAAAAACATTGAACACTTCCACTTCTCAACTAGACCACATACAGTTTTCCAACACCTTTTTTTTTTTTTTTTTTTTTTTGCCTCCAACCCAAATCTTCATGATTACCTAAGTACCAACCAAAAAACAAAATTCACAGGGCCTGGCATGGTGGTGCACGCCTTTAATCCCAGCACTTGGGAGGCAGAGGCAGGTGGATCTCTGTGTGTTCAAGTTCGAGGCCAGCCTGGTCTACAAAGTGAGTCCAGGACAGCCAGGGCTATTACACAGAGAAACCCTGTCTCAAAAAAACAAAAACAAAAAGTCTCTTCCTTCTTTCTTAAAATCCTTGGATGACTCCCCAAGTTTTAGAACAAAATTAAAAGTTCCTGGCTCACAAAATTCTGCGATCTACACCTGCCTCTTCTCCTGGCTTCACCCCTGCTGCTGTGATACAACCTCCTTCCACTTAACCAGATTTTAAAACATCCAACACAGCATCCCATTTATGCTGCCTCTTTGCCTGAAATGTCATTGGGTTCTATTTTATTTAGCTGATTTCAATTTCAAACTTCGGGTCAGTCAGCACCTCCTGGAAGGAAGCCTTCTCTGACCCTCATTGGTCCCAGGGTCCTTTCTTTTGGCCCCTCTCAACAGTCTCTTCCTCTTCACACTGATCTGAATGGCTTTGGCTGGGTTCAAGAGAGCCTCCTACTTCCACTTCCCAAGGAGTGGGGCAACAGCCATGTCACTGTGCCTGGACCCTGAAGCTTTCTCTTAATGCTGTTTTTTTTTTGTTGTTGTTGTTTTTTTTTTTGAGATAGGGTTTCTCTAATAGCCCTGGCTGTCCTGGATTCTCTTTGTAGACCAGGCTGGCCTCGAACTCACAGAGATCTGCCTGCCTCTGCTTCCCAAGTGCTGGGATTAAAGACGTGCGCCACCACGCCTGGCTTCTTAATGCTGTTTTATTTCTCTGATCTCTCTTTTATTCCCCTCTTAAGAGAGAGTATCAATATGGAGCCAGGAATGAACTCTTGATCCTCCTGCCTCAGCTTCCTGGGCGATGTGACTGTGGGCATGCACCATCAAACCTGAGTCTCTTGATTGAATTGCTAACCTGGCTCCCCAACTAGACTACAAAGTCCTTGTCTCTTATTGTCCTTGTACCCTCAGAGCCTTGGGCAGTGCTTGCAAGGCATTCTTGACATTGAACAAACATACATGGGAAGAGTAGGTAAGTGAACTGCTGATCTCTAAACACAAAACAGCGCTGTGTGTATGTCAGGATACCATGACTGTTTCAGACAGCGCAATGTCTACACAGCACAGCAAAGACAGGCCGATGTGTCAGCCATGATTTCATTGCACAAAATGAATCTGAAATCCCCTACAAGGACAGAGTTTCCTAATGGCATTGTGGGACAGTGCTTTGGGGAGATATATTGGTGCACAGTAGGATATTTGTGTGTCCACACATGCAAACAAATGGGTTCACACCTAATCAGAACACCACGGTGCATGTGCAAGGTGATCGAGTGGGATCCAGTGCTGCCATTGGACTCCCAGTAGGTCTTGGGGTTTCGGTCTGTCAGCTTGCTGGCCCGGTGTGGGTTGGAGGACACCTCCACCTTCTCCCAGCACTTGTCTTCCTTTACTTCCACGCTGGAGCCTGGGGGCAAGTGGGAAGGGGCAGGGAGATCACAGCATGGTCAGTGATAAGGAAAGGAGCCCTAGAGTGGGAGGGGAAAGTAAGGGGGGTCCGGGGGTGGGGGGGGAAGAAGAGGGCACCAACCCTGGCAGAGGTGCCTGAGGAACACATCGAAGAAAGGGATATTGATGGGTTGATAGGTTCGCCTGTGGTCTTCAATCTGGCCCAGCACCATCTGCAGCCAGAACATGGGGCAGGAGGCAGACATGCATAGAGAAAAGGAGGTCAAGAGCAAGACAGTACTCAGCCCCTTTCTCACCAACTTCTGACACGACTAACACGGGGTGGGGGGGGAGAGTTAGAGACATGTGCCCAGATTGCTGCCATCTGTGCCACACAGGGATCCCAAGGACACCCACATGAAGAGCCCATCCCTTGCTTCTGGTTTTCTTTTCCCAGCTCTGCACCCACAGGCCCCTCCTCACCTGGATGCAGCCAGCCAGAATGCTTGAGGTGAGGTTACTGTAGAGCTGGGCATACTTGTCACACTCTGTCACCAGGTGGCGGAGCTCGGGGGCCAGCGGGAGCTGCACCGAGTGTCTGTCCAGCACCTTGGAGAGGGCCTCTCTTGCTCCCAGGCAGCAAAGCACCACTGCATAGTCTTTATGCATCAAAGCCAGGCGGTGCAGGAAGCAGGTCAGCTCCTGAGCAATCTGAGCCCAGAGCCAAACAGGTCAGTTTCCGAGAAAGAAAGGACCATGTAAGGGCAAGGGCTGGGTCCACTGAACAAAGAGCAGCAGAGACTGGGAAATTGGCAAGGCCAGGGAAAGATTCAAGGCAGCTGGACAACATACTGAGGCGCTTGGACTCCAGAGCCAGCAGGCACTACAGAGCTTGGGCAGTTTCTTAGGCTTCCTCCTGCCAGTGCCAAACTATCCCAGGAGGTAGCCTTTGACATTACTCCATGATGTACAAACCCTGGCTGGCAGAGACCAAGGCCAGTCTAGATTGGTGAGTGACACCAGCCTTCCTCTCCTTCCTCCTTAGACCACAGTGCCCTCAGACCCTCAGAAGGATCTGGTGAACCTCTAAGACCCCACCAACCAGGTAGTATCCCAACTTCTGCCTTCATTCCTCCAACCCTGGCTAGGGCTCTGGTACCTCAGAGTCACTGCTTGGGCCACTCAAGCAGTTGAGGCAGGGTTCCAAGACCTCATGCCAGGGGAGGACCATTGCCTCAGGATAATCCAGCAGTCGCGTCATGACCCTGGTCAGGGGAGGGAAATAAATGAAGCTCCAGCCGTCTCTCAGTCCCTGGGTGTGGGGCCTGGACAGACCTTACCTTACCTGAGCACTGAGAGCAGCAGAGTCCTGTTGGGTCCAGGGGCATCTAGAGTCCGCAGCAACAGGAGGAAAGGCTGGGTTTCCTGCTGAAGGCGCTTGAGGAGGGGCCTCATGGCAGCCTGAGGGCTGCCTTCCTGGCACAGCACACGCTCCAAGTTCAGGAAAAGTTCTGCTGATGAGTCCCCCACCAGGGAATGGATGAGTAACTCAGGGGACCCATCCTGACCATGGGTGCTTGGAGTCTCCAGTGCTGCAGGCCACACACATCAGAGGGAAAATGTGCATGAGAGGAATCATACCAGTCAGTCAGACCAAGAAATGAGGCACTCCAGAAAGCTACCCCCAAAACTTTCTTCCCACATTGAGGATGTCTATGTCATCATTTATCAAAGTATAAGAAATGTTCTTTTCAGCCGGGCGGTGGTGGCGCACGCCTTTAATCCCAGCACTTGGGAGGCAGAGGCAGGTGGATCTTTGTGAGTTCGAGGCCAGCCTGGTCTACAAAGTGAGTCCAGGACAGCCAGGGCTACACAGAGAAACCCTGTCTTGAAAAAACCAAAAAAAAAAAAAAAAAAGAAAGAAAGAAATGTTCTTTTCTGGTCCTCAATGTAGGACCTAACTATCCTTGAAAAAAACATACACAATAAGGAAGATTGCTGAGTTAAATATAATACATTTCAAATCTCAGTTATCTTTTACTATACGCTAACTATATAACCCTTACTGTTACGATGACATTTCCAAACTGCTTAGTTTGGAGGCTTTAGATACGCAGACTCAAAGACACATGTTGCTTATTTCAGTATCCAGATGTCTGACTTTTCACCTATTTTTTTAAAACACAAAGGGAGGTTTCCTTATGATATCAATAGTCTTCCTTTTGGTCAAGAAACTCCGCTTAAGATCTAACATGGCACGGTGATGCACACTGATATTGCTAACACTTGGGAGACTGAGGCAGAAGATAGTGAGTTCCAGGTCAGCCTGAGCTACATAGCCTCATACATACTATACTCTCCCACCCTGAAAAGAGTATCTAGCTTGAGCATTTAAGGTTTCATTCATTTCCTGAAGATTCCTATATCCTTCAGCAAGGGACCAGAGTGTAAACCTTAAATTCCTGGTCACAGCATGGCACATGCCACTCCTCAGCAAAACATGCCCTCCGCCATGGTACCTGCTCGCTCAGGACTTCCCCAAGGCTCTGAGTAGCGATTGAGAAGCATCATGAGGATGGTGCGTGTGGTGGGCATCGGTTCTGTCCCTGGTGGTATCCCTGAGTGCCTAAACAAGGTGTCTCTCAACTCTTGGGTTATGATCTGGTCTCCCAGAGTGTGGTGGTTGCACAAAAGCAGGTTGAGTAGAAGCAAGCCATTTTTCACCGCAGAGGAGCACCTGCGAGGAAGGGAGGAAGGGGTGACCCAAGAAGTTGACAGTGAATCCCACAGAGGCAGGGAGACAGGGCAGCTGGGTTGGGAGGGGTGCTTCAGTGGTCCCTGTGAGGAAGGGCTCCTGGCCATCTGACCTTGGCCCACTACTCCCAATCCCACGAAGGGAAGCCAGTTTTTCTGCCTACCCTGACAGCCCCCTACATCAACCATTTGGTCTCTCTTCCAGTGACATTTTGAGAAGGCCACCAGTGATCACCCAAAGGGACACCATAAGTACAATTTCTGTTGAGCACATGATCCTGGAGAAGTGGGGTTTGGGGTACAGCAAGGATCTAGAGTCTGAAGGGTAGTATCTGACCCCTCAGTATTCAGCATCAGGATAACAGCTGCAGGTACACTGAGCAGCAAGCTCTCAGAGCCTGGACGTGTAGCTGAGTCAATGCTGGCAAAGATCTCTCTGGTCATCTGGGTATCAAATAACGGCTGGATGGAATCTCGGTTCGTGACAAAAGTGGGGATCTCTGAGGAACTGGCGATGGCCAGCATCTTTAGTGCCTGAAAGAAGAACACAGCAGAGTTAGGGGTGGACAGAGCCGTCACAAGGAATACAGCACATGGTAGAGTACTTGTCCAGCATGTGCAAGGCCCTACGTTCAGTCCCAAGCACCACCCCAGAAGTAGGTCATCATTCTAGACCTCAAACTCTGGAGCAACTGGACTGCTGGCATCAGGCGACATGAGAAATGGAAACAAAGAAAAAGGTGAAGGGCCACGAGGGAAGGGGAGAGGATGGGATAGGACAAGAGGGAAAGTGGGGGGAAGGAAAGAAAGGGAGAAAAGAGGAGGACGCAAACCGAACAATTTAAGAGTGAGCAGGAAATCCGCAGGCTGCTTCTCTCTACCCAGAGCAGGCATGCCACCCTTTCTGAATCTTCTCCAAACAATGCTGCCTTTCACAACCTGCAGTTATCTTCTGAAGCCTTCCAGGTCACATTCCCATCTTGGCTGACCACTCCTTCCTCTGTACAGACCCCCTCCTGAGTCCCACCCCTGTGCAGCATCCTGGCTTTATCTTATCTTTCTGTATTTCTCTGCCTGGTCCTCAAATACAGTCCTCTCTCTCCTTTCTCTCCTCCCTTCCTAGGAAACTTCATCTACTCTTGTGGACACCAATACTTGTAAACCTACAACCCCTAGTCTTGGCCAGTATCCATCTAGCCCTTCTGCCCAAAGCCATTCAACTGTCTCACTAACACACTAGTCATAATTCTAGGAAAAGTACTTGTAATGTGAAGACTTGTTTTGTTTGGTTTGGTTTTTCCGAGACAGGGTTTCTCTGTATACTCCTGGATGTCCTAGAACCTGCTTTGTAGACCAAGCTGGGCTTGAACTAACAGAGAACCACCTGTTTCTGCCTCCTGAGTGCTGGGATTAAAGGCGTGCGCCACCACCTCCTGGCAGTAATTCGTAGTCTTATCTGCTGGTATTACAGAGGTAATAAAATGAAAAACAAGGGGCTGGAGAGATGGCTCAGAGGTTAAGAGCACTGACTGCTCTTCCAGAGGTCCTGAGTTCAATTCCCAGCAACCACATGGTGGCTCACAACCATCCATAATGAAATCTGGTGCCCTCTTCTGGCCTGCAGACAGAACATTGTATACTTAATAAAATCTTTAAAAATAAATAAATAAAATAAAATGAAAAACAAACATTATACCTTGGAGGGAAGAATGTTTCTGCTGTAAGGACTCTCTCATCTCTCTGAAAGAGATGCCCAGGGAATGGACTGGTTTATTATGAATTGGGACAATTCAGTTGAGGCCCAGGCCCTCCAAGCAAAGCTTTCTCCTTTGATTACCCGAATCTACCCCAAGTAGCTGGACTCTATAGACTTCAAGCTAGACGCAAGATGCTGTAAGTCTGTCCTGGGGTAAGAATATGAATTTAGAAGTAAATTATATATATATGTATATATATACATATATATATATATATATACATATATATATTGCATACTGGTGGCCTAGATAACATCTGACTATCCTTGGAAAGAGCTGACCCCAAATGACCCAATAAAGGACTTGTGTCCTGGCCCTCTTAGGTTAGTCTGCTCTGAGAGGACATGTGTTTGTGTCCATGTTGTGCCCACTATTCTGTGAGAATCCACTTTCAGAATTGCTCTGGATGAGGCTTACTTGTTTCCTTCAGGGACACTGGGCTATTATATGCAGCCAAATGCCCACACCACACTAGCAGGCAGCAGTCTGTCATGAGTGGTCAGGAAACCAACCTCTGCAAGCTCTCTGAACATGGCTTTCCTTCCCTGCTATCTGGCCAAGGTGGCAGGGAATGGCAGCCTTTGTTTGACTCATATCCAGTGAGGGATTACTTCTGTACACAGGCATCACTCAGTGTAAAAAGAAAACCAAACGCTCTGTCACATCTAGGCCGTTGGTCTTTGGCCTACACCTACCTGTAATTTCAAGTAGGGATAGTCAAGACACCTGAAAACTAAACTCCCTCCCCTTCTCCTCGAGCTGCCTCTTTCTGTAACATGTTCCCAGTTAGTAACCATCTCATGCACCCTGCCGCTTAATTTTAAACGACAGTATCTATGGTGGATGGAATAGGAGTGGCCCCCATAGACTCAAGTGTCTGAATACTTGGCCCATAAGGAGTGGCACTATTAGGAGGTGTGCTGGAGGAAGTCTGTCACTGTGGGGGTGGGCTTTGAGGTCTTGTGTTCAATTTATGTGCAGTATGGCTCACAGTCTCCTGCTGCCTATGGATCAAGATGCAGAACTCTCAGCTCCTCCAGCACCTTGTCTGCCTGCATGCCACCATGCTTCCTGCCATGACAATAATGGACCAAACCTCTGAACTGAAAGCCATCCCCAATTAAATGTTTTCCTTTATAAGAGTGGCTGTGGTCATGGTGTCTCTTCACAGCAATGAAACTCTAACTAAGACAGTCACTTTCTTTCTTTATAATTACTTTGCTTGTGGAGAGGGGTGTGGAGATCAGAGGACAACTTTACAGTGTCAGCTCTCCCCTTTCACCATGTGGGTTTCAGGGGTCAAACTCAGGTTGTCAGGCTTGGCAGCAAGTACCTTTCTCAGCTCTAGAGCATCATTCTTAAAAACTCCATTCTACCTTTCTCCAGTCATACACTCAAGCTCCAAGACCATCTGTATCGCATTCTTAACGCTATCTCTGTCTTTCCACTTCAATATTGGCCACTTGGTCTGAATCAGTACAGTAGCTCTTCAAGGTTAGAGGTCATCCTACCTGCCTGTCATCATCACTCTGTTCTGCCCACCCCCCCCATGTACTCACCGCCAGTCCTGCCTGCTGGACCAAAACGGATGTCTTATACTCTTGCATACAAATCAGCACGGCATAGATGCCACCCTCCCTGGCAAAGAGTGGACGCCACTCATGCTTGGTCATGAGCAGGTAAAGGAGCCGCAGGGCCAGTACCACTACCATCTTCTCTCCCACCTGGTTGGTCAGCAGGTCCACCAGCGTCTTCACCAGCTTCTCTCTGAGAAGAGAAAAGACACTGGGACTCCCCACCCCAAGGAACCTTGCCTAACTTTCCAGACAGACATGATGCCATCTGACTCCCTGTCTAACTCCATCCATCAAGAGCCAGGCTACTCTTCTCCCCCAGCCTGTTTCTCCTAGCTTTAGTCTCACACCTGAGCCCTCTTTCTGAATCTGCCTGCCATTTTTTTCTTTGTTAACTTTTAAGCCGTTTGATTAGAATTACATTAAACTTATAGCTTCATTTGAAAAGAGGAAGCAGGGGGCAGTTAGACTTCAGAAAGGAGGGGGAAAATATGTAAGGACAGTCAAGAAATGTCGAAGAAAAAAAATAACGGAAGCTTTGCTTTTAGTTAGCCAACTATAACCAAAAGCACATAGCCGAAACTCTGGGACAAATACAGGGGAGCCTAAGAGATGAAGAGAAAGTCAAAGGAAGTAAGGAAAGACCTCATCCGCTGAGCAAGGGTGAACCAATGAGAATGGATAGTTGAGCTGCTCATGCTCTATCCCAGCATTTGGGAGTGGAAGACCAGAGATCTGCCAAGTACTCAAAGGCACCCTAAACACAGTGTGGCACCCTGTCTCCAAAAGTTAAAAACCCAAGAAGCAAAATAAAATAAAATTCCTCCAAGCAAACAACAAACCCAACCTAATGGGGGCATAGCTCAGAGACAGCGTGCATGTGTGAAGTCTTGGTTCAGTCCTAACACCAAAGACAGATAAACAAAGGTGATGCTGAAATGTCTGCTGTCCACTTGGAAAGTACGAGAGGTTATGGTCTGCTTTGTGCCATTTGCAAAAATGGATTTCCAGCAGAACTAAAATGAATATATATATATGTGATATTTTTAGAAAAATAAGAAAACATTTTACCAGAAGCTGGATGGCTCAGCTGGTGAAGCACTTGCTTTACAAATATCAAGACTTGGCTCCAGATCTCCAGAACCCATATGAGAAAGCCGGGCACTGAGCAGCCACAGACAGGGGATCCTAGGTCTGGTGGCTGGTCAGCAGATTGGTGAACTCTGGCTTCATTGAGAGACTCTGACTCAGAAAATAGGATGAAGAGCGATTGAGGAAGACATCCAACATTTGAGCACTGACCTTCTTGTACACATCCCCACACACAAGTGTACAAACACATGCCAAAAAGCTATGTATTTTTCTAACCCTGCAACAGATGGACTCTTTCTTTTTTAAACATTTTATTTTTATCTGAGAGAGAGAATGTGTGCGACATGGACTTTTTTTTTCTTCTGGTTTTTCTTTTTCTTTCTTTTTTTTTTTTTTGGTTTTTTTCAAGACAGGGTTTCTTTGTCTATCCTTGATTGTTCTGGACTCACTTTGTAGACCAGGCTGGCCTTGAACTTGCAGAGATCCTCCTGCCTCTGCATCCCGAGTGTTGGGATTAAAGGCGTGTGCCACCACACCTAGCTTTTCTGGTTTTTCAAGACACAGTTTCTCTGTGTAGCCCTGGCTGTCCTGGAACTCACGGAGATCCCCCTGCCTCTGCCTCCTGAGTGCTGGGATTAAAGGCATGCTCCACCACCGCTCGGGCAAGAATGGACTTTTGTAATAGGATAGAAAAAATTTAAAGCTATAAAAAACTGAAAACTATAGCAACCTAAAAACTTTAGCACACTGAAAGACTATACAAACAAAAGAGGCAAACAACATGAGCTGGGGAAAATGTGCAAGAGAAATGCTGACACATGGGAGCCCATGCCTGCAGTCCCATCACTGACAGGTGGAGGTGAGAAGGTCACAAGTTCAAGATCAGCACAGGCAATACAGTATGAGACTCTGTCTCGAAATATAACTCTCCCCTGCATGAAAACAAAAATGCTGGTTGTGAGTGAGAACCCTGACAATCCTGAGAGTACTGGAGGTACTAACACCTTTTTACACAGCAATGGATGCAGGGTGATAACCTGGGAACTACTCAGAGAAAGAACACAAGAGAGGCCCTCTGGGAAAGAGCAGAGGGAGAGTTCCGTTCTGGTCTATCTCCTCAGAACCTCTGGCAAGTAAATATGAATTAGAAAGGATAAATGCATGATACTGCATTTATAAACACATATAAATAAAAACCACACCAAACTGAATACCAGGGTTGGTTCTGAACTATTTAATCTAACAAGGATGATACCTATGAACAAGATAAAATGAAAGTTGAAATGTTCATCAAAATGTTAGCACTGAATATCTGCAGTATTTCGGCATTCTTAGATAATTTTTATCTAATGCTTTACATCTATCTTCCTTCCTTCCTTCCTTCCTTCCTCATCTGCTTCCTTCTTTTTGTAGACAGTGTCTTGCTATGTAGTCTTGGCTAGCCTGAAACTCACTAGCCATGACCTCATGGGGGTCCACCTGCCTTTGCCTCAAGTGCTGGGATTAAAGGCATTGCCACTGCCTCTATTTCCTAACTCTACACACAAAGTAGTTTTTCTCTTGTGAGCACAGAAATAAAGTGAGCATGATTTTTTTTAAAAAAAGACACAAAATGTTTTAAATACAGATAACAAAATTATGTAAGAATGCCTTTAAAGGCCGGGCGTGGTGGCGCACGCCTTTAATCCCAGCACTCTGGAGGCAGAGGCAGGTGGATCTCTGTGAGTTTGAGGCCAGCCTGGTCTACAAAGTGAGTCCAGGACAGCCAGGGCTGTTACACAGAGAAACCCTGTCTCGAAAAATGAAACAAACAAACAAACAAAAATAAGAATGCCTTTAAATCTATAAGAAAAAAGGGAACAGCTCAATAAAACTGGGAAAAATATTAAAAAAAGATATTTATGGAAGCAGAAACACAACACATACATGCAAATATGCCTAACATCATCAGAACTAAAAGATTAGCATAGACCTGCTCTGTGTGTAAAGACACTTGCCACCATGCCCAATGACCTGCATTTGATCCCCAGAGGCCACGTGGTAGAAGAACCAGCTTGCTCAGGTTGTCTTCTGACCTCCATATGCATGCCACAGTACGTGTGTGCGCGCTCTCTCTCTCTCTCTCACACACACACACACACACACACACACACACACACACACATTTATTAATGTGTCAATGTGATCCATTGAAAAGTAATACTGTGCTGGTCAAGGTAAGGGAAATGGAGACAAGAGAGCGTGTACTTGAACTTAGCTGCAGCCATACCACAGTTCCACACATCAGCGGAAATAACAAACAGGTCTATGAAGACTGACACTGAGTGGGGACACAGAAGTGCCCCAGAAATATGTGACCACAGGAGCTAAAGCACATTTTCCATGCCATCTCCACCCAAACAACGCACATGATTTTTGTTTGTTTTTTTCAAGACAAGGTTTCTCTGTGTAGCCCTGGCTGTCCTGGAGCTCGATCTGTAGACTAGGCTAGACTTGGACTCACAGAGATCCACCTGCCTCTGCCTCTGGGTGCTGGGATTAAAAGTGTGTGCACCACTATGCCTGACCTGCATCAGGTTTTTGAAAAGACACAATTTACACTTTCTAAAATACTATAATGTGTGTGTCTATCTGTAGGTATGTACATGTGGGGTGCAGGTGATGACGGTGGCCAGAAGAGGGCATCAGATCCCCTGGAACTAGAATGATAGATGTTTGTGAGCTGCCTAATGCGGGTAGTGGGAATCAAACTCAGGTTCTCTGGAAAAACAGCAAGTACTCCTAACCACTGAGCCATCTCTCTAGTCCCGAAACATCAATTACACATTATATCCATCGATGGTCTGAATGGTACATCTGACAGCAAGAGAAAGGGACTTGGACTTTTTCTCTTTGATAAGCTTTGATCCAGGATTGTTCCCTCTCAGGTAGCACAGGTAGCTACCTCCTCCTGGTCTTCCCGCTTTTCTGTCCTTTCTCTTCCTACCAGCCCAGTCGAATTTTATTTTTCTTCCAGACTGACCTCAAATTTGCTTCAGACTCCTGAGTTGTGTGATTATAGATAGCTGTGTGTTACCACATCCCAGCAGGGCTTTTACTTCAATATTCTTTTATATGAGTTGTTTTAAAAATGAGAGCGCATTTGTGTAATAAAGAAATCAGACAAAAATTTAAAAATAAAAAGAAAGTAGGGACAGAAGAAAAAGAAGAGAGAAAAAAAAAAAAAACTCTAGACAAGGTCTATGTAGCACAGGCTGGCCTCTGGCTCATGACCCTCCTGGGGACCAGGGTTAGGTGTGTGACACCACTCCTGGCTTGAAAAAAAATTTTTTAAAGAAAAAGTACTAGATCTAAGAGGAACTAGGTTTGGATCCTGGCTCTGCTCTGTAGGACTCTGAGCAAGTGATTAAAATTCTCAGTTTTCTCACATAAACCATATACTAATACTACTAATAATATTGGACTAATAGCATCATTGTTTCTGTGGGGGTAGACAGATTAAATGAAACCATGCGTGTACGTTCTCAGAGTGCTCAAGAGCTCTGTATCACCCAGCCTCCTGCCCCACTGCTGCTCAGCCCCCGCCTTTCTTCCATCCCCAGCTTTTCTGCCTCGATTCCATTATACTTTCCCTCATGCCACTGTCCTTAATGGCTATGGCTTCAACCCAAACTCTTCCCTGTGCAACATGCTAACCTCAATGTTCTGTCAGGACGGACCAGAGGGTGGTCCCTCTCAGTGACCTCCTCCACAGCCTGGGAGAGGGCACCGAGCCCTGAGAGCTGCAGGTTTGTGTCCAGGCTGGAGATCTGCACAGTGGCCAGGACAGCTGCCACATGCTGATCCAGGGAGCTGCGTGGACCAGGACCTCGCAAGGCTCTGGCCATTTCTGTAATTAGTGAGGGAGAGGAGCAGCTAAACAATTGTGATTCCAAGCTGCAAGTTTTCAAAAGTCAAGCCCAGTCATGTTCTCAATACAGTCACTGTTTAGCTCAACATTTATAGCTTTTCCAACAGTACAAGAAGGATCTAGTCACATACTCGATATGCCTGCGAAACAGACTCTTCATCTTCCAAAGAGACTGAAGAAAGGGTGGCTGTCACTCATACAAATCAAGCTCATGGGGAGACATGTGCTTTCTAGGCTTTTCCTCTATGGTTTCCCCTCCACTCCTTTCACTTCTACTGGGCCAATCCATGTCTTGTTCTAAAATCGCACTCAGCCGATCTCCAGGCCTGGCTGATGACTGAAGGGCAGAGATCCCTGGGCCTGACCACGTCATCTTTGACAGGAAGCCCAGGGTAGCCATTATGGTATCAGGGCGACACATCTCCTTCCTCCTGGACACCAGGACCACTTACTCAGTCCTGACACAGTTTTGGGGACCCACTGATCCTCGATTCCCTATAGCTGGGGTAGGGGAACAGCCTTACTAAGCTTGCAACACCCCACTACTCAAATGCATTTTCGGGGGTGTCCCCTCATTCACGCTTTTCTGGTGGTGCCGGACCTGTCCCATCCCCTTAGTGGGAAGAGATCTGCTAGTCAAAGTGGGAGACTCTATTTCCTTGCTTCCCACATTAATCTGACTCCAAGCTCGCCAGCAGCCCCTCTTCCCTTTCTCCTAGCTGCCCAACCTACTGGTTCCAATACCTCACCCCCTCCCAGAACCCCACTCACCGGAAGCTGCCTCTTGTGTCTCAGGGGGCAGGACCATTCCTTCTGCCACCAGAAGCTGAGTAAACAGCTGGGAATCACTCTGTGCTTTGGGGGACTCAGTCTTTGCACCAGCAGGCTCCTCCTCTGCCTTTGGGAGTGCAGCCTTTGCTTTGCAGGACTCTTCTTCCACTGAGAAGCTGCCAGCTGACCTTGACTCTTCCTCTGACTCTGGGGTGCAGGAGTGACTTGGTAAAGATGACGAGCAGCCCAGCTCCTCAGGCAGTAGCCCATACTTGGTGTAGATGTGGGAGTTGAGCAGGTCACAGAGGTTGCTGCCCTCAAAGCGGTTAGTGAGAACCTGCAGGACACCCTCAGCCATCTCTATGGGTACAGAGATCTCACCCAGGACCTTTTCACCCAGGGCCTGTCAATACAAAGGGCATCTGTTTCAGGGACAAACAGACACAGAGTTCCTAGGAACAGTCACCCTGCCATCTGCTCATAGCCTCTACATACTAGACCCTCAAAGTATGACTCCTCCACTGGCAGGACCTCCACAGGCTTGAACCATCAGCTCTTCCTCCCCATAAGTGGTATTTCACAGTTAGAATTTCTCCTGGAGTGCCCAGCTCTAACCCGCCACATCCCTCAGCCCAGGTATCTCAGGCTTCTGGTACCTTATCCAGTTTCTCATGCAGATTCTGGAAAATCGGCTGCTGCTCAGACAAGTCCAACTTCTTGATGAAGAAAAGTAGCTCCCACCATTCCGCCTGGGTCAGGTACCCTGCTTCCTCATTCTTCAGGGCCTCAGGCTGGAGATACGGCAATGAGTACAGGCCATATGCAGGCTTCCAGTCACAGGAGGGGAATGCTGAGGATACAGGGATGGTCAGTTTCTGAGCTTCGGGAGCAGCCTCCACTCAGAAACGGCCTTGTGCTGGACAGCGCTTCTCCATTCTGAGTCATGCTACCCATGAGCTCCCATAAGCTCACCTGTTCCCAGTTCACTCGCCCCTGCTCTCTTCTCCACAGCTGCTGAAGCTGAACCCCCAGTTGCTTCATCAGGCCCCAGGATCTCTAGCATGTGCCAGTGTACCCAGTAGGTGCGGCCAGTTGACTGCCAGAAGACCTGGTAGTAGGGAAGAGGAGAGAGAACTCAGCCCTCAGAGCTCTGGGCCTGACCACAACTGGCTAGGCCTAGACAAATCTCAAGATAGCTAAATGCTTCATGCAAATATGGAGAGTGAGTAGGTCCTTTCTGTCTTCCTAGCCTTCATGATCTTTACTCACATACTCCCTAGCTTCTTCCCATACTGACAGCAATGGAGGTATCTCAGTGTATCACTTCTGCCTCCTGGGTACGAGACCCCATGACCTCATAGCTCACCTACCCTACCAAATTTTCTCTGCCCTCTAAAATTGAACCCTCTCATGTACAGATTCTTTTTTTTTATAACCGTTCCACAACTGGAGGGAGGGTGTTCTTTTTTTCCTTTACTTCTTTCATCATCATCATCATTCATCATTTAGATAGGGTCTTTCTGTATATCCCTGGATGATGATGATGATTATGATTATTATTTCAATAAGCTCTGTCTATGTATCCCTGGCTTGTCCTGAGACTTGCCATGTAGATCAGGTTGGTTTCAAACTACAGAAATCTGCCTGCCTGTCCCACTTGAGTGCTAGTCTTAAAGCCCTGCCACCATGCCTGGCCCTCCTTTATTTCTTTTTGCTGTTGAAACAGGGTCTCACCAAGTGGTAGTGGTGCACTCCTTTAATCCCAGCACTCAGGAGGCAGAGACAGGCGGATCTCTGTGAGCTCAAGGCCAGCCTGGTCTACATAGTGAGTTCCAGGACAGCCAGGGATACACAGAGAAACCATGCCTCGAAAAACCAAAAAAAAAAAAAAAAAAAAAAGAAACAGGATCTCATGTAGCCAAGGCTAGCCTCATGCTATGTAGCCAAAGATGGCCTTGAACTGCCAATCCTCCCGAAACTTCACCTCCAGTGCTGAGATTACAAGCATGTAACAGCTTTAGATAACCAGTTTTATGAGGTGTTGGGGGGGGGTCAAAGCTAGGACCTCATATATGCTAGACAAGCATTCTATGAACTGAGCTACATCCTCAGGGCATGCCTGGGGGTTTTCTCCTTGGCATATCTGAACCTCCTAGCTACCCGGCCACCACCACAGAATGGATCCTTTGTTGTCCCACCAGCGTGTGACCTCCACCTGCACAGGGGGCACGCCATTGTTGCTCTGCTGGAACTCGCCCTCATCCCCAGCACTGATCTCCTCGTAGTCGTCCAGGATCCGAACTCGCATGCCTGGCTGCACTGTCTGCTGAATATATTCACCATAACCACTACGGCTGGAAAATTCAGAGCGACGTCGGAAGGCCTGACCTTGCTTCCTGGGAGTAGTGACAATGGCAGGCAGTAGCAGTGGAGGACCTGAAATGCAGGGCTGAAATATGGACCGGGACGGCCTAGGTGGTAAAGTGCCCTGGTGGCTGAGGTTCCGGGCCCAGCCCATGTTCCGCAACAACTCTGAAATGAGGTTGCCCATTGCCATACTGAACTCCAGCTCCCGTTGTCCCCGGCTCTTTTCCTTTGTGACACATGGAAAGCTTTGGTCTCCAGCCCCTGGTTCTGGACTGTTATCCAGCTGATCCAGCAGGGACGTGACACAGAGGTAGCGCTTCACCAGAGAGAACAGCAGCTTTCCAGGGATCTGTAAAATACAACCCTTGGCTTAAGTCCATCTGCTCCTGGCTCTGTCTCGCTACCCTCAGTATCTTCCTCTACAGACAAATGTGAAGACCTCACTCATAGGCCTCTACAAAGGCCTCAAAGGAATTATCTTTTTATTATTATTATTATTATTATATGCACCAGGTGTGGTGGCACATCCCTTTAATCCCAGCACTCAGGAGGCAGAGGCAGGGGGATCTCTGTGAGTTCAAAGCCAGCCTGGTCTACACAGTGAGTCCCGAACAGTCAGGCTTTGTTACACAGAGAAACCCTGTCTCAAAACAAACAAATAAACAAACAAACAAAAATTATGTGCATGGGTGTTTTTCCCATATGTATGTCTGCACACCAGCTGTGTGTCTGGTGCCCGTGGAGGTCAGAAGAGGGCAATTACATCTCTTGGAACTAGTTACAGATGCTTGTCCACCACCATGTGGGTGCTGGGAATTGAACTTGTGTCCTCTGGAAGAGCAGCCATTGTTCTTAACTGCAGAACCATCTCTCCAGCCAATAAAGGAATTATCTTAAAACAGATTCTTGTGTTCATCTTTGTGTATACTCGTGTATGCGGTGTACATATGTGGCACATGTGTGTGTGTGTGTGTGTGTGTGTGTGTGTGTGTGTGTGTGTGTGCACACTGGTATGGTGGCCCAAGATTGATTTCAGATGTGTTCCTTGATCACTTTCCAAGTGATCATATATATCAAGACCAAATCTCTCACTGAACCTAGAGCTCGCCATTTCAGCTGATTGGGCTAGCTAACTTGCCTGGAGGAGCCCCCGTCTCTGTCTCTTGCATGCTGGAACTAGAGGCAGGCTGCCACAAACCACCCAGTTTAATGTGGGTTTTTAGGATCCAAACTTTGGCCAGCATGCTTCTATAGAAAGAACTTCACCTGCTGAGTCGTCTTCCCGGATCCTATTCTTAGGTTCTGGTATCAGAATTTCTAAATGGGAGAGGTTGAGAATGGGTCATGAACTGTAGTGAGAATTTTGTGATTTTTGGTTTCTTTAAAAACCACAGAATGTTATGGAAATATTTTTTCATTTTAATCCCAGATGTGTGGATAAGAGGGTGTTTCACAGCCCGTGACTATGATTTGCCTTGTGCTCTAGCAGGGGCATGGTTTTGCCAGCTGAAAATAGTTTCTGTGACTTTGTGGCATTTGAAATTCGGGAAGTTTTCAGCGTATATATAAATGCTAGCAGAGTTGCTGATGCTGGCTAGTTGGTAGTTGGATGCTGTTTGTCAGGTAGTCATGCACAAAGAAACAAGAAGAAGAAATCAGATATCCTGGCGAAGATCAAACTTGCCCCAAGGAACTCGATGTCCCTAATCAGCAGGAAGGAGTCTAGTGATAACATTGCCCCCTTTCCTCTCTATCCCTTTTTCTCTCCTAACTGGTGTTAGGCGGTTAAAAGGGTGGAGAAGGGTAGAACAGAGAAAAGAGAACCCCCAAAGTAGCAGACGCTAGCTACAATGAACCTTTACTCTGATTAGCTCTCTAGGTCGCTCAGGGGCTAACCCACAGCCCTGAATCACAGCCTGAAAAATTGGGCTGTGTAGCCAGCGCTCCTGTATCACAGTGGAGTACCTGAGGCAGGTGGATGCCCTCAAAGGCCATGCAGTGTTCTTCAGTGGATGTGGTCTCTGCAAATAACTCCAGTAAAGTGTAGCGGCTGTCAAAATCCATGTGCTGCTCGATGCCATCTTGCTGGCTCAGTGACAGGAGGACGTGAGCCCGACTCCCTGGAAATCATACCCAGTCCAGATCCTTCCCTCAGTCCCCAATACTTTTCCATGCCTATCCTGGGCCTTCTCCTTCCCTACAGGCTTTTAAGCTTCTCTGCGACTGAAGTCCAAAGCAACATGTAACCTAACACAAACACATCATACACACACAGAACTGAAACATAACATCATGCTACTAAACTTACAATTACTAAATTCTGTGTATTAATATATACAGTTTGGTTTTATTTGCTTTCTCTCTCTCTCTCTCTCTCTCTCTCTCTCTCTCTGAGACAGGGTTTCCCTGTGTAACAGCCCTGGCTGTACTGGACTTGCTTTGTAGACCAGGCTGGCCTCAAACTCACAGAGATCCGCCTGCCTCTGCCTCCCGAGTGCTGGGATTCTTTAATCCTCACCTGTGCACCACCACATCCAGCTTTTGTTTGCTTTCTCAAGCCAGGGTCTCACTATGTGGCTCTGGCTATCCCAGATCTCACTATATAGATTAGGCTGGCCTTGAACTCACAGAGATCTACCTGCTTCTGCCTACTAAGTGCCCACGTGCTGGGATTAAAGGCGTGCACTGTTTTGCCCAGCTGTGTACGAATATTTTCATTTGCTTTAGAAGTTGGCTGTAACCCTCCCCATACTAATTTCACAACCAACAAATATACCTCAAATATTCAGCAGATACAAATCTCTTCTATACACAGCAACTGACAGATAAACTCGGTGCTCTTTGCCCTATGTGCACCAGTAATAACTATTCGTCTATGTTTCTTTTTTTTTTTTTTTGGTTTTTCGAGACAGGGTTTCTCTGAATATCTCTGGCTGTCCTGGACTCGCTTTTTGTAGACCAGGCTGGCCTCGAACTCACAAAGATCCGCCTGCCTCTGCCTCCCAAGTGCTGGGATTAAAGGCGTGCGCCACCACCGCCCGGCTTCGTCTATGTTTCTTTTACCTTGAGTTGCCATTTATTAAGTAATGGTTGTGAACTCTCTGCAATCGCTTTCCTTACTCCTTGTGGCCCCATTCTCTCCAGTGTTTTTTCTCCCTATCATGCTTCCCCAACCCCAGATTTCTCTTACCAGCATCATGAGCTGCCAGAGCCTGGAGCATCTTGCCTGCACTCCGACGGATCTGAGGCTCAGGGTTGCACAGCATGTGCATAAGCAGATCAAGGGCTCCTGTCTCCCTGAAGACCCCAGTGAGAGGCCCGATGCTGGCATAGGCGCTGAGCACGTGGATGGTGTGAAGCACAGCAGCCGTCAGGCTTGAGGCCCCACCTTCTGCCAGCTGCCTAGCAGCCCTGCGCACCAGTGCCCGCACATCAGCCTCCATCTCTGCCCTTGCTAATTCGTCTAGGCCTCCTGGGTCTCGCGGAAAGCTTCCTAACTCTCCTGCAGGTTCATACTGAGGTCCTTTAGATAGTGTCCGTTCCCGCAATAGCATGGGGCAGTTGGCATAGACCTCTGGGGCTGACAGCCACATGAGGAGGTGCTCTGTCTTGTCTTCCTGTACGCTCACTTTGCCCTCTTCCCCACACTTGAGGACACTCCATCGGATCAGGTATTCAGGATGTCCATCATGTCCAGGTCTCTGTCGAATGAGTTCTTCAGGGTATGCCTGCAGCCGGGGCCCCAAGGGTACCATAAGGTCCCCAACTCGTCGTTCCCCTACCATCCTGATCTCCTGGGATACACAAGAAGATAGGCAGTGTGAGAAAGAGGAAATGACTACGTAGAGTGTGAGTACCCTGGAACATAAATGAGGTAGGTGGTAAAGGCCGGGCCACATGATGCAATTCAGAGTGAGAATAGGACAGAACAACAAGTAGTTATATATAAGAGAAGAGGGCAAGGAGATGAAATACAAGCACTTCAAGAATAGAAGCCAGCGGGAACTACAGTTCAAAAGCAATGCACCTTCCTAGTATGAGAGAGGCCCTGAGTTCAGTCTCTAGCACTGGGACACACACACACAAACACACACACACACACACACACACACACACGATATGACAATTAAAGAGATGGCTCAGGGGTTAAGCAGGGGTTAAAAGCATTTGCTGCTCGGCAAGAGAACCCAGAGTCAGTCCCCAGCACCCACATGGCAGCTCAAGACCACCTATAACTCCAATTCTAAGGATCTCACACCCTCTTCTAATCTCCCAGGGCATTGCACATTCACACACACAGGCAAAAGACCCATGCATGTAAAACAAATCTCTTCTTATTTTATTTACTTTCTAAATATTTGTAAGTGTTTTTCCTGTGTTTGTCTGTGCACTGCTTGCGTGCCTGGTGCCCTTGGAGACCAGAAGAGGGCATCAGATCCCCTGGAATTGGAATTACAGATGGTTGTCAGCACTGCATGGGTGATGGGGACTGAACCTAGGGCTTCATGGATGCTAGGCAAGCACTCTGTCTACTGACCTACATCCCCAGTCCCATAAATCTTCTTTAAAGGCTATGAATTTAAGCCTGGTGTGCTGGCACATGCCTATAATCTTGATATTCAGGAGGCTAAGGCAAAAGAATCACAAATTCTGAGGCTAGGCTGGGCTGCACAGAAAATTCCAGGCCAACCCCAACTACACAGTAAGACTGTCTTTAAAAAACAAACAAACAAACAAACAAACAAACAAATAAAAGTGGGTGCTGGAGAGATGGGACAGAGGTTAAGAGCACTGGCTGCTCTTCCAGAGGTCCTGAGTTCAATTCCCAGCAACCACATGGTGGCTCACAACCATCTATAATGAAATCTGGTGCCCTCTTCTGGCCTACAGGCATACATGCAGACAGAACACTGTATACATAATAAATAAATCTTTTTTTTTTTTTTTTGGTTTTTTTCGAGACAGGGTTTCTCTGAATATCTCTGGCTGTCCTGGACTCGCTTTGTAGACCAGGCTGGCCTCGAACTCACAAAGATCCGCCTGCCTCTGCCTCCCAAGTGCTGGGATTAAAGGCGTGCGCCACCACCGCCCAGCTATAAATAAATCTTTTTAAAAAATTAACAAAAACAAACAAACAAAAAACCAAACTGGGCATGGTGGGACATGCCTTCAGAGGCAGGTGGAACTCTGTGAGTTCAAGGCCAGCCTGGTCTACAAAGGGAGTCCAGGACAGTCAAGGATACACAGAGAAACCCTGTCTCTAAAAACCTAAAAACAAAACAAACAAAAACAAAACAGAACATCGTCAAGCACATAAATGCTCAGTAAACAATGTATTACAACATAATCTTATACTTTTTTTTTTCCAAGACAGGGTTTCTCTGTATATGTCTGTCCTGCAGACCAGGATAGCCTTGAACTCACAGAGATCCTCCTGCCTCTACCTCCCTCCCAAGCGCTGGTGGTTTTAAAGGTTTGTGCCACCACACCAGGCTCTAATACTGTTCTTAGATGGGGACAGTTGTTTGCAGGTATCAGATATGAAAGGTTATTAAGGCAGAATGCTAATGGAAATAAAATGACCAGAAAAGGGTATGTTTGAAACAGTGCAATGGAGAGAGTAAAAACAGATAAAGAAGCAATGATCAGCATGATCAGGGCAGGCGTCATGTCTGGGTACACGGATAGAAGAGAAGCAAAAGAAAGGAAAGGAGTCATATAAGATGAGAACTCCACGGCAGGGGGATTCCCTTAGCATGGAAGGAAGGTTAGGAGATAACCACTGTTGCCATAATGGCTGTTGATTTAACACCGGGCCAAGTCAAACCATCCCTTAGGCTGCCGTGCGGGGGTTGGGGAGGACACCGCATAGACAGGGCCTAGACCAGAAACTGTAAATAGAGGTGGCGTGAAGAAGACGCCTGGCTGTGGGGCCTGAGAACAGAAAGCAGGACGATCGCGTTCATGCTAGACTCCAGAGAGACCGTGGAGCCGGCCCAACACCACGCTGGGAATGGCCTGGGGGCGGGGTGAGGATGGTGGGGCGCGGTCTCGAGCTGACAGGACTATGGAGACCGGCTTTCCTCTACAGTCCAGCAGGAAGGGATGAAGGACTTGGAAGGGGAAGGGGCCATCGGCGCAGAACTCTTCTCACCTCTCACCGCTCTGCTCGACCCTCGCTGTCACCCAGCAGCAAGTCCGCAGCTCGGCCCGCCTCCTCCGCAGCTCCTTTCCGGGTCACACCGGCGGGCGGCGGGCGCACGCACGGCGGGGCGACTACGGGTCCTACCGTGGCCCACTGCGAGCGTGTGGCAAAACGGCGTGTGAGTGGAGCATGCGTACTAGCCGCGGGAGTCCGCAGCCAGTGTCCTTTCCTGCTCGGCACCGGGTCCACCTTCTTCCCACCCATCGTAGCATCCGTTCCCGGATTAGTTAACCCACACTCCCACCACGCTTACACTTTTCAGTTGTGTGTGTGTGTGTGTGTGT
>CAJQZJ010001969.1:1022241-1035316 GCA_907164525.1 Lophiomys imhausi
CTCCCACCACGCTTACACTTTTCAGTTGTGTGTGTGTGTGTGTGTGTGTGTGTGTGTGTGTGTGTGTAGTTTCCCACCACTCCCAAAACCCTGCGGTATGTTGTTATTCTGCCCCTTTGCCTGAGCTATTGGTAAAACCATGCACAGCGAGAAGGTCCCTAGCCAGATTTCTTCAATCATGTAGGACTGCATAGTCCAAAGCACCCCGCTTCTGGGGCAGAATTTACGGGATTTTGTGTTCACTCCTCCCTCCCTATGATGCAAAGATCCCAAAGATGCAGCTGAAGACCGCAGTCTGTGCACAAAAATGATACATTTATTGAAAGAGTATTTTTTTTAATACAAAAGAAAGCTTTGTACAGAGGATGTGACCATGTCCACTATTCCTGGGTCAACATCCCAGGAGTAGAAACCACTGATACACCCACACACACCCCACATTCACACATACATTCACTCACACACAGGCACACACACACACCCCAGAGCCACTTAGGAAGGGAAACACCGAGGGTTGCTGCACATAGACTGCACACAGAAATGGCACCTCAATCCTGACAAGCAGGTTCTCCCCAGGCCTCAATCACACAGCACACGTCAAAAGCACTTTGCTTGATTCACTCACCGGATCTATCTTTTGTGAGGAGGAATCGACATCTCCTCCCATGTGTTGGGGGAGCGGTGAGCGAGTGGGTGAATGGGAGTGGAACAAGGGCAGAGAAGGGGGCTGGGCAGTTACTGACCTGAGTCCCAAGCTCCCCACTCTGACCCGATTTACCATGCCCCAGTCTTGAAAGCCACACAAACACCCCAGCTATTTCCAGGAGAAAGCCCAGAAAGGTGGCACCCCAGCAGGGGAAAACAGCAATGGGGATTAGAGGGTGGGGGGTAGGGGTTCTCAAACATGTAAGCAGATCATCGTGGTGACACCCAGGCTGCTGTGCATAAAACCTTCCCCTACCCCTTCACCTAACCTCGGAAGCAGGCTGGTTCCTACTGAAGGCAGTAAGCAGGGGCTAATGACACTGCACCCCAACTGCCCTTCTGAAAAAGCTCCTTTCCTGAACAGGTGGTATAGGCTGGCTCTGACACAGGGTAAAATACCCTCCCCTATGATAGCCCACCCTCAAGGTCCCCAAGGGGATTTTAAGGGGGTGGGGCATGGCCCTGTACAAATTACATAAATACTGAGGTTACACTTAGAAAAATAAAGTCATTTTCTTCAAGGCTTTTTGTCTTAATTTAAAAAAGTTACAGTAGCTGCTCACTCCCTGGGAGAGCTGCCCATTTCTGGCTCCCCATTGCTCCACTCAGCCCAGAAGCTGCTCCTACTTCTGATCCCCATTCCTGTGTCTTCCCTCCTCCCAGACCCCATCCTGCTCACTGCTACTTGGGCCCCAGGCAGCTGCAAGCCTGGGGGAGCACAAGGCTGCAATGACCATGCTGTGGCACAGATGAAACCAGTCTCCTCTACCTGATCCCCTCCCACCCCACTCCCCACATTTGGTCTCCCTCTTCCCTCTTCCTAGCAACAACCCTAGAGGGCAAAAGAGGCCTAGAACTGTGGGTCACCCTCCCCTCCACTTTTGGGGCATGGCCTGAGGGCCCCTCCCCCAGCTTTCTCCTGGAAAGAACCCAGGATATGGGGCAATCCCAGAATCTCCCACACACTGGTGGACCCCCCAGCTCATGGGGTAGCTGTCCCCAGGGGCCCAGCCAGTTCTAGGGAGCCCAAGGGCTCCCCAGGAAAGGGGAGTTTGGGCAGGGAGGGGGATGAGAAAAACGCCATTAAAAAAAAGTTAAATATTTTAAAAATATATATTTATAGATTTGTTTTCACTTCATCTCCTCAAATAAAAAGTTCAAAATCAACTTTTAAGTAAAGCAGCTGGGAGAAGGGGGGGAAGACAAAGGGGAAGAAGGGAACGATAATGGTTCCCTCCAACCCAAGAGCCCCTGGAGGTCCATGGGAACAGAGTGGCAAGGCAGGGCAGGTGGCCCCAATAACCTGCCCAGTGCACAGGCCCAGCTATTCAGAAGCTGAAAGGGGCAGGGGTGGCAACATGAGGGAAGAAGCCCCCATCTCTCCCAGCTGGCTCCCTGAGGGGCAGGAGCAGGGCTCTTTTGACCCAGACTGTGGCAGACACAGAGCTAACCAGAGGTCACCAAAGAAGCTGGAGAGAGGGCCCCAAGTGCTTCCTCAGAGGGGGACATTGTGCCCAGTCCCACAGAAGACCTGTGAGTGGGAAGGTGGGCACAGTCCCATTGGGTAAGCTAACACTCATAGCAAACTTGAGCCAACTGGCAAGGGGTCTGAGGAGGAAGGACAACTCCACCATCAATAGCATGGTAGGTAGAGTGGAAGGGGACGGTGAGGGAAGGCAGGTGGAGGGCAGGCCCATTTCTTTGGCTGGAGTGAGAGGGCATAGTCCTGTGGCTGCCCACTCCTTCTCCCCACCTCCCTCCTTCGACCAGTCAATATGTGTGTAAAGAAAACGTGAAAAGGCAACAATAAATAAGTGGTGCCGTCCCTTGGGCCATCTGTCCAGGGTGGCGGGCGGATCATTCACTCTTGGTGCTGTGGGTGGCGTCCAGGTTCACCACCTGTAGCTCGGTGAGGTTGCTGCTGCTCCCAGTTTGCTGCCCTATCACAGCCATCTGTAGGGAAGGAGAAGCGTGAGGATGGGAGGTAGGAGGATGGGCAAGCAGGCTCAAGTGTCCCCTGCTGGCCGGCCTGTCCAATACAGGCCTAAGCAGAAACAAACGGGCCCCTTGGCTAGGGAAGACTGGCTGAGAGGGAGGGGTGGAGGTCCACCTATTCCACTTACCTGGTGAAGCTGAACTGCAGAAACAGGGATCTGCACGGTCCCAGACGGTGCTGTCAGGAACACCTGAGGGACACCACCTGCATCAGAAAGCATGGGACATACTCATTCACTTGCTCAGGACGTTCTCTGGATACTGGAGGAGTGTGACAGACACAAGTGACTGGGAAGCCTCAGACAAATGTCCAAGGGTGTGTGCCCAAAGTCTCTCATGCAATGCATGAGGGTGCCTGTAGTGTGAGGGTTTAAGTGTGCACAAGTGTCCAAATGAACAAGTATAATTGTCCAGTGAGTGTGAGAATATCCAAGTCTGTGTCCTTGTGCAGGAATACGTATGGGCGTTGCAAGAGGGAGGTAAGGGGTGAGAACGCATCTCAGTGCTGGAGCTGGGGCACATATGAGTGCCTGGAAAGGGGACATGGTCCTTCTTTCTTCAGCCCTGGCCCTTCCCTCACCTTGCTCCTGGACCTGGCTGTGGGACACCTGCATGGTGGATGGTGCCTGGGAGAAGGCATTGAGCACGGTGAGGCTGCCATCAGCCAGGCCCGAGGTGGGGGCATACATCACTGCATGGGGACTAGGGTACATCATGTGGCCACCCACAGTTGTGGGTACAGACGACGTCATGATGGTGGCGGGCAACGTCACTGGAAAACACAGACACACATCAGGGAGCTGACCCCTACTGATCGCTCACCCTGCCCCAAGGTTCTGACCTTCAGGATCTTTGTACCATGCATGTCCTATGTCAGAAGTTTGACAAAAGATTGTTTCTTTGTTCCTTGTCATTAACTGAAAAAAAAAAAAGCCTGTTTCTCTTGAGCATGACGGCTCAATGTTCTACTGTGGGATTGTCTATCCATCCAGTTGTCTGTCCCCAGATCCTAGGACTACATGATGGACCCTCTCCGAGGAAACGCAAGATACTCTCTTAGGAAACTCCATCACTCACTTTTCATTTTAACTAGTCCCTTCCTCCTCCCTTTTCCTAAACTTACACCTAACAAGTTCATCCTTGAGGAAAGCACTCCCAAATGTTACTGTAGGAACCTTGTTAAAATGAGGCTCCACTCACTGGGTTTGCAGTGACACTTGAAACTCTATCTTCCCCCAAGTTCTCAGGTACTCCAGTCCCTAGACCAGAAGGGACTCAAGTAATGTGTAATAAATAAGGTTGGAATGACAGAAACTCACATGTGAGAGTTCACTATAATTCCTGATATGACCAAAGACAGCTGAGAGGAATTAGAGCTACCTAAGACCTATAGCATTCTCTCACATGGTGACAAGTACAATGGCCACTCCCTCCTGGTTATTGAGCAAATAATTTTCCAATGGTTCCTTATTTCTTCCTTGGTTCTACATCCCCATGGGGTTCAAACCTCAGCCATGCACATCTAGTTTTCCTATAAGGATGAGACCAAAAGCCCCAGTTTCTACTTTAGTAAGTTCCCTGGGGTCCTCAGGGGAGGAGAGAGATACCACTAAGCTCCTCTGCTAGGCTTCCTGTGGGAAGGCAGGGCATGGGGGTGACAAAGAGTTAATACCTGTCCCGCTGGAGGAGGTCTGTGTGAGGTCTGTACTGCTGTCACGAGAGGGAGACGCTTGCTGTGGGGCCTGGTGCACATGAATGGCCTGCACGGGGACCTGCTGGGCCACCGCCCCACCTGTAAGACACAGGGTTTCACTTGTCACCTTCACCAAACATGGACTCTAGCTCCAGGGTCCTGCATACTGGCTCCCAGCTCCTATCACTATTCCCTGGGACCTGAAGAAGTTCCACATGCTCTGAATGAAGTGACTTCCCTCTTCCTCCTGCCCCAAGCTCTGCTTCCATCCTCTTCAGGTGACCTGGAGATAGCCTTATCCATCAAGGACATAATCTGCCCTCCAGTCACAACAGACAGGGGTAGAATCAGCTCCACAGCAATGGAGGTTCAAGGGTGAACTAGCCAGACAAGACCAGAATGTAGAGTTGAAACTTACTACACCAACAGCAGGGATCTCAAGCGGGCAAAGCTTGTCTTCCAATGGGCGATAAGATGGCTCTCTTTGGCTCTAACCCATGTTTACCCTTTTTCTTATCAAAGAAAGAGGTCCTCCTGCTGCTAGTCCTAAAATCACTCTTAACATCTCAATTTGTCCCAGAGAGAACAAACCTCTCCCTGCCCCTGTGACTCACCAGACATGAGGGTGAAGCTGGTAGGCAGCTGCATAAGGCCCCCAGAGGGGACAGGGCCACTGCCCGCACTCTTGAGCACAGTCCCATTGGCACTGCTGACAGCACTGGGGCTGACACTAGCAGACACCGGTGCCAGGTAGTTGGTGATGGGGAAGGAGGGGCCGCTGCTGACTTGCATGGTGGTAGAGGTGCTGGGTGCTGTCTGGATGGTGGAGGTGGTACCCGGCAGGTTGGTGACTGTGAACGCTGGCTTCAGTGTATCCTGTACCCAGAGTAAACATGGAGCAGTGAGCTTCTAACACGTCTCATCCCTGCACAGCTTTGTGTGAACTGAGAATTCAAGCCCAAATCGACGTTTTCATTAAAACCCTACTTATACCTGCACCATGCAAGACATGAAGCTGTTGCCAGGTATAGTGGTGAGGCCTGGAATCCTAGCACTTGGGAGGCTGAGGCAGAAGGATTGCCATGAGCTCAAGGCTAGCCTAGTCTACACAGTGAGACCCTGTCTCAGAGTTTAAAAATTATCAACATAAAGCCGAGTGTGGTGACACATGCCTATAATCCCAGCACTCAGGAAGCGGATCTCAGTGAGTTGGAGGTCAGCCTGGTCTACACAGTGCGTCTATCCTGGTCTACACAGGATAGTCAGAACTACACAGAGTTCTTGTCTGAAAATAATAAATAAATATTACAAACAAACAAAGAAAAGAAATACAACTTCTTAACTCAGGGGTTGCTAAGAAGATTAAACAGGCTAGCCTTCCTAAAACCACGTAAAGCACTGGCTAAAACCAAGATCAAAGTAAACATTTGTAGCTCTTGCGTTCTCTGCCCCAGTCAAGTGCACAAATCTCATCCCATCTGCTTCTAGCTCTCGTAGTCACTGTCTTGGTGACCCGAGATACTCACTTCCCTTTTATGAGCTTTAATTTCCTCTTCTACAAATGTGAGAGGGTTGAGCTTGTGTTCTCTTCAAAAGGGTGCTTACAGCTCTAAACTACCGGGCTGTAAGGCAGGGACTGAGATTTTAAAAGAACGTAAAGTTTGAGAAAGCTATGAGGTGCGCCAGTGAGGCACTTTAGTCAAAGACCAACCACCAAGGGACGCGGCCACACGCATAGAAATGAGGCTCACACACCTGGAAATGACTGCAGGCGTCAGGTAACCAACCAAGGGGTACCTGGACTACTGACTCTCCTCAGAGGGCCTGTTGTCTTAGAGTAGTGAGGAAGAAGCCAGGACGTGAGAACCAAGCCACCAGGCCTACCTAATTCCCTACTTGAGGCAAACAGAGGATTCAAACAGCCGGGGTGGGTCAACTCGGGATGTTTGCTAAGCAACTGACTCCAAAGCCTTTGATTGGTAGAGGAGTTGCTAAGGCAAACAGTGCCGCTTCCTTCCATTGGTCAGTTGTTAAGCACCCGGAAGGTGGAGCTCCACAGACACCAAGCAGCAAGACCCGCCCCTCTCTCCTTACCGGGAATAAGGGGGAGGTGTAACCAGAGCTGGCATCCTTAGTAGGAAGCCAATGCTCTCCCTAAAAGCTCAGGCCTGGGTATCCTGAACCCCGATATGAGGCTCACTAGTAAGGTAGTCCAATCTGACAGCCCGCTTGGCAACAGTAGCGGGTTCCCAGGACCCTGGACCCGGAGAGCTCCCTTCATATACCCAGCCTGCCAGGAGGGCAGGGCTAAGCTAACCCCCCCCCCCCCGCGGGGAGACAGCTGGCGGGAGGAATGCAAAGGCCTTGCCAGGCAGGCGGGCTGAGGGCGGGAGGCCGGCGTGGAGCCCGAACCGGCCTTATATGGGCACGGAGGCCGCCCGCTTATCTAGGGGGACAGCCTCCTGTCAGGAATGGAGGCTGGACACCTGTCTCCTAGGATAAGGAACACTAACCTGGCCCCACTCCACATCACCAAGAGCATCTATTTACCTGTAGTAGGCTGGGAAAGGGAAGGGACCTCTTCTCTTCCCCCCTTTCCATAGGTAACCCAAACAACACACCTTGGTTTCCCCACTGCTGTCAGATTCCGAAACCTGGTAGGTGAGGTCTGGCTCTTCAAAGCCAGTGGCACTCATTCTCTGGTCTGTGGTAGGGTCTGAGCGGGGTGGAGAGTCCGGTGAGTTGAGGCATGTCTGAATCAGCGCCTTGCCGGTCTCACTGGTGATCATGGGCTGCAGTTTGCGGGTGGCAAAGGTATACACATGGCCTGTCTCACTGGCCACCAGCAACAGCACCTGTGTCCCTGTCAGCGTGGACAGCTCATAGGCCTGGGGAGTTGGGAGGGAGATGGGCAGGTCAACAAAACCTTTCCTCTCTACTTCCCTGGGGGAAATTACATGGTGATGTCCAGGGCTGACTCTTATGATGACCTTCATCTCTAGTGACTGTAGCAGGGTCCTATCTAGATATCTGAAGGTGAGCTGGAGGTAGAAAAACTACCTACTACTTGAGGAAGCAGTCCCATTGACTGCAGATACCCCAAGCAAACAGGAATCGCTTCCGGATGGAATTGAGCATATCACCTCAGGGGGGACACGAAAGACCCAGTTAGCTATCCACTAACACTGCTCGGGGCCGGCTTCCTCCTCACTGTCTTAGGGACAGTGAGGTCCCTTCCACACTAGAATTCACATAATCACATTTGTGGTAATACCCACCTAAGTGCTAAGCTGCCTGTGCTCCCTGCCAGAAAATAGTACAGGCTCGAACCTGTCGCCATACCCTAGCTTCCTTTGCCCTGTAATGCTATACTGACCTTTTCCTTTGCCTTTGGGATGGAAGATAAGGAAAGAGGACAGGTACTTTCTACCCTCCCCATGATGATCAAGGCTTACTGATAAAGAAGTGTTCAAAAACGATGGAAGCTAAGTTTGCAACAGATAACTCTCCATGAGCCCAGGAATGGGATCCCCAGCTAAACTGCACGGAAGCAGTTCCAACTTCTACAAGGAACAGATCACAACACTGGTTCCCAGGTTGTTCCTCTGCTTCCATCCCTTCATGAATTGCATCTCCTAGACTCCAAGACGACTTCTTTCCTCAGCCTTTTTATAGGATATCGGCTGGTGATATATGGTGATACTCAATTCGATACCTCTACAAATCTTCCTGACTTTCCCCAACATTTCATGCACTGATTTGCCCCAGAGCTGCAAACCCTACTTGTCCCAAAGGCCGGCGATTCTGCAGCAAGCCCTGGGGGCAGCTTGAGATCTCCAGAGAAAGCAACGGAAGACACATGGCCAGGGCGGTATTTGGTCCCAGCTTGCTGTTCCTCGAGGCAGCAGCAGTCCTCCCGCCTAGCTTCCTCACCTGGCCCCTAACCCTGCCTGTCCTTCAAGCCTGCACAACTCCAGCGATGCCCACCTTTCCTCCTACTCACGTTCGCTCCCTTGCTGTCGTCCAGCTCCTGCCTCCTCATCTCCAAACCTTCTGGTCCCTTTTCCATCGCCCTTTTCTAACACCAGGGCACAGGGGATCTGCTGGTCCCCGCGTCTGGCTATCCACCTTCCCGCCGGCCCCTGTTCACTCCAGCATCCCTCCGGGACCCTCGGTCTCCCGCGCGCTGGTCACTCCCACCCCGGCGCCTTTGCCCTGGATCCCGGACGATCGCGGCATCTCCCCTCTCCCTATTTTCCAAACCCCGGCGGCCCCTCCCCTTTCGCCCGGCCTGGGCACAACCTTCCCTCCCACACACCTCCTGCGGACTAGCCGCCTCTCACCTCCGCCTCGGCTCGGTCTCGCTCCCCGGGCACCCCGGCGCGCACCCACCCTCCGGATCCCCCCAGGGCGCGCCAACCTCCGGCTCCGGTACCTTCTTCATGATGCCCGTCTTCCTCTTGCTGAAGGTCGTGTAGCGCCTCAGCTTGTTGTCGATGAACTCCATCTTGATCTTCACGCGGCCGCGGGTCTTCTTCCCCGGCTTGGCCCCGCTCACCGCGCCGCTCACCGGCCCGTAGCCCCCGGCGGCCGCCGCCGCCGCCGCCGCCGCCTCGGGCCCACCGACCACCACGCCGAGCTCCATCTCGCTCAGACTCCGCTTGAGGCCGCGCCGCTCGGCGCCCAGCTCCTCCTCCTCGCCGGACTCAGAGTCGCCCTCGCTGCCGCTGTAGAGGGCCCCGGCGGTGGGCGCCGCTGCTGCTGCAGCCTCCCGCTCCAGACGACCCGGGCCGAGCCCCGCGCTGTTCCCGGGGACCCGGCCCCCGTTCGCCCCGCGAGTCCCGCCTCCGCCGCCCGGCCGCCCCGTCGGGGTCCGATTCAGGCTGCCCCCCAGGGCCGAGCCCCGGCCCAGAGCCGCCGCGGCCCCAGCTTGGCTCGGTAACATGGCGCTCTCAGTGCAGGAGGGCGGACGGGCAAGTCAGCGAGTAATCAGGGCCGCCGCCGCCGCCATCGGCTCCCCGGTTCCACCCGGCACTCCCGCCGCCGCTAGAGCCGCTCTCGCTGCCGCGGCCGCCGCTGCGAGCCCGGGGCCCCTGCACGCCCGGGCCGACCTGGGCCCTCACTTTCCTGCCCCTATGGCCGGGGTTGCCCCAGGCCGCGCGCAGCGCCCCCTGTCCGTGTGCTGGGGAGGCGCACCCTGCGGCCGTCGGCGTCCCCCGCGGGGCAGGGGCTGCTGGCTGCGGCCGAGACCGCGGGTGGAGGGGGCCGGGACCACGCGCTGGCGGCGGAGGTATCCCCCAACCCTTCCCCCCCCATATAAAGAGATACAATGTTTCCTTTTATGGCGAGGCCGCTCCTTATATGGTGAGCCCCAGCGTCCCCGCCCCATTGGCTCTCGCTTCCGGCTCCTGCGCTCCCCATTGGCCCGAAGGGGACACTTATTTGCATAGAAATACCGAACTCGCTACTGTCATCCCGCGTCAGACCGCGGTTCCGTGAGGGGGGCGGAGCCAACTCCTTAAAGGAACAGTGGAGCCGAGCCAGCTCCGCCCCCCCAGTGTTGGAGCGCAGCGGAGGGTCGGAGAAAGGGCCGGCCTGTGGGAAGCTTTGGAGAGGACTGGAGGGCCGGCTTGCCGAGAGGAGGGAACCCCTGAGCGGAATGGGGGTTTGAAGTAAATGCAAGAAAAATACTTCCCAGTTCCAGCGAAGGAGTGCAGGGACAGACTGGAGCACTTCTCCCACCACTTCCAAAGGAAGGTAAAGTGGTTGGAGCCGAGGGCACTTGAACGTTAAGACTCCTCTGGTCCAGCGGCTCCTCTCGGTCCCTCACCCCCCCCCCCCCACACACACACTTGCCTCTTTTCAAAGGATCAACACTTTCCCACAAATCTGGCTGCTAGGTCACATCATTCATCATCCTCTACACTGGGGGCGCCGGTGGTGGTGGTGGTGGTGGGGTCGTCTTTGGCAGACACACATCTGGAAGAGAAGGAGAGGCGCAGGGACATCCTCCCGTCCACGGTGGGGACAGGGCTGAGAGCAGAGGTCCGTGAGGACTTCCAGCTGCAGGCTGTGCTGAAAGAGAGAGGGTGGTCTCGAGGATGAACTCTGCTCAGCTAGTGTAAAGGCCTGAAAGTACAGTGGGAAAGAAATTTTAAGCAAGGCACTGATCGATATTCCAGGTCCATAGGGGGATTTTAAAAAAGAACAAGGTGAAAACGTGGGTGTTACAAAGCCCGGGTTCAGAGTCCGAGAGTCTGAGCCTCTGCTCCAACATAGAGAAAACAGCTTGAACTTCTGAAACTTGCTGGAATTACTTAAATTTGATCAGACGGTGTGGTGCACACATTTAATTCCAGCTGTTCCGGAGACTGAGGCAGGAGGATTGCCCCAATTTCAAGACGAACCTTACCTACATAGTGAGCCAGGATTATATAGCAAAAACACTCAAAGAAATTATTCAAGGCCTGGAGAGATGGCTCAGTAGTTAAGAGCACTGGGTGCTCTTCCAAAGGATCCGGGTTCAATTTGCAGCGCCCACATGGCAACGTAATTAATGAAACTGTAATTAATGACCTAAAACCTAAAAAAAATCCCAACAAAATTAAAATAAAAATTATTCAAATATGAAGTTTGTTTGCCTTTTGCTAGGACTGTGTCTGGAAACACATGACCTGACCAGTCCGTTCTCTACTGTTGGTACCTGTACTGACTGGTTTGGTGCCAACCTAACACAAGTTGGAGTAATCAGAAAGGGAGCCTTGGTTGAGGGAATGCCTCCAAAGAAATCCAGCTGTAAGGCATTTTCTCAGTAGATGGGGGAGGGCCGGGCCATTGTGGGTGATGCTATCCATTAGCTGGTGATCCTGGGTTCTGTAAGAAAGCTGACTGAGCAAGCCAGGAGCTCAATCCATAAGCAGTGCCCTTCCATGGCCTCTGTGTCTGTTCCTGCCTCCAGGTTCCTGTCCTGTTTGAGTTCCCATCCTGACCTCCTTTGGGGATGAACAGCAATGTGAAGGTGTGAGCCAAATAAATCCTTCCCTCCTCAACTTGCTTTTTGGTCATGGTGTTTAGCCGAAGCAATAAAAACCATTAAACCGTACCCATCCCTCAGGTTCTGAATAGTTTTTGTTTTGTTTTGGTTTTTGGTTTTTTGAGGCAGCGTTTCTCTTGTGTATCCCTTGTCTGTCCTGGACTCGCTTTGTAGACCAGGCTGGCCTCGAACTCACAGAGATCTGCCTGCCTCTGCCTCCCAAGTGCTGGGATTAAAGTCATGCTTCACCATGCGCGCCCCCCCCCCACAATACAGGTTTAAAGGGAGTGAAGAATAAAGAAAGCCATGGTAGTGGTCTGCATGTGGTAAGTGGTAAGTCACCCCAATCCATGGATGAACATCCTGGTGTGTTTAATGAAATGTGTTAAGTGTTGGGAAGATAAGGTGATTGGTTCATTGTACTGGTGGGGACACAAGTTTCCAAACAAATAAGCCAGTCAGGAAGCCAGAATAGGATCACTAGAAGGATGACCATGGGTCCTTGGTAATGTAACAAGTACAACACACACACACACACACACACACACGATTAAGGACTGAGCTGAAAAGATGAGGATCTGAGTTCAAATCTCAGAAGCATGTCAAAAAGCCAGTCATGACAGCACATGCTTCAATCTATTTCAGTGTTAAGAGGAGACAGGCTGGGCCCCCTGGTCACTCAGGCTACGGCTACTTGGCAGTCTCCATTTGAGTAAGAGACAGTGTCATAAGGTCTGGGTTGATGACATGGCTCAGTGGGTAAAGGCACAAACTGCCAAGCCTGATGCCCTGAGTTCAATCCCTGAGGCTAAAAAGTGGAAGGAGAGAACCAACTCTAGAAAGTTGTCCCATATATTTGAATACACACATGTGCACCCACACATGTACACAAATAACATAATAAAAAATTTTAAAATAAAAACACACAGGCCAGGTGGTAATGGCACATGCCTTTAGTTCCAGCTCTCAGGAGGTAGAAGCAGGTGGCTCTCTGAGTTTGAGGCCAGTCTGGTCTATAGAGTGAGTTCCAGGACGGTCAAGGCTACACAGAGAAACCCTGTCTCCAAAAAAAGAAACCAATTAACAAAAAAAATGGTGGACAGACTGTGGAGAATGATAGCCACAGCTATCCTAAGGCTTCCAGACTCACCCATACATACAAAACCAGAAACCATGCCGGGCGCGGTGGCGCACACCTTTAATCCCAGCACGTGGGAGGCAGAGGCAGGCGGATCTCTGTGAGTTCGAGGCCAGCCTGGTCTACAAAGTGAGTCCAGGACAGCCAGAGCTGTTACACAGAGAAACCCTGTCTCAAAAAACCTAAAAAAAAAAAACAAAACAAAACCAGAAGCCAAAGTCTCAAAGTCTCAATTAATCACAGGCTGGTGTTGAACTTGCTATGTAGCAAGGGTGACTTTGAACACTTACTCTTCCTTGTCCAGGAGTAAATGAGCTGCAGCCACCACACCCAGTTCACGTATTGTTCTGTTCCCACTGGGTATGGTGGATTGTGCCCGTATCTCAGCACTCCAGAGGCAGAGGCACACCAATCTCTGTGAGTTCCAGGCCAGCCAGGGCTACACAGTGAGACCCTTTCTCAAAACACACACACACACACACACACACACACACACACACACACACACACA
>CAJQZJ010001969.1:1035326-1048450 GCA_907164525.1 Lophiomys imhausi
ACACACACACACACACACACACACACACACACACACACACACACACAAGGCCTTGTGTGGTGGCACAAGCCTTGTAATTCCAGCCCTCGGAAGGCAGAGGCAGGCAGATCTCTGTGAGTTCAAGGGCAGCCTGATCTACAGAGCTAGTTCTATGACAGCTAAGGCTACACAGTGAAACTGTCTCAAAATAACAAAAACAAAAAAACCACACACACACATAAAATCAAACAAAAAACCCCCACCCGCAACCACTTTTGTTTGCATTATATATAGGTTGAGCCATATAAAAGTACCATTTTGCTGGGCAGTGATGGTGTACGCTTTTAATCACAGCACTCGGGAGGCAGAGGCAGGCGGATCTTTGCGAGTTCGAGGCCAGCCTGGTCTACAAAGTGAGTCCAGGACAGCCAGGCCTACACAGAGAAACCTTGTCTCAAAAAAAAAAAAAAAAAAGTACCATTTTATAGGTCAAGAGGGTGTAAAACTGATTTCACCTGTTTTATATTTGCAGTAGGTGACAAAGTTCATTGCATTGCTTACTATGAGTCACAGTCCAAAAAACATGAGAAATACTTAAGAAATATCAAGAGGCTGGGAGTGGTGTTGCACACCAATCAGGAGGCAGAGGCAGGTGGATGGCTGTGAGTTCAAGGCCAGGCTAGCATGGTCTATGGAGTGAGTGAGTCCAGGACAGTCAGGGATACACAGAGAAACCCTGTCTCAAAAGACCAAAAAAAAAAGAAAGAAAGACAAGAAATATCAAGAGATTTGTAATAGGGAATATACATACATGTACCAACACATATAAAGTAGGTTTAGTCACTAAATCTCTGAAAATAGGAACTAGGATCACTCCTCGTTCCCCAATAGTGTTTTCTTCCCCTCTAGTTTGCACCACAGGTACTTAAACATCTGGAATGCATTAGCTTAAGAGGCAGACTAGGTGAGGTACACACGTAGGTTCTGGAAGGATTCAAGAGCCAGATAGAGCAGGGGTGGGATGGGGGTTACCTAAGTAGCCCAATCTGAAATCTACAGCCTTGTGTGCCATCCCCACCCAGCTTCCAGAGAATTCTGAGTCCTGTTGGCAAGTCAGTTCCCCATCACATCCATGGTGGGAGGTATCTAGGAAGGACACTATCTTGCCCTCAGCTTCCCTTCCAAGGAGCTGCTTTTTTCTCGTTTACTGTGTCACAGTCTACTTTAGGGTGACTTCATTCACACTACAGGAAGGCAGGGGGAGACTCAGGCCCATACCATGCCAGGTAACTGCAGGATCAGGAGCCAAAGCCGTTGATGGTGATAGAATCAAAATTGGAATCATGGGTTGGAGAGATGGTTCAGTGGTCAAGAGCACTGGCTGCTCTTGGAGAGGACCTGGGTTTGGTTCCCAGCACCCAGTGCCAGCTCACAGCCACCTGTTACTCCAGTTATGGAGTAGGACCTCTTCTGGTCCCTGTAGGCATCTGGAGGTGGAAGCAAGAGTATTAGAAAAAAGTTCAAGGTTATCCTTGGCTACATAGTGAGTAGTTAGAGGCCAGCCTGGAGTATAGGAGGCCCTGAACTAACAACAAAAAGTCATAGATATGTTTCATTTGGATCATATAATATTTATTTTGTGTTTTTAAAGTTACATTAAATGACATTTAATTTATAAAAATAAAAGATGTTTATTATATTTTGTGTGTGTGTGTGTGTGTGTGTGTGTGTGTGTGTGTGTGTGTGTGTATTCACCTGTGCATGTAGGCACACCGTAATATGCAGGAGCTGGCTCCACACGGTGGCTCACAGTTCCAGGAGAGATTCAGTGGTCTCTTCAACACACGGTACACAAGCAAGATACACATACAGATAAAACACCCATACACAAGATAAATTTAAAAAATTTAAATGCCAGTCATGAACTGGAAAGGGTTCAGTGGTTAAAAATGCTCACTGTCCTTCCAGAGGATCTGAGTTGGGTTACCAGTGCCCGTGTTGGCTGGCTCCAAGGAATTAATTCAGCACCCTCTTCAGGAGTCTATGGGTACCACATTCACAGGGGCACACACAGGCACACACAAAATAATACAAAAGTTTTAGTTTTTATTTTTATTTCATGTGCATTGATGTGTTGCCTGCACATGTGTTTGAGGGTATCAGATCCTCTGGAACTGAGTAACAGATAGTTGTGAGCTGCCGTGTGGATGCCTGGAAATTGAACCCAGGTCCTCTGGAAGAGTAGCCAGTGCTCTCAACCGCTGAGTTATCTCTTCAGCATGAAAAGGTAAATCTTTAAAAATCATTGTCACAGGGCTGGAGAGACAGGACCCGGGTTCAGTTCGCGGCACCCACATGGCAGTTCACAGCCAGTTGTAACTCCAGTTCCGGGGGATCCAGTGCCATCTTCTGGCCTCTAAGAGCACTGAACACATATGGTGCTCAGACATACAAGCAGGCCAAACATACATGTACTAAAATAAAATAAAATAAGGTACCTTTAATCTTAGGACTTGGGGTGGGGGTTGGGCAGGAGGCAAGTGAATCTGTGTTTGAGGCCAGCCTGATCTATATATAGCATGCTCTAGGATAGCTAAGACTACATAACAGTACTAAAAAAAAAAAAAAAAGATAGCTGGGTATGGTGACACACACCTTTAATCCCAGCACTTGGAAGGCAGAGGCAGGCAGATCTCTGTAAGTTCAAGGCCAGCCTGGTGTACAGTATAAGTTCCAGGATAGCCTGGGCTACAAAAAGAAACCCTGTCTGGAAAAGCAAAACAAAACAAAAAAAAGATTGCCACAACATCAGTTGTTGTAGCAAGTTAGAACTAAAAGGAAATCATGAGTCACCAGAATTTTCCTGGGCACACAACTCATATTTGAGATCTTGTCACATACAAACTAATACTACTAAATACATTTTCATTTTTGAATAACGACTCTCCTAACACTGGTACCCTTCAGACTTAGGAAAGTTAGTGAAGGGAGGTAACTTCACATTTGGTCCAAATAGGCAGAGGGAAGGAACCATCAAGTAGAAAAAGGCCAAAGCCTGAGGTAGAGCTCTGGTAAGAAGACCCAATGCACTGCCTTTAACTGAAAATGGCCTTGAACTTTTTTTTTTTGTCAGCTTTTAATTGAAAAAACTAGTTTTTATGATATTTCTTATTTTGTTTATGGGTATTTTTCATGCTTGTATGTCTGTGTTCTATGTGTATGCCTGGTGCTCATGTAGGGCCAGATACCCTGGATCTGGTGTTACAGATGGTTGTGAGCTGCCAAGTGGGTACTTGGGAATTGAACCTGGGTGCTCTGGAAAAGTAGCCAGTGTGTGTACTTAAGGGCTGGCCATCTGTCCAGCCCCCCCGTCTTGATCCTCATGCCTCTACGTCCCAGATTCTGAGATTACAGGAATATGTCTCCATGCCTGGTTTATGGCTAGGGATCAAACTTAGGCAAGCACTCTGTCAACGGAGTGTTTTCATTTTATTTATTTATTTTTGAAACAGAGATTGGCTGTGTAGCTCAGGCTACCCTGGAACCCACAATGCTCTAGCCTCTACCCCACTGAGGCACTTTTGTAATATGTATATGTATATGTGTGTGTGTATGTACATACATATATGTACTTTTGTATCTATTTATTATATATATAAAGATTTACTTATTTAGTGTATACTTGTGTTTTGCCTGAATGTATACATACATGTGCTATGTGTGTACCTGAAACCTGAGGACAGAAGAGGGGGTCTAGTACCCTGGAACTGGAGTTACAGATGGTTGTGAGCTGCCCTGTGGGTGCTAGGAACTGAACCCAGGTCCTCTGCAAGAGCAAGAAAGAAGGGATCTTAACCATTGAGCCATTTCCAAACCCATTTTGGGGGGGCAGGGGTTCAAGACAGGGTTTCTCCCTGTAACAGTCCTGGCTGTCCTGGAACAGCTCTGTAGACCAACCTGGCCTCTAATCAGAGATTTGCCTGCCTCTGCCTCCCAAGTGTTAGGACTAAAAGTGTGCACCAACACCGTTTGGTTCCTAGCTCAGTTTTTGTGTTGTTTTCAAGATTTTTTTTTGTCTTTTTCAAGACAGGATTTCTCTGTGTATCCATGGTTGTCCTGGACTCGCTTTGTAGACCAGGCTGGCCTCGAACTTATAGAGATTCGCCTGCCTCTGCCTATGAGTGCTGGGATTAAAAGGCGTGCGCTACCATGCCTTGTAAAGGGAGTTAGATTAATATAACTTTGATTTAGTGAATATCTAGGGACTTCTGATACAGTCTCTTAGAATCATGAAGATCAGCTTGGCACCTGTGGGCACATGGACTAAAAACAAGGTTTATGGCCTGGCATTGTTTACAACTGCTAATAGTATTATGAAGTGGACAGAGACCAGAAAAGACTGAAGCCAGGTGAAATAAGGAGAGACTCTATTTAAGGACAAAGTGGGTGGAACCAAGGAGTTCCCATGCTAAGGACTACTAGATGCAAGACGGCTTATATCATCTGGTTGAGTTAATGCAGGCAGACTGAACAGCTGATCTCAAACGGAGCTGAAAAAATATGATCAGCTCTCTCTGAGGCAGAAAGAAGTTGGTGAGTAGAGAAGGCCTCAGCAAGGACTAAACCCTGTGGCACAGCTTTTGCCTAGAGGGATTCGAGTAGTTCAAACAGCGGCCTGAAAAGAACTGTGGCCAGCCCCAAAGACTGAGGCAGAGCGGCGGCTGAGTGTCTAATACAAATTAGCCAAGTTGGTCTACGGACAGCTGAGGCTCCAAAGAGAAGGCGGCCTCAAGCCTCATAGCTGTATAGCCAATTTACCATAAAGGACCTACGTCTGAGGTGTTTCTGAGGAAAGACTGTTGACCAGCTGCCTTAAAGGATCTACTCCTGAGGTGTTCCTGACAACTGAGGACCTGCCCATGAGACTGTAACCTAAAAGGTTAGGATTAGTTGTTAGATAATAGTGGTTATAGTTACTAATAGGGTTAGTTGTTAGGTAATAGGGGTTTATAGTTATTCTTAGTGCTAGTAGCTAGATAATAAGTGCTTATATTTGTTTTTTTAACATTTATTTATTATGTATACAGTATTTGCTCTACATATATGCCCGGGCACCAGATCTCAATGTAGATGGTTATGAGCCACCATGTGGTTGCTGGGAATTGAACTCAGGACCTTTGGAAGAACAGCCAGTGCTCTTAACCTCTGAGCCATCTCTCCAGCCCTTATATTTGTTATAAGTGCCTATAGTTATTAACAAATATATTTGCTATTAAAAATTTCGATTTCAGGGTGGAGAGATGGCAGTTAAGAACACTGGCTGTTCTTCTGAAGGACCCAGGTTCAAATCCCAGCACCACATGACAGTTCACAGTTGTCTGTAATGGCCGGGTGTGGTGGCGCATGCCTTTAATCCCAGCACTCGGGAGGCAGAGGCAGGCAGATCTCTGTGAGTTTAAGGCCAGCTTGGTCTACAAAGTGAATCCGGAACAGGCAGGGCGACACAGAGAAACCCTGTCTCGGGAAAAAAAAATTGATTTCAACGCCTGGCTAGGTCTTCCTAGTTTTAAAGGGACTCAGAGCCTGAAAATGTCATGGACCCTTTTCTGATCTGCCATGTCCACCATACTTCTACATTCCTAGCCTGAGAGTGAGGATGGCAAAGAATAAGCAGCTGTCACACAGGAAGAAAGAAATTCTGAAACATCTGACAGCAGGACCAGTACCTACTGGACAGCCCTACCCAAGCCTGAGCAGATGTCAGGAAGTGTCATGGAGTCGCATTGCCCCCTCTGATCACCAAAAAGAAGGACACAAAGAACACGAACAAAGGCAGTGAAGAGTCTTACAAACAGGCTGTAGAAAAGGCTTCTTTATTGAGAGCAGCGAGTGTAAAAAAACAAAACAAAAACCATAAAACAAACAAACAATAACAACAACAATAAAAGTATGAGGCAGGGGTGGCCCTCCCTCCCCAAATCCTCTAGAGTCCTCCCAGACCTCCCCCTGCCCACCCACCCCATGCTGCAATTACATACAAAAGCCGCCCATGGTGCATACAAAAAGGGCGGGTTATATTAAGTGTCAAAGCTCCTGAACACTTCTGCATCTGCCAGGCACTTAGGGTGAGGAGAGGACAGTGGGGGCACAGGCTGGGTTAGTGTGCACAAGCCCATGGTAAGGAGAACTCAACTGCTGTAACCTCCACAACCTGCTGGACACCCCCAGGTGAGACCCATGGCCAGGAGGCCTGTTGGTCCTGTGTGCCCAGAGTTATCCTGGAATATCCTTGAGAATATTTGTGTATTAAAGAAGCCCCCCAAATCTAGCTCAACTCCAACCCAGCCCTCCCCAGGCAACATAGGCAGATGAGCAGCAGAGCTGGCCCTGGCCAACAGAAGTCTCAGGCCAGAAATCGGGGTTTCCTGAGGCACCCATACTGTCCCTGATAAGGGAAGGGGTGGCAAAGAAAGATGCCCAGCCCAAGGTCTTAGTCACCCAGCCTGGATATGAATCAGCCCACCCCACGGCTAAGGCAAAGAGAAACGCCTAGGCACTGCCAGCTCCCAGCAATGCCTGCTGTGCTCGGGCAGGGACCTCAGGGCCAAGGAGGACAGGGTAATCTTGCCCGTCATGCTGCAGGCTCCCCTCAAGAGGTGTTCTTCCCTGTCCAGGGTGTCCTGAGGCACAGCCTGCAAGCCTTGCTCACTGCTTGCTGTCTCCAGGGCTGTCTCCCAGGGTGCTGGTGATCTCACTGAAGGAGGGCCGGTCCTTGGGGTTCAGGGCCCAGCAACGCTGCATCAGCCGGTAGAGCTTCGAGGGGCAGCCTTCGGGCTGTGGAAGTCGAGCCTTCCCAGCCTGCAAGTCTGTGGTGCAGACAGTGGGTAGTGTGAGCCCGAGTGTTTAATGACTGGTCAATACCTGCCACAGCATGCAGTTCCCACAGCAATTAGTGAAGGATCAATCTGCTCTGGGGAGTACTGGGAGAACGAGTTAATGATGGGAGGGCACCACATTTTAAGGTGTATGACAGAGGTCTTATAAAACAAAGAGATAACTCTGCTCCCCAGTTCACTCTGGCTGGTAGGCAGGGTCCCTGTTGGAGCTGAGGCAACTGACAGACAGTTGAAGAGCCACTGGGATATTAGCTAAGGGCTCTATCATTTCCCTATGTGACCTGACCCTGCTTTCCAGTATTTTAAAAAATTACTTATTTACTGATGTGTGTGTGTGTGTGTGTGTGTGCATGTGTACACATACTATAATCTGTGAGACTTTTTTCTCTCCTTCCACTCTATGGGTCCTGGGAATTGAACTGAGCTCATCAGGCTTGGTGACAAGTACTTCTACTTGGTGAGCCATCTTACTGGCCTGTATATACATGTTTTTGACAACTGGAGAGCCCTATCTTCATAATTGCTAAGTACCAGCCCTAACAGAGGAGGGATGGGGAAAGGTGGGGGTTACAGCCAGAATCATCCCTCAGGAACACAGCTACTCACCCGCCAGCACTTCATCATCGGCCTGCCCACCATGGGGCATCTCTCCATGCGTGAATACTTCCCACATCAGCACACCAAAGGCCCAGACATCAGACTTGGTGGAGAAGTCACCCTCCAGGACAGCCTCTGGGGACATCCAGCGCAGAGGTACCCAGGCCTGACGGAAGTGGTAGTACTCACTAAAATGGAGAAGAAACACAGGGAGGGTCGGAGAGGGCCAAGGCCAGGAACCCTGGCTCCCCCAGCCCGGCCTTTTCCAAAAAAGACCCCAAAGGATGCAGTAATGTGTACGCTAACTGCACGGGTATGCTGGATCAACTCTGGATGTGGATCCATTTGAGTGAGGTTTGATGGTTCAAAATTTCTGTTGAGGGTGCTGGAGGGAGCATCAGTTAAGATCACTGGCTGCTTTTCCAGATCTCAGGTTCAATTCCCAGCACCAACATTGTAGTTTATAACCTTTGTAACTGCATTTCCAGGGGGTCTGACTCTTCTTGCTTCCGTGGACACTAGGTACCACATTGGTACACAGACATACAGGCAGACAAAGCATGCATCCACATAAAATAATACATACATACATACATACATACATACATACTCCATTAGGAGAGGTTGGAGAGATAGCTCAGTGGTTAAGAGCACTGGCTACTCTTCCAGAGGACCTGGGTTCAATTCTCAGCACTCAGATGGCGGCTCACAACCACCTTTAACTCCAGTTCCAGGGGATCTGATAATCTCTTCTAACAGCCTTGGCACTAGGCACGCACATGGTGCATATATATACATGCTGGCAAATATTCACAAAATAAAAACAAGTAAATCTTAAAAAAAAAAAGAAAAAGCAGAAAAACAAAACCCAGGCTTGGTGATACAAGCCTATAATTCCAGCTCTTTGGAAGCTACAGAGTAAGTTTAATGCCAGCGCAAGAAACTTAGCAAAATCTTCTTTCAAATCTTTAAGGATTAATGGGGTTATATGTGAGGCCTTGGGTTTGATCCCAATACTTCAAAAATAAACAAACAAATAAATAAAATATGAAAAAAAATTAAAAAGTAGAAAAAGGTTTTTAGCAATAAAATATGACCAAAACAACAGTCAAGCAAATTGGGGTGAGCTGAAATTGGGGTGACTGGGAACTCCCACAAGGTGGTATATACAGAGGCAATCTAGAACAGTCTCTGACCATGGTGGATAAGCTCTACAGCTCCGGCTTCAGAGTAATAGTTCCTGAATTCAAAAACTTACATACACAGTTAATAATATGTAAACTAGCTATAAAAATTCTCTCTCTCACTGATCCCTAAATCCAAACCAGCTCCAGGTTTGTTTTGTTTGTTTATTTGGCGTTTTAAGACAGGGTTTCTCAGCCGGGCGGTGGTGGCGCACGCCTTTAATCCCAGCACTTGGGAGGCAGAGACAGGCGGATCTTTGCGAGTTCGAGGCCAGCCTGGTCTACAAAGTGAGTCCAGGACAGCCAGGGCTACACAGAGAAACCCTGTCTCGAAAAACAAAAAAAAAAAAAAAAAAGAAAAGACAGGGTTTCTCTGTGTAACAGAGCCCTGGCTGTCCTGGACTTGCTCTGTAGACCAGGCTGGCCTCGAACTCACAGAGATCCACCTGTCTCTGCCTCCCAAGTGCTGGGACTAAAGGAATGTGCCACCACGCCATGCCTGGCTCAGCTCCAGGTTTATAATATAGGGTTGCTTTTGTTTTTCTTTGCTTGTTAGTTTTACAAGACAGGGTTTCTCTAGTAGCCTGGTAGCCCTGGGTGTCCTGGACTCACTCTGTAGACCAGGCTGGCCTCAAACTCAGAGATCCACCTGCCTCTGCCTCCTGAGTGGTGGGATTAAATGCGTGCCCACCACCTGACTTACAGGATTGTTTTTAACCACTACAGGAAATCCATAGCCAGCAGTGACTTGGAGACACTTCTGGGAACCGGTTGTACCTTTAGAAAGGGGATGGTTACACTTTAGACAACCCTCCCACACCCACCCCTGCATTTCAGCTAAGCAGTAAAAAAACTCTTTCCTGCCCTCTGTCCTCTTCCCACCCTGGGAAGGAAGGGAAGCCCACACCCCCCAAGCCCTTCTACCTGTTGTACACATCCTTGCTGAGGCCCAATGCTGACACCTTCACCTGCCTCTGGGCGCTGACCAGGCAGTTTCGAGCAGCTAAGTCCTTGTGTACAAAACGGTTGTTGGACAAGTGCTCCATGCCCAGGGCCACTTGGGTACACAGGGCCACCTGGTGAGAGAGAGTAGCCTGTGAGAATGGCCCAGGACTGGGGAGTCAGGGGACCACACGTAATCCAACCCTTGTCTATATGAACGCAGGTGCCCCTGGGGTGCTGCTTAGGAAACCCCAACAACAGCCTCCTTCAGAAAATGGGACATAGCACCTGCTTCACTAGGTTGTTCAAAGGTTTAATTAGATGAAATTAAGGGGGGGGGGTGGAGATGGTTTCGTGGGTAGTGTTTGCTGTGCAAGCATGGTGACTTGAGTTTGGATCTCCAGAACCCGTGTAAAGGGCTCACTGGCCAGCTGGGCTAGCCAGTCAGTGAGTTCAGTGAGAGACTGCCTCAAAAAAAGTAAGGGTGGACAGAGAAAGCCTTCAACCCCAGTCCTCAGGAGACAGGGGTGGAACAATGCATCCCCTGGAACTGGAGTTACAGGCAGTTGGTTGTGAAGTACTCAACGTTGGCAGGGCTGACAGCCAAATCAAGTCCTCTAGAAGAGCATCAGATGGCGCAGAGCCATTTCTCCAGGCCTACGTCAACACTTTACAAGTCTGTGTCCAGTGTACTGAACACAGACTAAGCCTGCACTAAATCCTATGCACACAGGTTCCAGTAGAATACACCGAGACTGGTTAAGACAGGATTCCTGGCAAGAAGGCAGACTCCAAGCCAGGCAGTGGTGGCACAAACCTTTATTCTCAGCACTCAGGAGGCAGAGGAGGTGGATCTCTAGGCCTGCCTGAAGAGTTCGAAGCCAGTGTGGTCTACAGAGCAAGTAGAGGACAGCCATGGTTAAACAGAGAAACCCTATCTTAAGGAAAGGAAAAGAAAGAAAAGAAAAGAAAAGGGCAGACTCCATGAGAGCTAAAAACTATAGAGTATTCTTGGAGAAGGGGGGTTGCAGCCACAGAGGTGGTCCATGCCAGAGAATAAAGCCCCAGCACTGTAAGCGTACTTGTGAAGACCCATGACTCTGGGCGGGAGAGATGGCTTGGCAGGTAAAGGCACTTGCCACCAAGCCTGATGACCTGAGTCTGATAACTGGAATACACAGGTGAAGGAGAGAACCAAGTTCTTCAAGCTGACCTCTGACCTCTGTATGCACGCGTGTGCATGTGCAAACAGAGACACATACGGAAATACCAATCAATAAATGTTTTTAAAAAGAAGACGCGGGGCTAGAGAAATGGCTCAGTAGCTAAGAGCACTGGGTGCTCTTGCAGAGGACCTGGGTTTAGTTCCCAGCACCCGAGTGGTGGCTCACAACTGTCTGTAACTTCAGTTCCAGGAGACCCGACACCCTCTTCTGGCCTCCACAGGCACCAGGTATGCATGTGATACATATACATACATGGAGACAAAATACCCATATGTACAAAATAAAGTTTAAAAAAAAAAAAAAGAAGATGCATGGTCTTATCACCTCTATTAAGTTATCTAAATGGTGGAAGCAAATGCTAAGACACAGGGGCCCTGGAGCACTCTTGTTACAAAGATGAGACAAAGCTGGGGGGGGAAGGGGGGCGCTTAGCACTAGAGTGCTCACATACTGCCCATGAGGCTCAATCTCCAGAACTGAAAAGAAAGAAACTTCCTCCAGCCATCAAGATGCTTCAGAAGGCAGAGCACTGCCACACAGGCTCTTGAAGACCTGAATGAGAGCCCCAGAGCCTATGGTGGAGGAGAGCTTGGCACGTGTGCGTCACATTTACACGAAGTACAATAATTAATAATGGTAACAAACTTCTAAAAATTGAAACTTGCCAGGCATGGTGGCACACACCTTTAAATCCAGCGCTCCAGAGGAAGAAGAAGATGGATCTCTGTGGGTTTTAAGATCAGTCAGGTCTACAAATTTAGTCCAGGACAGCCAGGGCTACACATAGAGAAACCTTGTCTTGAAAAAAAAAAATGTGCCGGGTGGTGGTGGCGCACGCCTTTAATCCCAGCGCTTGGGAGGCAGAGGCAGGCAGATCTCTGTGAGTTCGAGGCCAGGCTGGTTTACAAAGTGAGTCCAGGACAGCCAGAGATATACAGAGAAACCCTGTCTCGAAAAACCAAAAAAAAAAAGAAAAAAAAATGTAACTAAATATACACATGTAACAGGAAGGTGAAGAGGTCCTTTCAGCCTGTGGAAATTACTGGACAAGTAACTGGTTAGTTGTGTGCTTCCCTGCCATAGAGATTCACTCAGGAGCCCTAAGCAGGAAGTCATCAATTGTAGAATACAATCGTGGAGGAATGATGATAAGATGGTGGCTGGGTAAAGGCAAGCCTGAGGCCTTGGAGCCCACATGAAGGTGGAAGGAGAGAACTGACCATACGAAGTTGTCCTCTAATCACCACACACATACAAATAATAGTAATAGTCTAAAAAATATATATTCCTCGGACTGGTCTGAGCTTCACAGAGCAGTCTACATTGGCTTCAAAGTCTTGCAAAGGCTGGCCTCGAACTCACAGAGACACGCCTGCCTCTGCCTCCCAAGGGTTGGGATTAAAGGTGTGAGACACCACACCTTGCTTAATATTTACTTTTAACAGTGTCTGTGTGTCTCTCTGTGCGTGCCTGGGTATCTTTGTATGTCTGTCTGTCTGTGCCTGGGTGTGGGCATTTGAGTTCTGGAGGCTGTGGAGGTCAGAGGCTTCAGATCTCTGGAGCTGGAGTTACAGGAGCTGTGAGTCACCTCAGTGGGTGCTGGGAACTGAACCTAGGTCCTCAGGAAGAGCTGTAATATGCTCTCCTGACCTTTGAGCCATGTCTCTCAGCCCTAAGTCTAGATCTTTAGAAGCAGTTCTCCTGTCTGATCTGAGTGCTGTCCTTGGAGGGCAGTGGAACCCAGTTAATGAAAACTTCCTCATGGAGCTAAAGGTCAGATGCAAAGACAGGCAGGAAGGGCTGTGTGACAAAGTGGTGACAGCTTTCAGAGCACCACGGGTACATGACAGTGGCAGCCGGCTTCTTAAGTCTGTCTTGTTTTCTCATTTGTTTGTCAGGGTCTCAGCAAATAGCACAGGCTAGCTTCAAACTCACGAAGTACCCCAGACTGAATCGGCCTCCAAGTCATCCTTTGCCCCAACTTCTCAAGTACTGGATTATGGACTCGAAACATCACACACTCAGCTGTCAGCCTGCCTCTGTCACTGTCCCAGCCACTTACCTTGATGCTCTCTTCCAAAGCCATCCCCTTCCTGCCATTCAACTACTTCCTGTCCTTGAGAACTGAACTCAAATGGCTTTCTCCACCAGGAAACCTCCTTTGTTAGCCACAGCGGCCTGTCCATCTAAGGACCTGGATTGGATGTCTTCCATATCACTTACTGATGCCCCCCACTCGTTTCCAGCGCGCGCGTGTGTGTGTGTGTGTGTGTGTGTGTGTGTGTGTGTGTGTGTGTGTG
>CAJQZJ010001969.1:1056584-1077459 GCA_907164525.1 Lophiomys imhausi
CCATGCTTCTTTAATGCTTGACCACTCACCCACCTGCTGCCTGGAGTCGCCGTCTGTCCTGACCACTTCTCTACCCGACTCCTCTGGTAGCTTTTGCTTCTCTACTAGACTACACCAATCGGCCCTGCATCTCTGGTTTCCCCCCCACAATTCCGGGTGCAGGCCCAGCACTCCCCTGCCCCTCAGACAGACACATATGACAAGCTGATGCCCTTGTGTGCCCTAGCCTGTGTCACATGGTACCCACCTGCCCGTACCCACTTAACTGTGGGCTTCTCTCGGCCAGTGGCTGAGCAGGGCACAGTGGCTTCCTTATCAAACTCCATGCACTGCTGTGGTTGTGGCGGTGGCGTGAACTTGAGTTTTTCTGGTTCAGTGGGGAAGGAGGGGAGGAATAACTGAGGCAGGGAGAGAGAGGGGCCAGGCCTCGTTCCCCGTCACTCCCCTGCCCAGATAAGCCAGGTAGTCTCCCAACATGTCACAAATGCCAACTCACCCAGCACCTGGACACGGGCCTGGGCCTCGATGCTGCCAGCTGGGGTGCTACTCACACAACGGTAAAACGTCCCGTCATAGACCTCCACACTGTTGATGCGCAAGGTCCCATTCTTAGAAACTTCAAACCGTGAGTCCTGCAGGACAGACTTGAGTAGAAAAGGGCTAGTACTACCTTCCTGAGGGCAGGCAGCCTCTGGGGGATACACTGAGAAAGGCCATGGGGAACTCTCCCATCCACCAAAGAGCCTCCCTTTCTCACCTCCGAGATAAGCATTTGGTTCCTGTACCAGATGACAGTGGGCTTGGGTGTGGCCTGTGTCAGACAGTGCAAGTAGCCGGGTTTGCCCTCTTCCAGCTGGCTGTCCTGGGGCTTCTTTAGCCAAGTGGGTACAGCTAAATGGACAAAGAGAGACAGAAAGCTGAACAACAGGTTCCCAAAACCAAACGTCCTCAATCAGAGCGTTCTAAGACACTGGAGCTCCTGACTTCAGAACCCCGAGGCTGCTCAGGTGACACCCAAAGGCCTGGGTGCTAGGCTAACACTTTCCAACATCTTCATTTCATCCAGGATCAACACCCAAGGTGTATTCCTCTACCCACAGTCCTACTATGAAAACAAGTTCAAAGGAGTAAAGGCAACCGCTACCACAAGACAGCTCTGCTTTACAGGACTCCTTCCCAGGGGCTGGAGACAGGTCTGAAGTTAGGAGCACTGGCTGTTCTTCTAAAGGACCTGGATTTGATTCCTAGTACCCATATGGCAGTTCACGACCATCTGTAACTCCAGTTCTAGGAGATATGACAACCTCTTATGGCCTTCAAAGATTCCAGGCATGCATATGGTGTACAAACATTCATGCAGGAGCAGGAAAAACTCTTGTTTTTTTTCAGGACAGGGTTTCTCTGTGGAATAGCCTTGGTTGTCCTAGACTTGCTTTGTAGATCAGGCTGGTGGTCTCAAACTCAAAGATGGAAAAACACTCTTACACATAAAATAATAATACCACCACCTGGTTCTTTTTCACATTACATCACACCGGGTCATGGTTAGTGTCACAGTTTGAATATGAAATGTCCCCCATAGAGCCAGCAGTAGTGGTGCATGCCTTTATTCCCAACAATCAGGAGGGAGAGGCAGGTGGATCTCAGAGTGTGAGGCCAGTCTGGTCTACGGAGTGAGTTCCAGGACAGCCAGGGCTACACAGGGAGACCCTGTCAGGGATGGTGGTTGGAGGATGTTCCCACAGCCTCAAGTGTTGAAAGCTTGGTCCCTAGTAGGTTACACTATTTTGGAAGACGGAAGAAACTTCAGTAGAAGCAGAAGGCCTAGCTAGACTAAGTGGCCACTAAGGGATTTTAAAGTCACATATGTCTGTGAAGAACATGTCTTGTTCCACCAAACCCTTCCTCCTTGAATCCCTCTTTGCTTCCTGGCCACTATGAGATGATTAACCTGTTTCAGGCTTCTGCAGCTCTAATATTTTGCCTCCCCCTAGACCCAGAGCAATGGATCCAACAGACCATGGAGCAAAACCTTGCGCCAAACATAAATCTTTCCCTTTTCACATCACTCAGACATTCGTCACAGTGTGACTGATGCACTCAGTCCTCAGAACTGTTTCATTTTAGCCGCATTAGCTCCCTTAATAAGCTCTTCTACCATATGAACAGATAACTCTCTATTCCACAGCAAGCCAACTGTCTACTGACATTTCCAAATGGATAGCTACAGGCATCCAAACTTCATGTGCACAGAAAACTGTACTCATTTCCCTCCAAAACCTGCTTGTCCTAGCGCTCTCTCAGTAAGGAATATTTTCTAGACAACTGTAGAAGCCACAGGCCCAGTCTTGACTTAGTGTCCCCGAAGCCATTGCTGATTCTACACCAATCCTACTTATTTAAGTTCTGAAATGGAGCCTGACTTTAACAAACCCTCATGTCCAGCACTATCACCTCTGCTCAGACTCATTCAATATTCCCTGGGCATCTACCAACTGTTCTCCCTGGTTATACTCTTGTTTGTTTGTCTGGAGACAGGGTCTCACTATGTAGACCTGGCTGTTCTGGAACTCTCTGTGTAGACCAGGCTGGCCTTGAACTCACAGTCCCAGATTTAAAGGTGTGTACCACTGACGGGGTGATCTGTTATGTATTCTGAATGTTAACTAATCTGCTCCCCTAGGTCTGCTTGTTGTACGAGGTCATACAAACGTATACCAAGTGATGCTGTGTTACCTTGCTCGCTGACCATTGTCTCTGATTGGCTTTAATAAAATGCTGAGGCTTGTGGTTGGAGCAGAGAGACAGGTAGGTGGAGTTAAGGTTTGTGGGCTTTTGGCAGAGGGGGAGATTAGGAGAATCGATGAAGGAGAAAAGCAGCAAGAGAAAAAGAAGAGACATGCATGCCACGGGTTAACTGGAAGATCCTATCTCTACATGGCTTGGACCATCAGCATAGCAAGGAGAACAAGAGCCCAGGGGATGTATGTTTATGATGCAGGATCTTATTTAGGGACTAGCATTAAAAGCTAGCTAGATGGGCTAAGACTGCACAATCCAGGTTAAGGCTTGCTAACATCCAGCAGGTCTCTGTGTGATTATTCATAAGTCAGGGATGACACTGATGACCTAATAACTATTTACCAATTATAAAAATTAATATTTATAATTGATATTTATGATTTTTCGGGCTGCAGAGTTATTCCTTATCATGTTAACTATGAATAAACCCACAAATGCCTGCTACATTTTTATAAAGTTTTGTAGCTGTGGGGCTAGGGAAATCTTTTTTTTTGTTTTGTTTTTTCGAGACAGGGTTTCTCTGTGTAGCTCTGGCTGTCCTGGACTCGCTTTGTAGACCAGGCTGGCCTCGAACTCACAGAGATCCGCCTGCCTCTGCCTCCCGAGTGCTGGGATTAAAGGCGTGCGCCACCACCGCCCGGCTAGGCTAGGGAAATCTTAATCCTCTAACTTTCTACCTCCCCAGATAAAACTCCATGGTACTTGCATGTTCCACGTCATGCTGATCCTCCAGGCCTCATGGAGTTTCGATCCATCCAACCCATGGTGGCCATCTTTTCTCCTTGTGTTTCTCCTCCCATGATCCTTTTCTTCACCCAAAAGCCCCCACTTCAGTTCTGCCTTCCTCTCTTTTGCCTACCCCAGACTATAGGCAATTTTTATTCAACTAATGAGAGATGACTTAGAGGCAAGAGTTACAAATGTCATTTTGTGTCACCAGACTTTAAGGGACGCCAGTAAATAACATTAAACAAAGAGCAGCTTAGAACAACCCACAACATACACTATGCCTGGTTCTTATTTATACTCCTTAAAAATTGTTTTTTTATTCCCAGCACTTGGGAAGCAGAAGCACTCGGATCTCTGAATTCAAGGCCAGTCTGATCTGTACAGTGAGTTCCAGGCTAGTCCAGGCTGTACAGCACATGTGTGGGGGTTAAAGACACTTGCTGGAGCCAGTCTCTCCTTTCACCACGTGGGTCCTGGGGACTAAACTCAGGGTGTCAGAATTGGTGGCAAGCACCCATCCAAACATCTGACCAGTCCCATTTAAATGTTCTGGTCTTCTTGGCACAGCCCAAATATCTGAAAAGCCAGTCTTCCACTTACAAGGACTTCCTATCCACCCTAGTGAGACAGTGTTTACAGTGGTAGGCAGCCCTCCTGACCCTTTCATATGCCTGTCTGTCTGTCTTTCTTTCTCTCTCTCCCTCCCCCTCTTTGTTTTTCAAGACAGGTCTCTCTGTGTAGCCCTGGCTGCCCTGGAACTTGCTCTGTAGACCAAATGCTTGGATCATAAGCTTGTACCACTGTTCCAAGCTAGTGAGCACTGGGGAGCACACCCAGCGCTGAGCATGGCAGACAAGTCCTCCACCAGTTAAGCTGCATTTCTAGCCCAATTGCATTATCTCTGTGGGAAGACTGTTACCAAAATGCCTTAATTTTTTTTTAAAGTTTTAAGATATATTTATTTTTATTTTACATGCAGGAGTGTTTTGCCTTCAGGCATATATGTGGAACACATGCCTGGGACCTGTGAAGCTCAAAAGGAAGGAATCAGAGCCCCTGGAACTAGCAGCTACAGATAGTTATGAGCCACTACATGAGTGCTGGGGACTGAAGCAGGTCCTGCGCAAGAGCAACAAGTGTTCCTAACCACTGACCATCCCTCCAGCCACAGCAATGCTTCCTTAAAAAGCCTGCAACTACAGTGAACTAAAACAAAACTATCATTTTACCATTGTAAAAAGATAAAGAGAAAAAGAGAAAGGCCATAGAGATGACTTGGTGGGTCAAGTGTATGCTGCATAAGTATGAGGACCTGGCTTGGAGTTCCAGGATCCATGTGAGATCTATGTGCCATTGTACATGTCAGTAACCTCAGCTCTGAGCAGCAGTTAGGTGGAAACAGCAAGTTCTGAGCTGAGGGAGAGGCCTATCTAATGTTGAACAGTGAGAGGAAGGCACCCAACACAAACAAGTGAACATCTCACACACACACACGAGACAGACAGAGAGAGACAGACAGACAGACACACATACAGAGATCTTTTTCATCTCTAACATTTACTCTTGTTACTGATGAGGAGACAGGGCCACTGCGGGTCAGGGAACATGATCCCAGAGGGTTACACTGTACATTGTGGGCAGAATGGGACCCACATCTGCAGACTCCCACACAGTGTTCTTCTTCTGTAGTGAGAGGACTACTTTGATGGGAAGTCTGTGTTTACTTCCTCTGATGTACCACCTCTACCTCTGTGTCTGGCTCATCGTTGCCAGATGACCAATATTCCCAAGGCTACAGAGCCCAGTACCTAGAGAGAGCCTCTGGGGTGCACCAGGGTGTCCATTACAGCCAAATCTCAAAGCCTCTTGGCTCACCCTTCATGGAAAAAGAACTTACTGGCCACGGTGATGTTGACATCCTGTCGCCGCTGACCAGCTAGGTTGCCTGCATGGCAGGTGTAGACACCAGCGTCATGCTCAGCAATAGTGGCAAACACAAGCTCAAGGCCCTTCTGGTAGACCTTGCCATGGGTTGGAAGACGGACTCCAGCATGTTCCCACCACACACTGGGTGTGGGCAGACCCTGGGGGGCTGGACAGGCAACACGCTCCTCACCACCAGCTATGAACACCCGAGGTTCAAAAGGCTGCATATCTTCAATCTCTGCAAAACATGAGTCGAAGGTGACTTGCTTGGTGGCCTCGGGCCTCTGGGTAAGGGACAGTCTACAAGAAATCTAGGCTCCCTCTGGCCACAACTCCTTCTCCCTGCACCTCCCCTTTTAGCCCAGCACAGCGCTCTACCTCAGCACCAGAGACCCACCTGCCAGGTGAAGCGTGGCTTCCAGGACAATGGGTGGCCCCCTCTGTCCCTGGCCAATGCAACGGTAGACTCCTGCATTTCGTGGCCGGACCTGGGTCAGCAGCAGAGAGCCATTGGCAAACACCACAGCTCTGCGGAGGTGAGGGGGGCTGTGGAGGGAAGAGAGTTCTGTCTGGAAGGAGCGGCCCTAGGCCTCCTTCGGGGAAACACGATGCAGCGGGATTTCACATTGCAAGGGTCGGGTGTGAGAAGGGTGCATGCGGGATACTCTGGAACTGGCTGTGGGATGCCACATAGGCACTCAGAACCAGACAGTGGTCCTCTACAAGAGCAGCCAGTGCTCTTAACGGCCGAGCCATCCCTGCAGTTCCCCTTTTGTTTTTTCTAGACAGGTTCTCACTGTGTTCCCCTGGCCAGCCTGTACTTCTCTATGGAAACCAGGCTGGCCTCAAACTCACAAAGACTGTTCTGCCTCTGCCTCCTGAAATCTGGGATTAAAGGTGTGTGCCTTCACATTCTGCAGCCCCTTTCCTTTCTTTCTTACTTTTTTCTCCCCTTTTTTAAACTTTTCTCTTTTTAAGCTTTTCAAGACAGGGTTTCTCTGTGTAACCCCAGCTGTCCACGAACTCAGAGATCCGCCTGCCTCTGTCTCCTCAGTGCTGAGATTAAAGACGCGTGTCACCACCACCTGAGTTTGTTTGCTTTGAAATTCTTTTTATTTTATGTATACAAGTGTTTTGCCTAAATGTATGTCGGTGTGCCACATGCATGCCTGCTGCTTGCGGAGGCCAGAAGAGGGCATCAGATGCCCCTGAAACTGGAGTCACAGGGGGCTGTGAGCTGAAAAATCAAGCCTGGTTCCTCTGGAAGAGCAGCCAGTGCTCTTAACCACTGAACCATCTCTCCACAGTGGCTTCAGACCTACTCTATCACCCAGGCTGGCCTTGAGCTCACCCAGAGTGGCCTCAGTGTGTGTGTGTGTGTGTGTGTGTGTGTGTGTGCGCGTATGTATGCAGGCCAGAGGTTGCTGGCAGGTGCCCTATCACTTCGTCCTACTTATGAGACAGGGCCTCTCACTCTGTCGGGAGCTTACCTTTTCAGTGAGACTGGCTGGCCAGCAGGCCTCTAGATGCCCCTGTCTCTGTCCCTCAGCACCAGGGTTACGATGCACGCTGCCACACCTGACGCTCTAACCCACGGTCGGGGGTCTGAGCGGCGCAGTCTCCCACGTCTGCTTGGTAATCGCTTTACCCACTAAGCTACCTTCCCCAGCCCCTGAGCTCAAATTTTATACCCTCCTGCCTCATCCTCTTGACTGCTGCGATTACAGCATGAGTCATCATGTTAAGTTTGCAGGTGTGTTTTCCAACTGTAAGAAACTCAATTTTGGGGAAGGAGGGTGAGGTGAAGGCCAATGTGAGTGAGTGAGAGAAGGAAAGATGTGCAACTACTGTCAGGACAGCGGGACAACCTTTCTGTAGGGGACAGCGTCAAGGACAAGAGCCTCTCAGTCAAGTGGTGGCCTGATGACGTCCGTAGGACTAAAGCCACTAACCTAAGGAGCCAAACGCCCAGTAACCATGGCCATGCCTGGTACCACAAAAATATTCTCTCCTAGAGTCTGGGCAAGTATCGTGATAGAGGGGCAAGCCCTCCCAAAACCTCTAAGAGACAAATGTGGGTGTGGTAGGTGTCAATACCATCTTGGATCTTTCTTTTTTTGTTTTTTTTTTTAACATTTATTTATTAATTTATTATGTATACAGTATTTGCTCTACATAAATGCCCGGGCACAAGATCTCAATGTAGATGGTTGTGAGCCACCATGTGGTTGCTGGGAATTGAACTCAGGACCTTTGGAAGAACAGCCAGTGCTCTTAACCTCTGAGCCATCACTCCAGCCCATCTTGGATCTTTCTATGCAGACTGCAGACTGTAACCACACAACCCTTCTCCCCAGCCTCCCACGCCCACCCTCTCTCTGGTGTTCTGAGCTTTCTTTTAGCTATTTATACAATTCTGTTCCTAATTTTATTTCCAATTTCTTCTAAAACAGCCTGCTGAATAACTACACGACTTCTAGCCTGTCACTATTCTCCAAATCATTGGACACCACAGGGTGCCAAGCAAGGGCATGAGGGACAGGAAGGCCGACTGCTCAGAGGCTGCAGATGGAGCACAGGCTCAGCATCTACAGTAGGTTGGGCTGACTCGGCCTCTCTGGCAATCCCTGTGTGTACCTCTCAACCCTGGGGCTCTGCTCTCCCACTCCAGATGACCCATGTGGACAAGTCGGGAAGGGAATCAAAGTACAATCATGGCCTGTCTGTGTGAGAATCCCATAAGGCACTTCCCAGAGACTTCCTTTTGGTGGACTCTTTCAGCAATACTAGAACACTCTGCTGCCATCTGTTGAAAATCTAAAGAAATACAAGCTCACCATGGACAAGCCTAACAGAGGACTTGACCTGAATCACACCCATTTCTGAAGCACCCACAGGGGTCTTACCGGCTGCGGTTAGTGATAGGAGTCTCATCCTCAAAGACCCACTGCAGGCTCGGGGGTGGCTGGGCTGAGAACTGGCAGTGGAACATGGCCTCCTCATTCCTGGCCACAACAACATCCTGAGGCGCCAGCACCACCCTGGCAAAGCTTTCATCTGTGGCGAGGGAAGCCCGGAGGAAGTGAGCAGGCAGGGCAGTGAGCCCCTGCCCAGCTCTGTCCCATCCCTTGATCCCCACAACAGGCTCACCTGCGATGCTCAAGGTGAAGTTCTGGCTGCTACAGGCCTGGCCAAAGGCATTGTGGGCACAGCAAGAGTAGAGACCGCTTTGTTCAGGACTGGCCGGGCGTAGGGTCAGGTTCCTCTCCTTGCTGCTGACTGTGTGGGTGCTCTGATCATCAAAGAGGGGGGTCCCATCTCGGAACCACTGGTAGGTAGGCCTGTGGGGGTCATAAGCAGGGAAAAGAGGGTACAGAATCAGACATCTAACTGGACGGGTGGAAGGGAAGTAGTTTGTATAAGGGCAAATGTTACTTCAGGGATAAAAGCAGACAGATTCCAAATCTCTCATTTCCCAGAGTCTGGGGTCATCCCATGCAGTGTTCACCCTTCTCCAGCCACCAGGGGCTGCTGGGAGCACTGGGGGCTAGAGGGACTGGTTACAGCATGAAGCAAAGAAATCTGCACAGACTCTAGGACTTGGGGTGACATTCGTACCTGTCTCCATCCTACCCTCCATGGCTCCTTACCGAGGGTGCCCATCAATGTGACAACGAAGGGTGACCTGGGTCTGTGGCTGGATCTCAGCTTCCGAGGCTGGATGCTTCAGGACCACAGGACCCGCCTCAATCCCTGGAGCAGAGGCCACAGTTGCAGTGAGAGCAGAGCAGAGCAAGGGTGGGATAGTTGAGGGGAAGGAGGACACCACAGAGCCCTCGGGCTCTGGAGCCACACATACAGCTAGGTACTGCAAAGCTGCAGCTGCAACTGTGGGTCCCAGATACAGAGCACGTGCCCCGTCCCCAGCAGGTCAAATTTAATTCACACCAAGGACTTCAGGGAAAGCCTTTGGCAGATAAATGGGACAGAGACTTGAGGTGGTGGTGAGGGGGCTTTGGGAAAAATGAACAATACTTTGCCTGTGGTATTAGTGTGTTCAGCATGTGTGGGACCCTAGATGTTAAGGGTTTTTTTGTTTTGTTTTTAAGATTTTACTTATTATGTATACAATGTTCTGTCTGCAGGTATACTTGCAGGCCAGAAGAGGGCACCAGATTTCATTATGGATGGTTGTGAGCCACATGTGGTTGCTGGGAATTGAACTCAGGACCTCTGGAAGAGCAGTCAGTGCTCTTAACCTCTGAGCCATCTCTCCAGCCCTGGTATTAGGGTTTTATTTGGAGTCTAGAACTAAAAACTAGACAGATGGGCTAAGATTGCACCATCTAGGCCAAGGCTTGTTAAAATCCATCAGGTATCTGTGTGATTATTCATAAATTGGCAAAGGAATAACTCTGTTGCCTTATTAATCTTAAGTATCAATTATAAATATTAATATTTCATTCAACATATAGTGCCCAACCCTGAGATTAAGAGTTTCATGCTCTACTGACTGATTGACAGCAAAGAAACAGGGAGGAAGGGGTTGGAAGGATGGATGGGAGGGGAGGGGAGGGGAGAAGAGAGGACAGGGCGGGGAAGATGGAAAGATAGAAGAAAAGTGAGGAGGGAGGGAAGGAAGGGGGAGAAGCCTTCTCACTTCCTCCTAGCCATACAAGTAGTACCACAATTGAACTCTATCTGGCTCATTCAACTGGCAGTAGGGGAAACTGAGGCAGAGGGCTCCCAGGACTCAGTTGCTGAGTCTGATGGATGTACCGCACCAGGCAGAGTACCCTCCCTCCAAACAGGCTCTCACATTTGATGTTGAAGGAGGCATTAGCACTGCGGGCTTCCTCTCCAGTGATATTATCCTGAGCCACACACTGGAAAGCGCCAGAATCCTGAAGCCGGTCCACAGCCGCAAAGCTCAGGCTGCTGCCCTGGGCAAAACGCCGCTCAGTGTCCTGGACAGGTACCCCATTGAGTAGCCAGTACACCTGCACTGGGCCCGGGGCCTCAACTTCACAACGGAGTAACGCCCGGCGCCCTTGCAGTGCATCCTGGGAGGATGGCTCCTTAATGAAGACAATAGCTGCCTGGGCACCTGCAGAGGCAGACATGGGAGAAGCAGGGTCAGGAGGAGCTGGTGCCTCCATCCTAACACAGAGAGGAAATGGGCTATGGACACAGCCAGTCCATAAACGCACGTATGAAGAATGCTACGGTTGGAAAAGTCCATGGAGGAGCTCAAACTGCACAGGGTGCTCTGCAGAATCCAAAGATGAGTGCCCTCAGGACAAGGGCCTTGAGTCCTGAGGACACACAGGGCAAATACACAAAATATGATGACGGCGGCCAAATAAATGCCACGGGGATGGTGTGGGCAGCTGGTGCCTGTAGAGTACAGATAAGGAAGGGAGTCCTGAGGTCCAGGTGAAGGCTGACTGCATCAGGCTTCCAAACCTTCCCAACCCTGAGAACAGCCCCACACCTACAGAACCAGATCCTAGGCAGGTTAACAGGGGACATGATAAGTAACCCAACCCTCCCTTGCCTACCCCAGAAGCAAGGCACAGAATGAACTTCAATCATGGAAACATGATGGCAAGTTATCCTGAAAACCTGAAGAGCACCCGGCACCAGAGCAGCCACGGGTCAGGAGGGCTTTGGCAGATACCACCCTTTCACTGGAGAAGCCAAAACTCTCTAGACACAAAAGCTATGGCCAAGACCTGAAAAGGTCACCCTAATGTCCTCTGGTCTATCTATCTCTGAGACTCCAGTTGCAGTCAAAGCCATGGAATTTTACCTGAAGCCATGCACCTTCCTGCACATAGTCACAACAAGGGGAACCATGAACAAAGAGGCCCCCCCAAAAACCAAAGGTAGAACCACAGGCAGGGGGAACATGGGAAGATCAAAACACCCATACTGGGCAGATGAACTAGGCAGCAGAGGGCAGGGCTGGACACGTGGGTGGCACGGTTACAGCAGTGTCAGAAGTAACACACCGGGCTTTGTTCCTGCCCCATGTGGGTGTCTTGCAGAGTCCTGGAGCCACTGGGCCCGAATGTGGAAAAGATATTCCCAGTCACCAGGAAGAAGCAGGTCATGTAAGGGGAGGGAGACCCTAACAGGGGTTTTCCCCGTCACTTTCTAAGTCACTGGGGAGTTAATCTCTAGCCAGCATTCCTCTGAGGACCCTGGAGATGAGGTTTGTTTCTCCCAGGCATGAGAATCTTTCTTCTTGCAGAGTCAGTGTCAAAACAAGTCCTAGGGCGCAACAGGGCAGGGCCCAAATGAGGGGCTATTCTGGTACCAGTCCATCTCCCAACCTTCCCAAAGGCCCACGACTCCCAAAACAAAACATTCAGGGAGGTGGAAGTGTCCCAAGGCACCCTAGTTCCTTCTCAATGGGGCCCTGTTGGTTCTCTGGGCAAGACAGTTCTCCACCAAGCAGAGTGATCCCACCCACTATGCCAGTTAACAAATATGCCTTCAGGCACCCCAGTTACCGTGCCAACCCAGACACTCCCTACACATTTCTAAATACTTCACAGGGGCGTAGCCCTGCCTCTGCTAGGCATCATGGCACAACCCCCTTGTCGTACTGAATGGTAAACTCAGGTCCAGAAATATGAAGGATTTACTAAAGATGAGACAACTCACATGTTACAAAGCCATGCCCAAAACCTAAAGAAGCCAATTCCTCATCCCATGTTCTTCCCAGCCCTGCCTCGGAAATATCTGATTCTACAAGGGGAATCGGTTTCCCAACAGCCAGGTGGTGTGGCAGACATACCTCCCACAGACAATACCAGTCTCACAAAGACACTCAGAGAATACTGGCTGACCTGAAGGAAACGCATGTCTAGGTCAGGCCTGGCACCAGGAACACTTGCCAACCACCTCCTGTGACAGACAGACTCAGTTCCACTCTAGTGGCCTTCTGTAAATGCAATCACCAAAATCTTGGGACCCTCAACCCATAACCCCAGGGCTTTCACCAAAAAGCAGAGATCACCTGCCTTGGGTGGTAGCCAGGGTCTTCAACTTGTTGCTTAGAATAGTACGAATGTAGGCCAACACAAGATTGGAAACTTGCTTAAAACATCATGAGTCTTTAAAAAAAAAGTGTGTGTGTGTATGTTCGTGTGTGCACACACATGTGCACATGTATGAAGAGGCCAGAGGTCAACCTCAGGTACCATCCCTCAGCAGCTTTCCATTTGTGTTCCGAGACAAGGTCTCTCACTGATCGGGAACTTATCAAGTAGGCCAGGCTGTCTCTCCAATGAGCCCCACGGGAGCCTTCTGTTGTATGCCCTTCTGGTGCTAGGAGTCCAAGCACATGCCACCACACATGGATTTTATGTGGCCTCTAGGGATTGAACATAGGACTTCATGCTAGTGTGGCAAGCCCTATACTCCTCAGCTTGAGATGGTTCCATTCATTTATTTACTTGTCTGTTTGTGTAGGCAGAATGGTTGTATATAGGGATCAGACGCTAACTCATTAGAGTTGGTTCTCTCTTTCTACCATGTGGGTTCCAGAGACTGAACTCAGGTCTTCCTCAGACTTGATGGTAAGGGCTAAATGTTTAACCATCTTACGGGTTAAACCCTGGGATTGGGGGGGAGGGGTCACTTGATTGAGCATATGCGTCCATGCCTGTGTGTGTGTGTGTGTGTGCGCGTGTGTGTGTGTGTGTGTGTGTGTGCACGCGTGTGCGCGTGCGTGCGTATGCCTGCGTGCGTATGCGTGTGTGTGTGTGTGTGCGTGTGTGTGCATGTGTGTGTGTGTTCCTTAAAGGACTATTTTAAATATTTATTTATTTGTTTATTTATTCATTTATGGTTTTTCAAGACAAGGTTTTTCTGTGTGACAAAGCCCTGGCTGTCCTGGACTCACTTTGTAGACCTGGCTAGGCTCAAACTCTCAGAGATCCACCTGCCTCTGCCTCCCGAGTACTGGGATTAAAGATGGGCACCATCACGCCCAGCTGGTTTATTTTATTTATTTAAAGACAGGGTTTCTCTGTGTAGCCTTGGGTGTCCTGGACTCACTTTGTAGACCAGGCTGGCCTTGAACTCACAGAGATCTGCCTGCCTCTGCCTCTGCCTGCTGAGTACTGGGATTAAAGGCATGTGCCACCATGTCCAGCAATTACAGACAGCTGTGAACTGCCATGTGGGTGCTGAGATTTGAACCTGGGTCCTTCAGTAGAACAGCCAGTGCTCTTAACCGCTGAGCCATCTCTCCAGCCCCCAACCATTAATATTTATGTTTAATGGTGTGTGTGTGTGTGTTCAGATTCAGACAGATTAGACTCAAATGCTATCATCATGTTCCATGTGCCTTGGCCAGAGTTCACCTTTGGTAAAAGGCATCTACTGTTAATCCCATGAACTCTCTTCCTGCTCAGATTCACTGAACACCAGAAAACTCTCCTCATGCCAAGGCCCAGGGGTATGCCCAAATCCTAGACAGAGGAGAAATCACTACCAGAGAACAGAGAACAACTAGATGGTGCATGGGACAAGGAAATACACTCTTGGGGTGCAAGAACCACAGACCACCTGCCGTGGAAATCTGAGAAGAACCTGTGTCACTCAGAGCAGCGCCAGCTCAGGCACTCCTGCCTCAGCTTCCTGCATTCCCTCCTGTGGCCAAGCTGCTCCAGAGCTGTGACCAGAGATGCTGCATTCCCAGACTGTCACTCAGAGCCCCTGCCATCCCACATCCCTATGACTTGGCCTGGGAAACATCAAAGTCAGGCCCCCCAGGGGCCTCTGTCCTGACGTCAGCTCACAGCAGGTCCTGGTTAGTGCTTGGCTGGGGTAGACTTAGATAGAAGTTTCCAAAGCCAGCAGAAAGGAGCCTCCAGGCTTCTCTGAGCCACTGCTCAGTGGCCCCCACATTTGCTCAGAGGGCGGTGGGAATGAGCCCAGGCTTCCGACCTGCAAGGCTTGTTGTAGACACTGTTCCATTGATGTTTCAGGGAACCTAAGAGTCACGGGCAGCAATGTCAGACCCCAGGAGCTCTTAGAAAGCTTTGTCCGTTCAGATGGTAAGTAGGATACAGCAATGACAGAGGCAGCTTTCGGAGACTAAGATGGCACTTATCTCGAGGAGGCGCATTTCCTGTTCCTTACCTCTGACTTGAGGAATGCCCTCAGTTCTGAGGTCTGGGAAAGGGCTTCTCTATTGGCTCACTGGTCCTAACTAAGGCTGCACTGCCTTTCATCACTTGGCCCCACAGAGCAACCTGCTCAATGTGGCAGCCCTCCTGCCACCAAACGGCCCTGCCCTGCTATAATCTGAGGGTGCTGCCTCAGTACAGCCCCCTGCACCCTTCTCCTTGCTATACAATGAAGATATCGGGCTACCACTGAGGCCGTTCAAGGGCTAAGTGGATATAGATGCGAAGTTCACATATACCACGGAGCATCTAGAAGGGAACACTGTCCACGTAGGAGTTCTGCCCATGGGCACCAGCAGCCCAAGAAGCTCCTTGGCATCAACATGCAGGCAGAACCATCTCCCTCCACTGGGCAGAATCCCCAGCATAGTTGGGACTCTGAATACCTCATAAGGGCAACTTCCAAGCTATACCTTTGGCTCTTAAACAGTCAACCACACAGACACCATGTTGGCACCTCTTGTCCCAGCCTCTTAAGGGCAATTTCCATGCCTACCCTGTGCGTGACCCCAAACCCCTGGGTTGCTGTCTGTGCCCTAGACCTACCCAGTCTGTGTGTGCATGAGTGTGGGCTCATACACATGTGTGGACATACTCCCTACACGGAGGAGGAAGCAGCAGAAAGTTTGGTTTAGGGATTTTGTTTTGTGGTACTGGGGTTCAAACCCAAGGCCTTGAGCATGCCCAGGTAAGTGTTCTACCATGTAATTACACTCCTAACCCTTTGTGTGTGTGTGTGTGTGTGTGTGTGTGTGTGTGTGCACATGTATGCTCACTGTGAACTGGGGTGCCACTACGTAGCGGTGGCTGATCTAGAGGTTGCTATGTAGATTGGGCTGACCTTGAGTTTACAGAGATCCTCCTGAGTGCAGGACTAAATGAGCATGCCAACACGCCTGCCTTTAGTCCTTGTTTTTTTGAGACAGGGTCTTACAATGTAGCTCAAGCCTACCTTGAATTTGAGATCCTCCTGCCTTTGCCTCCCAAGGGCTGAGACTACAAGTATGTAATACGTAATATGTGCCACCACACAAGTCAAGTAACAGGAAGCTTTAAGCATTCCATTTCTAAGTAATTTTGGCTAATTAATTCCAAGTACCCACTTCAACTGCCAATTTCCCAGGGGCCAATCCTTTAACCTATGCAGGGGGGGAATGCCCCCAGGACCTGAACAGGCCTCAGAACCTACATAATGTGACCAAATAATTCTAATTCCTTCTTTCCCCTCTTAAGATAAAATCCCACTCTTTGGACAGGAGCCTCGAGACCAGGCAGAGTCGCCACGACACTAGGTACTGAGTTGTATCCTCCCAGCCCAGGAGCAGGCTCCAGTAAGCCAAGGGTTATCTTACACAATAGCATGCACTCATGAGAATGACTGTGTGTGTGACCTCTCCTATACCCGCGGGCCACCAGTCACACATACTTGGCTAACCCTTGCTCAGGACTACGCTGCTGGTTCCAGAGTCCAGGTCCCTATGAGGGAAGTCCTCAACTAGACTGAAGTAGATCCTGTTGGAGCTCACATCGATAGAAATGAGAGACAGTGTGCCAAGTTTCCGTGTCCTTTGTGGAGCAGCACTAGAGCACAGGCCAGGACAGGTAGCCTTCAACTTGAGAAGCTTGAATGCTCCAGGCGAGACAGCAGCCAGGCTCCTGTCCCACACAAAGACAGTGTTCAGCATAAGACTCTCACTTGGAAACTTCTGCTGCTTCTCTCGTTTGTTACATTTTATTTATGCGTCTGCATCTGTTTGAGCTATATCACATGTGTGCAGGTGCCCTTGGGGCCAGAAGAGGGCATCAGATCCCCTGGGCCTGTAGTCATACATGGCTTTGAGGTATGTGGGTCCTGGGGAACTGAACCCAGGTCATGCGCAAGAGCAGCAAACACTCAAAATTGCTCAGCTACTCGACAGCCCCCCTCCACCCCCGTTTCATTCTTTCTTAAGACTGGGTTTCATGCAGCCTAGGGTGGCCTGCTACATACCCGAGGATGGTCTTGAACTTCCAATTCTCTTGCCTGCCAGGATTACAGGCATGCAGCACCACACCATGTTTATCGGAGTGCTGGGGATCAAACCCAGTTCCCTTGGAAAAGCAACCAGTACTTTAAACTGTTGAGGCATCTTTCCAGTCCCACCAGTTGACCTTTGAGGAATACGTCTCCATCACTGTGGGAATACATCCCAGGGATGAACAGCAAGACTGTCATCTCCCAGCTCACCCAGTACCTCGGGGTTGAAATATCCTTTCCCATCTACTCTAAAGACACTACGTGTAGTTTCAGCACCAACAGGCCTGAGGGTAAGCACGTGTGTCTAGCACCACGGGGAGAGTTGAGACTGAAGTGCTCCCCAGTCACGGGCCATACCACAGTGCTCCCCAGCATTCTTGGAACTGGTAACTTCAGAGTTATGCCTTGGAGCCTGGCCTTGGGTGATCTGCTAGGGGTGTGTTCTAACAGGAGTAGAACCCAGGTCTGTTTCTTCATGACCACACCCCCCACCCCCACTCCGAGTTGTCACCCATTGCTGCTGCTGCTTTTTTTTTTTTTTGGTTTTTTTCTCTATGTAGCCCTGGCTGTCCTGGACTCACTTTGTAGATGAGGTTGGCCTTGAACTCGCAGAGATCCGCCTGCCTCTGCCTCCCGAGTGCTGGGAGTAAAGGCATGCGCCACCACTGCCCCGGCCCATTGCTGCTTCTTAGCAGAAGACCTAACTCTGAATTTATCAGTTCCAAGAATGCTGGGGAGCACTGGAGACCCAGAGCCCTACTCTCCAGGATGCCTCCCTGCCCTAGCTTCCAGCTGCACAGTTGGCTCTCATTTGGCAAATGTTGGGGCGGGCCTTGGAAGGATTCCCTGTGACTCTCCATGACAGGTGCGCCGGGTCTGAGGCAGCCGGGCACAGACAAGAGGGATCTGCCATCTCTGCTGTGACCCTCCCTCTCCCAGGCTCAGCCGCCCCGTAAGATCCTCTACTGTTTCCTATCACTGAGGGATGACGTTTGTATGCAAGATGGCACTGGGAAAAGCGCCCCATGAGCATGTAAGGCAGCGGTCCTCAACCTCCTGCGACCCATTAGTACAGCTCCTCACGTTGTGGTGACCCCCAACCAAAGAATGATTTTTCACTGCTACATTCATGACTGTAATTTTACTACTGTCACGAGTTGTAATGTAAATTATCTGTGTTTTCCTATAGTCTTAGGCAACCCCTGTGAAAGGGTCATCTGACTCCCAGTTCGAGAACCGCTGACTGATGGGCTAAGAACAGCGACGTGAACGCTTGCCTCACCTGAAGTAGTGTTCTAGAACTACCTTATCTACCACAGTCAATCTGATTCTCCACTATAGGCCTGAGTTTCTCATCTGGAAGAAGGAAGCCTTGAACAGATCTGCACCACTCCCAGCTTACATGAGGCTACTTAAATTTAACTTAATTTGAAACGAAATTCATGTGAGTTGGAGAGAAGGCTAGGCGGTTAAGTACTAGCAGCTGTTCTAGATGACACGGTGTTCAGTTCCCAGCACCCACATCAGGCAGCTTGAAACCACCATTTTTTTTTTTTTTTTGAGACAGGGCTACTCTGTAACAGAGCCCTGGCTGTCCTAGACTTGCTCTGTAGACCAGGCTGGCCTCTAACTCACAGATATCCACCTGCCTCTGCCTTCCGAGTGCTGGGATTAGAGGTGTGTACCACACCCAGCCCTTCACAACCAGCTTTTGTGGGATCTGCAGCTCTGTGAATCCTTTGGGTATCTATATGGTATACATAAAATCATCATACACACACACATACACACACATCAAAATTTTAAAATAATAAAAAATAATATGAAATAAAGTTAAAAATTCTCTTCCTCAGCCTCGGTCCATCAGCCACATTTCAAGTACACAGGAGTCACATGTAGCCGGCAGTCACCATATTGAATGGATCAGAGAAGACAGCTCCACCCTGGAAGACTTCTACTCAGTGACAATGCCTGCCCACCTCTTGCCAGGCTCTGTAGGATGATGTGTTACTTATGACCCAAGGAACTCTCCACACTGGTCAGCAGTATTTATTTTTGCATCTGTATGTGTGTGTGTGGTGTGTGTGATCATGTGTGTGATTGTGTGTGTGTACAAACTAGAGGTTGACACCAGGTGTCTTTCTCACTCAACCACTGTCTGCCTTATATACTGAGGTGGAGTCTCTCACTTGAACAAAGAACTCTCGATTAGGCTTCTCTAGCTAGCCAGCTTGCCTCCCATGCACTGGCATTACAGGTGGCCACCACACCCACCTCATAATTCTGTAGGTTCTGGAGATCTGAACTCTGGTCCTTATGCTCATACAGCATGTGTTTTTCCCACTGAGCCATTTTGAAGTCCCTCAGCAGTTTTATCAATGAGGACCCTGGAGTTAGGGTATTGTCATAAATATCAGATGGAGTACTTACCCCTGAGCATGTCTGGCTCTCAAGTCTACGTTCTTTCCAAGATGCTACCAAGGAAAGCAATGGCTTTCTTTTGTTTGTTTGTTTTGTTTTTTTGAGACAGGGTTTCTCTGTGTAGCCCTGGCTGTCCTGGAACTTGCTCTGTAGTTCAGGTTGTCCTGGAACTCAGAGATCCACCTGCCGCTGCCTCCTAAGTGCTGATATTAAAGGCGTGCGCCACCACGCCTGGCTACAATGGCTTTCTTCAGCACCATTCCCCACAAAACCATTCTGTTGGATTTAATGCAAATCCTTCTCTTTGGATATATTCTTCTAAAAGTTGATAGTTGTTTTATTTTTATTTATTTATTTATTTGTTTGTTTATTTGTTTATTTATTTATTTATTTTTGGTTTTTCGAGACAGGGTTTCTCTGTTTAACAGCTCTGGCTGTCCTGGACTCGCTTTGTAGACCAGGCTGGCCTCGAACTCGCAAAGATCTGCCTGCCTCTGCCTCCCAAGTGCTGGGATTAAAGGCGTGCGCCACCACCGCCCGGCTGATAGTTGTTTTATATGTAAGTTTATTTTTGTATAATTTTTATCTATGTATATGTCTGTGGGTTTGTGTACGTGAGTGCAGGTACTTATGGAGTCCAGAAGAGGGCATCAGATTGCCTTGAAGCTGGAGGTGACTGTGAGCCACCCAGCATGGGTGCTGGGGACTGAATGCAGGTCCTCTGTAAGAGCAGTGAGCACTCTTAAACGCTGATCAGGGTCAGGCGTGGTGGTGCAGGTCTTTAATCCCAGCATTAGGATCTCTGTGAGTTCAAGGCCAGCCTGATGTACAAAGTGAGTCCAGGACAAACAGTACTGTTACACAGAGAAACCCTGTTTCAAAAAATTAAAAAAAAAAAAAAAAAAGCTGAACAGGTTTTTGGTTTTGTTTTTAGGTTTTTTTGACACAGGGTTTCTCTGTGAAACAGCCCTGACTATCCTGGACTTACTCTGTAGACCAGGACAGAGTAGTCTTGAACTCACAGAGATCCTACCTCTGTCTCCGGAGTGCTGAGATTAAAGGACTGCACCACTATGCCCTGGTATTTTTAACTTATGCAAATGGTCTTGCATTGTGTCCTCTCTACTTTTACTCCTCACTTTTTACTCCCATTTACCTTTTTTTTTTTTTTTGAGACAGGGCTTCTCTGTGTATCTCTGGCTGTCCTGGACTCACTCTGTAGATCAGGCTGGCCTTGAACTCACAGAGATCCACCTGCCTCTGCCTCCCAAATGCTGGAATTAAAGGTGTGCGTCACCACACCCAGCTCATTTACCACTGTTTTGAGGCTCCTTTTCCATAGCCTTCACCATGCTGTCCTCTCCAAAAGATGAATGGACTGTTAGATTTAGGCAGGAGAAGCAAATAAAAAAAAACAAAAAAACAAAAAATGTTTTTTTTTTTTTTTTTAGAGGAATGAAGAAATGGCTCCAAGCCAGACATAGTGACACATGCCTTTAATCCCAACATTAGGATCTCTGTGAGGCCATCCTGGCCTACAAAGCGAGTCTAGGACAGCAGGGTTCTGTTTCACAGAGAAACCCTATCTTGAAAAACTGGAAGGAAAAAGTGACCCGTGGTTAAAGAACATTTGCTGTTCTTCGAAAGGACCCAAGTTCAGTTCCTAGCAACAACATCAGGCTGCTCCAGAGAATCTGATACTCTCTCTTTTGCCTCTGTGGGCACCTACACACACACACACACACACACACACACACACACACACACACACACA
>CAJQZJ010001969.1:1077469-1090402 GCA_907164525.1 Lophiomys imhausi
ACACACACACACACACACACACACACACACACACACACACACACACAATACATCACACATATACATGATACATTACACACACACCTACATCTCATACACAAATCAAACACACACATAAATAAAATTAAATCTTAAGAAAGTAATAACAATAATTAGTAGTATGTGGTGGTACATGCTTTTAATCCCAATACTCAGGAGGCAGAGACAGGAGGATCTCTGAGAGTTCAAGGTCAGCTTGGTCTACATAGCAAGTTCCAGTACAGCGAGGCTATATAGTGAGCTTGCCTCAACAAAAATTATTGTTTAAGCCACGCGGTGGTGGTGTACGCCTTAAACCCCAGCACTCAGACTCTGAGTTTGAGGCCAGCCTGGTCTACAGAGTGAGTTCCAGGACAACGAGGGCTACACAGTGAAACCCTGTCTCAAAAAAAAAAAATTTTTTTTAAAAAACAAGTAGGTGGCTGAGCACAGCTGTCCACAGTCTGAAATTCAATCTTTCCCACATACCTTCCTCCTTATATGTACAGGAACTCGTTTCCCCCAAGTGTCTGGGTATCCTCAGGGCCTGGACATCCTCCCCCTCCACATACACTCCAGCCTTGCCTCTCTTGTTCTCCATCCCTCTTACTCCAAAGTTGTCTGAGAGGCTGGACCTCAGCTGGTTTCAAAGGGACAAGAGAACCATCAGCCTCCTACTTTTATATTTAGAAATGTTCTTCAAACCACTTCCCGAGCCGCCAAGGCAGTGGAATGTGAGGAAATCACTTTGCTATGTCATGATGTGGAAGGCCTGTGGCAAGCAGCATCTGCCACATGGCCGGGAACATGCAGTGATGTCGAACACATGTGCAGGAGGCCAAGGCGCCCCTGGGCAGCTGAGCTGTCCTGGAGAGGTAGAGCCACACAGGCCCCTGCCTTCCTTCCCAGAGAGGACACCTTCCGCCTGTCTTTACCGACAGCTGCCTCTGGATCAGCCTTTCTCTCAGGCAGTGGTCTTGTTGGGAGCTCCCCAAAGATCTCAAAGATCAGACGTCAGGACAACCTGGGACACAAAGGGAAGAATCCAGACCGAGGGAAAAAACGAGGACGCTTGGAAGTGCTGATGGTTTGAGGCAGGGTTATAACTCCAGGACTGGAGGGCAGGACTGCACGTGGAGCTCCTGCCCTCTGCCATCAAACTCTATCTTCTCTGCCACTTCTCCTGCCACAGTGGCTAGGAAATGTTGATTCTCGTGAACAGAAGAGGTAGGCAAGGCCTTGTAATGTCATTAAATCTAGTCATGACTGCTGTTCGGTGGCCACTCACAGGGAGAGTCCTGTCCTCCATTCTAGACTGAGGAGGCATCTGTGGCCTGGGTGGGCCAGCTGCTTGATTAGAGTCCAGTCATGGGATTTCTTCAAAATACTTCCCAGCTCCTCATAAATGCCATCACACTGCTGATATTACAAACTCTTAACCACATTACTAATGACTTAGGTTTCTTTTTTTTTTCTCTTTCAGTCCTGGGGATTAAACCTAGAGTCTTGTGCATGCCAGGCAAACACTTCATCACTGGGCTGGAGCAATGGTTCAGCGGTCAAGAGAACTGGCTGCTCTTGCAGAGGACCCAGACTCCTTTCTCAGCACCCACATGGAGGCTCAGAACCATCCTTAACTCCAGTTCCAAGGGATCCAGTGCCCTCTTAATTCTAAATTTGTATTTATGTGCACATGTGTGTATATGTATGCAATGTGTGCACAGTTGCCCACAGAGGCCAGAAGAGGGCATCAGAGCTCCTGGAGCTGGCAGCTGTGAGCCACTCAGGTGGGTGCTGGGAAAAGAGCTCAGGTCCTCTGGAAGAACAGCCAGTGCTCTTAATCACTGGGCCATCTCTCGGGCCCCTCATTATTTTACTTAAAAAAAAAAAAAAGTTTCTGGATTTGATGCCCAGCATATGTGTCTCTCTCTGTTTCTCTCTCTCTCACACACATATACACACAAACACACACACACACACGTACATCCACACAAGTACACACACGTTTCCCTACCGAAAGAAAAACTTTAAATACATCGTTTAGAAAATGCATTCTGGCTAAAGATGGCAACATAAGGATTTCAACTTCTCAATCAACAACAACAGATGAAAAAAAAAATCAACCGATGAAGAAAGAACAGAAACAACTCCTCAAAGTTATTTTTAAAAGCACTAAAAAATCTGCAGCTCACCACCAGATGTGTTTGGCGTGAGGATGGCCTTCCCTGGAGGCAAACATCACACACACACACACACACACACACACACACACACACACACGAAGCCCAAGAAAAAAGAGCTCTTCTGAGCAGCTGATGCAATAACTGGTTTGAATGGCAAAAAGTAACAAAGACCTAAGGTTTATTTTGTCTGACGTTGGGGTCTGGAAGGCTCCGAGATCTGGCTTATTGAACTGCCCCTCAGTTCTTAGAGGATTACCTCTTACAGACCTGCAAAAGCCAAGACAGGGCAAAGACAGAGACAGAGAAGGGACAAGAGGTGAGGTAAGGGGACTCAGAGAAGCTAGCAGACGACAGAGCTGGGAGAAGGGGGCAGAGAAATTGAGAGACTGAAAGAGGAAGAGGCAAGGAGAAAGTGGGATCAGGGCTGAGGGTGGGCAGGGAACCAATAGGCAGAAGGGCACGGACAGGGGTGAGCCTAAAGAAAAAGGCAAAGATGGATAACAGGGCTGGAGAGACACAGGGATGAGAGAGATAAGACGGTAGATCAGAGCACACATGGGGAACCCTGTGTCTGTAGGACCATTCCCAGCCCCCTAACTAACCCTAGCTGCCCCTGGCAGATCTGCTCTGGGTGTCCAGGAAGGGGGCTCTGCACTGTGACTGAGGGGACATCAGACTCAAACAGCTGCTGGCCATAGGCCCCAGGTCTGCTCAGAGCAAAGACAGATAATGAAGGTGATCACTCTACAACAGAGGGAGTGAGTGGAGTGGAGAGGCTACACACCTGGGCAAGATTCAGGATGATCATAATGGAAAGCCCTCAATTTAGAGGCTCCTGGTAAATAATTCATCAGGAAGAGTACAGTGCCTTCCCTGGCTTCATCCATTATTCAACATAAGAAATGTGCCATGTTGTTACACTTCCTGACATCTGAAAATGGTCTGAGCCATTAGGCCAGGAGCAAGATGACGGAAGGGCAATTTCTACTCAACTTTCCCAGAACCCCTGACCCAGCAGTCTTGCAGCTTTGGGACCTTACTAACGGCTCCTCAAAGCTACAGCAGCTGGGCACAGTGGTGCAGGCCTGTAAACCCAGTTTCTTGGGAAGCTGAGGCAGAAGGATCACATTCAAGCTTGGGCTGTATAGCAAGTTTAAGATCAGCTTAGGCAACTTAACAAGACTCTGTCTCAAACAAAAAATTTTAAAGATCTGGGAACTGAGGATGGAGAGATAGTTTAGCGGTAAGAACACTGGATGCTCTTCCAGAGGACCTGGGTTTCATCCTAACACCCACACCATGGCAGTTCACAATTGCCTGTAACTCCAGTTCCAGGAGATCAGAGCCTCCTCAGGCAGCAGGTATACAGATAGTGCACAGAACATACATGCAGACAAAGCAGCCATACACATTAAAAAAAAAAAAAGAAAAAAAGAAAAGGGAAGTAAATAAGTAACTAGCCTGGGAGTGTGACTCAGGGGTGAAGCCATTGGCCTAGCATGTCCAAGGTCCTGGGTTCAATCCCTAGCATGGGTTTGAACGAGGGGTGGTACAAGCTTAGCTCCCCCAAAAGGTCAGGTCAAGGCCCAACTGTGAAATCCCAAGGGCTTCCCAGGCCCAGGCCCCACAAGTACACAGTGGTAATCTGAATGACCCAGAAGTTTCATCCATCTCAGTAGAATGAACTGCCTCACTTGAATCTTGGGGCAACACAGTTCCCAAAAGGTTTTACAGACCAAGTGAGTGTCCTCTACCAAACACTTTACAAAGTCCTGCACCTCAGGTCTCTGGCTCTGAACATGGTATCTTTAGGCTTCCTTCTGTCTCTCACAGGTCAAACCGGCTGACGTCACCTGCTCTCCACTCTGCAAGTCCACTACCAGGACCAAGGGCCTGTGGGAAATCCAAAGAGCTACACAAGTTCAGGGCCTTAGTCCAGGGGGGCTACGTGAAGGACAAATGTTGGGGCAAGAGTTCAGAGACCAGTGGACTGGCAAAATGGCTCAGTGGGTAAAGATGTTTGCTGCCAAGCCTGACGAGCTGATGACGGGGTCACCCGATCCCCATGCCCCACATGGTGGAAGGAAACAAGTGACTCTCACAAGTTGTCTTCTGACCTTCATTTGTGCATCACGGCACGCACGCACCCCCATCCCTGACATTAATAAACAACAACAAAGAGCCTGGAGACTGGGGGCCAGCGATAACCTTGAGCAACCTGTTTATTGTCCTGGAACTTGCTTTGTAGACCAGGCGGGCCTCGAACTCACATACATGTGTGTGGGCATGTATGCCATAGCAAGAGTGTGGGGGTCGGAGGAGTGCAGAAGTCAGTTCTCTCCTTCCAGCATGTGGGTCCCCAAAATCAAGCTCAGGTTTCCAGGCTTGGTGACAAATGCTTTCACCTGTTACACCATCTCACTGGCCCACACTACTTTTTTAAGGAAGCACATTCTACTACAAGCATCTCTTGCTTAGAACAGGGCATCTCATATTTCCTTTTCTTTCCTCCCTTCCTTCTTTTTTTCACTGTTGTATTTTTAAGATCAGTGCTCACCCACTGTATTGCCCAGGCTGGCCTCCAACCCCTAGACTCTCGCCCTATTCTGCCTTTCTTGGGTACCAGGCACACACATGATACACGTACATCTATGCATACAAAACACTAATACAAGTAAAAGAAAATAAATCTAAATTAAAAAGTAAAAAATAAACTGCTGAGTGGTGGTACACGCCTTTAATCCCAGCACTTGGGAGGCAGAGGCAGGTGGATCTCTGTGAGTGGGAGGCCAGCCTGGTCTACAGAGTGAATTCCAAGACAGCCAGAGCTACACAGAGAAACTCTGTCTCGAAACACCTCCCCCAAAATCAATTAACTAAAGAAAGAAAAGGCTTAAAGAGGCTCCCCTAAGCAAGGACAGGAGGATATGCACCAATAAGGGTAAGAAACACATGGATTGTTGTTGTTTGCTTGTTTTTGAGACAGGCTTTCTCTGTGTAGCCCTAGCTATCCTGGAACTCACTTTATAGACCTGGCTGTCCTCGAACTCACAGAGATCCACCTGCCTTTGCCTCCGAGTGCTGGGATTAAAGGTGTGCACCATTTAGATGGTCCAACTGAACTATACAGATTTAAAGCCTATGAAATAGTTTAAAATTGATTCATTCACCCAACGTAGACACAAACCTTTAGTCTCAACTCAAGAGGCAGAGCTTAGTAAAAAGAATCAACCAGATGGGATTTAGAATCACTCAGGAAACAAGATTGTGGGCATATCTATGAGGGTGTTTGCAGAGAGGTTTAACTGATGTGGAAAACTCCACCCTAGGGGCTGGAGAGATGGCTCAGCAGTTAAGAGCACTGGCTCTTCTTCCAAAGGACCTGGGTTCAAATCCCAGCACCCACATGGCAGTTCCCAGCTGTCTGTAATTATTCCAGGGATCTGACACCCTCACACAGTCACACATGCAACACCAATGTACATAAAAAATAAAGAAAATTAAAAAGAAAAACTCCACCCTGACTATGGGTGGAGTCACCATCCCATACACTAGGGTCCTGGACTAAATAAAAAGGAAAAAGGGAGCTGAGCACCAACATTCATTCGTCATCTCTGCTAAGAATATGTATGTGAAGTGAAAGCTGCTTCAGTGTCCTGCCATCCCTGCCTTCCCACCACAAAGGACTGTGTCCCCTCAAACTGTCAGCCACAACAGACCCTTTCTCCTTAAGTTACTTTTGTCAAGGAAAACTAGGAATGTATGGAGACTACTTCAAAGCCAAAGCCATGTGTGGTAACCCACACCAACACCTGAAGCCCTTGAAGGCTGAGAGACAAGGATCAGGATTTTGAGCTCAGCCTGAGCACAGTGGTGAGACTCTGTCTCAAAAAGCCAAGCCAAACCAACAAACAAAACTCATGCAGTGGTTTATTTGTTTGTTTGTTTGAAATGCCCAAAAGGATCTGTCTCACTGGTTTCCTTGAAGGATGCTAGAAAAAAATACTTCATATACTGTGAAATCTGATAATAAATAATGCATCTGTCTTCCTTTTTCATATATATTTTTGAGACAGGGTCTCACAATGTAGACCAGGCTGGCCTCGAACTCACAGAGATCTGCCTCTGCCTTTGGGGTGCTCAGATTAGAGGTGTGCACCACCATACCCAGCTATTTCCCTTTTTAAAGAGTAGCTATATCTCAGAGTAATGAAACAAATGGGAGGTTTGTCTTCATAAGAGTTTCCTGCTAATAAATAGGGTATCATTATTTTACAGTCCTCTAATGAAGTAACAGTTCTAGCAATGACTGCTGATGGCTGCTCATCTCAGAAAGACAAGCAGATGTTAAGTGTCTACGAGGGAGAGGCATATGAAAAAAAGATGATCAAATTCAGAACCAATAGAGCCTGGAGACCCAGTGTTCATTACTAACAGGCTCAGGAATCTCTCTAAACTAATTTGGGAGGGGGAAAAAAAAGATGGCTCAGTGGGCAAGCACCTGCCACAAGCCCATCGCTCTGCGTACAATTCCCCGAATCCACGTGATGAGAGGTCAGAACCGACTTCCACCACATGTCCACTAACCTGTTTGTTTTGTTGTGGTGGTTTTGTTTTTGAGACAGGATTCCTCTGAACAGCCCTGGCTGTCCTCAAACTCAGGCATCCACCTGCCTCTGCCTCTGAGCGCTGAGATTAAAGGTGTGCACCACCACACTGTATTTTTTTTCTTTAAAATGTCGAAAAAATGTCAAGGTTGGACAGCAATGGGACACTGGCTGGAACAGTAACTGAGCACAGGGTCTCCATACCTACCCTGCGAATTCACTATCTCCTGATGTCCACACACTCTGAACCTTCAGTCCTTCCCGAGTGGCTGCTCAAACCTAACCCTGGATCAGCACTCCACAGGCGATGGCATGTCTACCCCATGGAAAGCACACGCTGATCTCACACTTCACTAATTCCACCCCAGATGGCTCCATGGGAGGCGGGCACAAACGAAGCATCAGCTGACTTGTGGTGATTCAACCATTGCCAGATAACTTGATCGTGTTCTCCCTATGCCATGTGGCACCAGCAGAGGGTCAAAACCTAGTATAGGTTCCGGGTAGGCAATTACATTAATTATCATCATTAATTCAACAAACATTTATTTAGAGCCTTCCATGTGCCAAGTGCTCTGTGAGCCACTGGAGATGCAAAGAGAAAAACACACAATTACTGTCTTTAAGTATCTCAGCTTGGTGGGGGAGTCAGACTAGTAAACATATAATTACAGTAATAGCTAACACTCACTGACCCTTGCTATGTACCAGGCGCCGTTCCCAGCATTTTAACCGTACTATCTTGTTAAGGCTCATGCCCACCCAGTGGAATGAGGGCCACCAACCCCATCGTGCAGATGAGGTGACTGAGGGACAGAAGCGAAGCTACCTGCTGAAGCTTGCAAAGCTGCTAAGAGACAAAATGCACAGGTCAAATCTTAGGTCACATCTGGTTCCAGAGGAAAGCCCATTGAGATCATTCTTGGCGCTGCCTGCTTTGTCACTTCTTATGATGGGTGGGTATAGAGGGTTCTTAAGGGAAGCTTCTAACTCAAAGGGAGGCACTCTATAGACAGAGGTGGGGGGTGACCCTAGAAGGTAGCTTCAACAGAAGGTTTTATGGAGTTATGGAGGAATGAGACCTGGAAAATAGATGGCCAGAAGCCAGAGGGCTAGGGGCTAACTCAGTTGTAGATAGTGACTAGCGTGTGTGAAGTCCTACTGAGGTGCAAGCCCTGGCCCAGGACAACAAATATGAAACAAAAAGCCAGAGACCAGGTGAGACCAGGAAGCTCTGCAAGGCCACAGCCACACTGTTTCGGGGCAAGGAGGCAAAGGCAGCGAGGTACACATTTACCCTGCTCTGAGTACCAATCGGTGTCACAGAAGTCCGCCTTTCCAAGCGGGCAGCAGCCACAAAGAAGCTAAGCTCTCTGCCATGGGGACAGGGGCAGGTTCTGCCACGAAGGTCCTAAGTACTGAGCAATACCATACAATCCCCAGAGGCTGTGGTAAATCAGCCACAACTGAGGTGCTGAAACAACAGAAACATATCCTCTCCAGGCTCCAGGAGTTCCAAACCAAGGCCAGTGGGCTCCCCCCAGAGGCTCTGTGTCCCATGCCATCCCTGTTCTTGGTGGCTGCTGCAGCCACCAACACTCCTTGGTGTGTGGAGTATCACTCCAGTCTCTGTCCCATCTTCCTTCCCTGTGACTGTCTTCCCTCAAGAGGTGTTTTATCTCTTCTGCTCTTTGAAAAATAAGTTATTTTTATTTAGCTTTGTTTTATGTGTTTTGGATGTTTAACCTGTATGTATATAAACCACATATGTGCTTGGTGCCCACAAAGGTCAGAACAGAGTGTCGGAACCTCTGGAACTGGACCTACAGATGGTTATAAGAAGTAGGTGCCAATAGTTGGACCTGGGTAAGAGCAGCCAGTGTTCTTAGCCACTGAGCCATCTCTCCTGCCCCTCTTCCTTCTTATTGGACACCGGAAGTTGTGCAGCATTAGTTGCCCACCTCGGTAACTTCATTTTCACTTAAACATATCCGAAAAAGACATTAATTCTAAACTGAATCACATTCACAGGGTTAGGACTGCAAAATATTGTGGTAGGGCTTGAAGTGTAGCTCAGATATAAAGCAAAAGAGACTGGGCTGGGCTCGAGCTGTGGCGCTTCCCACCTCAGCATCCTGTGTGCTGGGCTTACAGGCACGTAGTGTCACGCTTGGCTCTAACGGGCACAGGCCCCACACGCTGGGATACAATGGTGCACAGGACAGGGAGGTCTCTGTTCTCAGGCTCTACACAGCTTCTCTGAAGATGAGGGTAAAAGCAGCAGGTCCAGCCTGGAATGCAGGGAGCCTGCTTCACCCCTTGGCTCCGAGCTGCCAACTGTATTTAAACAGGATCCCGTTTTGATACGTTTGAGAGCCTGCTGTGGAAGACCTACTCTGTTTTTTAAAGAGCTCTGGGAGGAAGAGTGTGGCTAGGAAAGATGGGAGGGATGCCAGCTTGCTGTGCCCAGGAGCCGCATCCAAGGTGTCAGGAACCATTAAAGGTTAAAACTTTCGGTTCACAAAGCAAAGGGAATCACAGCGCCCCCATTCCAAGCAGGAAGAATTAGCAAAGAACCACACAGCCTCCTTCTACAAGCCAGGGACAGGCCAGAACAGGTCATGTCTGGCCTGACTTTACTCCCCCAAACTTGGAGAGTGGTCAGGTCCTGCCTGGCTGTAGTCAGTGCATATCTAAGAAGTTTTTTTTTTCTTTTAGATTTATTTATTCTATCTTCTATATATTAGTGTTTTGCCTTCATGCATATCTGTGCACCAATGTACCTGGTACCTTTGAAGGTCAGAAGAGTAAACTGGACCCCCCAGAATGGAGTCACGTTGTGGGCTGCCATATGGGTGCCGGGAACTGGATCCAGGTCCTTTGCAGAAGCAACAAGCGTTCTTAACCGCTGAGCCATCTCTTCAGCCTCTAGCACATATTTTCACAAGTTTCTCGCACACATTCCCACACACCTCAGTACTTTGGCACAGCTATGACAAGGGGGAAATTTATCTAATTCAAGGGTGACTGGGAGGAACCCACCCTCCTCAGGTTAAGCCTTGAGGCTCAGCCTTGCCTCGATCATTACTGAAATGAAATGCGTCCTCCTCGGGTCTCCATCTGCCCAACCCCAGAGCAGTCTGGCTCTCCACCTTCCACCCTCTCAGCTGGTTTCCAACCCTGAAGGAAGAGGGTGAGACTGACTCCTCAGCGGATAGTTCCCATCACACCAGCTGGTGTCAAAACACGGGCACGATGGATACACGGGGAGTAGTTGTTTTCAGCGTGCTGGGCTGGAGGTGCATACGCCACTGAAGTGTTCTCCCTGCTGAGCTTCAGCTGGCCTCTGCTGCAACTTCTAGCCCCGTTCCTTCGCCTTTGAAGGCTGACTGGAAGTTGGTGTGGGGGGAGGCGGTTCTTCAAGCATCAGCTTGTGTCTCACCCTGCATGCCAAACATGCGCCTAACCACTGTAGTATTATGTCCCTAACCTCTTAGGTTTTTAAAGATTTGGATAAATCAGTAAATTTTCTTGATGAGACTGGAGAGTTTTTTTCCCCCAGTTGTTAATTGAGCTTGCCACATTAAAAAAAAAAAAAACATCTGAGAAGAACATTATTTTTTATTTCTATTATTATTATTTTTTATTTCTATTATTATTATTACTATTATTTTGAGACAGAGTCTTACTATGTAGCCCTGGTTATACTGGAAAACACTCCATAGACCAGATTGGCCTCTACCTCCCAAGATTAAGTTTAAAGTTGCCTAGATTTGGGTTTTGTGTCCCCCCCCCCCCAAAAAAAAAAAAAAAGCCAGGAGTGGATTCCAACTGTATTTAGTATTCTTTTTGCCTCTTTTGAGAACTGTGTGACTTTGTGAACTTAAAGCATCCCCACATTGTCCTGGCTCTCTGCTGCCCCTAAGTCTGCAGGCATTTCCACTGGCCTCACTTCAGGGTCCTTAATTGCTTACATCATCCGCTGTCGCAGGGATAAGAGCTCCCCAGCAATCTCTTTCACTCTTTGCTGGTCTCTCTCTTTACTTTATCCCCCCCACCTCCTCTTTCTTCCTGTCTCCCTCCCCCCTTCGTGGCTCTGCCAGTAACTTCCTACCTTAATAAACCTTATACCAGACCTGTTGCGTGGCATGGCGTGATTTACCCGCTGCAATATCTTAACATTTGGTGGTGGCATGACCCAGATCAGTATTATAACACCACCTATAAAGCGCAAGGAGTCAGTTCTCTCCTTACACCATGTGGTCCCAGGGCTTGAACTCTGGTTGTCAGGCTTGACCAGAGGTGCCTTAACCCACTGAGTCATCTTGCCAGACCTGTTTTTAAGATTTTCCTGTGTTGCCGGGTGTGGTGGCACACATCCTTAGTCCCAGCACTTGGGAGGCAGAGGCAGGCGGATCTCTGAGTTCCAGGCCAGCCTGGTCTACAAAATGAGTCTGTGACAGCCAGGGCTACACAGAGAAACCCTGTCTCAAAAAAAAAAAAAAAAAAGAAAATTTTTTCTCTGTGTGTGTGTGTACACAAATGTGCCACTGCGCACATGTGGAAATCAGAGGGCAATCAGTGTATCAGGGTGAGGAGGGTCTCTTGCTGTTTACTGGTGTAAATACTAGGCAGGGGGCACCCAAGGGGTCTCCAACCCCCTGCCGTGGGTGGTCTAGGGTTACAGCATGCAGTACTGGAAATTTACACTCAGGTCCTCATGTCTTTGTGATGAGCACCCTTCCAAGCCATGATCCCAGTCAGCAACTACCTTTTCTTTCTTTCCCTTTTATTTTTTGTTTGTTTGGTTGGTTTTTGGTTTTTCGAGACAGGGTTTCTCTGTGTATCCCTGGCTGTCCTGGACTCACTTTCTAGACCAGATTGGCCTCGGACTCACAGAGATCCTCCTGCCTCTGCCTCCCAAGTTCTGGGATTAATGGCGTGTGCCACCACGCCTGGCTTTTTTTTCTTTTATAGTTAAATGTGTGTTATGTCTGTGTGTCTGTGTGCTTATGTAAGTAAGTGTAGATGCCCTCTGAAGCCAAAAGAGGATGTCAAATGCCCTGCAGCTGGAATTACAAATGTTCATGAGCCACCTGACATGAGTGGTCGGAGCCGGATTTGGGTCCCATGGAACAGCGGTACATATTCTGCTGAGCTATCTTTTCAGTCCTTTATTCTAATTTTTATAAAGACTGTATGCGGAAGTGTCATGGCACACATGTGGCAGTCAGAAGACAAGAGGAGTTGGCTCTCACCTTCCACCAAGTGTGTCCTGGAGATCACACTGGGTCCTCAGGCTTGGCAGCAAGCTCCTTTATCCAGTGAGCCCTCTCATCAGCCCTGCTTTTTAAATACTTCCTTTTTCCAGCAGAATTCCAATGAAATTATGACAGGAGCCAAGCCATGTCCAGGAAAAGTGGGACTGAAGAAGAGAGAACAGGCTTGAAGACAATCAAGAGGACAGTGGTAAGTGGCCCCTGCCATGTCACTAGGGCTTCTAAGAAACACCGCTAAGGAGAGAGAGGGTACTCCCAGGGAGTGGGTCTCCGGGAACTCACAATAAGGTCATAACACGCCCGAAAACCCTCTCTGAAAGCCACCTGGCTAGGCCCAAGCGTGAGCTCAGGTGAGAGGAACTGTCATTTTCATCTGAGACAAGAAGAAATGGACTTCTACAAACTGAAACTTTTCTAGGGCAGGAATTCTGGTCTTGGGAATCCAACAACTTGAGCAACCATGGGGCCCTCTGGGGCAGGGTTGGACTTGTGGGGAAACAAAGACAAGACTGATCTGAAACACCGAGTTTATCGACTTGGGTGCAACCAAAAAGAACACAGCCGACAGGATGGAAAACGCAGAGGAGCAAGCGACTGTTTGGCTAAATGATGCCAAAGAGAGAAACAAGCATGACCTCAGAGATGGAGTGAGATCCGGGATGGGCACCAGGCCATCCACCACCAGTTACCTGGAACAACCTGGGCTCATGCTGGCTGTCTTCTCCTGATTCCTAGTAACTAGGTGGGAATGTTTGGGTGATAAATCAACTGGGCTCCCTGGCAATGGCCCACACTTGAACTCTCTCTCTCTCTCTCTCTCTCTCTCTCTCTCTCTCTCTCTCTCTC
>CAJQZJ010001969.1:1090412-1102531 GCA_907164525.1 Lophiomys imhausi
TCTCTCTCTCTCTCTCTCTCTCTCTCTCTCTCTCTCTCTCTCTCTCTGTCTCTCTCTCTCTGTCTCTCTCTCTTCAGTTTCCATGCACAGAGCCTGTGTGCTCTGGACAAGCCCATTGGACAGCACTGATTCAGGAGCTGGTGAGAACATGAGAGCTACACACACAGTTGTTCTCACACGTGTGCACACATACTTCACACATGAAAGTCTTGTGCACAGGTGTGGTAAGATCATAGCCTCTGACAAATTCTAGAGTCAGGAATCATCCTAGAAGTAGACAAGCCTAAAGGCAAAGGGAGGTGCATGAGTTTGTAGTGACAGCATTTAAAACGGGAGACCCCGGGGCTAGAGAGAGGGCTCAGCAGCTAAGCGCACTGGCTGCTCTTCAGAGGACGGGTTCCATTCCCAGCACCCACATTGTGGCTCACAACTGTCTCTAACTCCAGTTCCATGGGATCTGATACCGTCTTCTGGTGTCGTCAGGCATCAGGCCCATACATATATGCAGGCAACACATCCATACACATTTTTTTTTTTTTTTTGGTTTTTCGAGACAGGGTTTCTCTGAATATCTCTGGCTGTCCTGGACTCGATTTGTAGACCAGGCTGGCCTCGAACTCACAAAGATCCGCCTGCCTCTGCCTCCCAAGTGCTGGGATTAAAGGCGTGCGCCACCACCGCCCGGCTCATACACATTTTTAAAAGTAATAATAATAATAAAATTAGGAAAACCTCAAAACAGCCTAAAGTCCACCAGTAGGAAACCCAAACTAGGGAAGAGAGTCAGCTGGGAGGGGTGCAGACAGTGCTCACTCTAGACATAAACTTCTCCTTAAAACGTGTAGGAGGGGGCTGGAGAGATGGCTCAGAGGTTAAGAGCACTGGCTACTCTTCCACAGGTCCTGAGTTCAATTCCCAGCAACCACATGGTGGCTCACAACCATCTATAATGAGATCTGGTGCTCTCTTCTGGCCTGCAGGCATTCATGCAGACAGAACACCCACACACATTAAAATAAATACATCTTAAGAAAAAAAAAAAAGTGTGTAGGAACTGGAGGCTGGAGAGGTGGCTCAGCAGTTAAGCTGTTCTTCCAGAGGGCCCAGGTTCAAATCCCAGCACCTATATAGCGACTCACAACTGTCTGTAACTCCTGTTCCAGAGTATCTGACACCCTCACACAGACATACATGCAGTGAAAACACCAATGTACATAAAAATAGATAAATAAAATTATAAAGTGTGTAGGAACCTTCCTGTCTTCTCCCCATGCTGTGCCCCTCCTCCAACTCAGGAAGGTCCCAGGGGAGGAAGGACCTCGAGCAATCACAGGCGGAGGCTAAATAATGAATTGTAAGGGTATGTTTTCTTTGGCCAGGGCAGTCTGGCCAAGCTCTGAAGGCTGCTGGGCAAACATTTTTCATATTTTAGTAGCTGGCCTATGCCCAAGGCAGTCAGAAGTTAAGTAAGCTTGAATGAGTTGCTCCCACCCTCTCTGAGGCCCCAGGAATTCTTAATGAGGCTCCACTGTAGCAACTTCAACAATATCCGTGGCTCCAACAAACCTGTCCTGTTGCCTTAAATATCATTCACCCTTCACTACTTTTAATGAATGCAAATGATTCAGCAACAAAAACACGTAGCCTGGAGTAAAATCCTGCTTTGTGTGGCTGCCTTCACCAGCTCAGACCCCAGGCAGATGGTCCTGCAGAACATAGTGTGCCCAGGCAGCCCCTGCACACACAGGACAGTGGGAACAGAAGGCAGGAAGTGCACAGCATGAGGAAAGACCATCCCACCTTCCCACCGTCCCACCCTCCTTGGGACCAGGTGCAGACCCTCACATCTCAACCTCTTTATGACTGCTCCAGGGCAAGAGGAAAGTGTAAAGGAGCAGGGTGGGGGGCGACAAAAGGTATTTCTTTGATCTGAGAAAGGGGCTGGCCTCAGGCACCTCAAAGACCTGTATGGTCACCACACATCCTGCATTCAAGGGCACTTCTCCAGAGACATGCCCACCCCCTCTAGAGTTCAGCTGATGCCAGGGACCCAAGGAACTCAGCAGCAGGAATCCTGAAAAGCCCACTTGGATCTTGCGTGGAAACAACAGCACCATAGACAGTGTAAATAACCCAATTTACACCTTGTTTTCAGAGTTCTCTTTTGGCAGCAGAAACTGAAAGTAATTTGTCAGGCACTTTAAGAGCAACTCTGAAATAATTTACTTCCAACCTCAGGTTCCGAGGGATTTTTGTCCCATTAGCCCGATCAACACCTCTCTTGGTAACAGCTACTGTGAATTCGGCTGCCCCTGTCTTCACCCATGATGCCAGCAGCTGGCAGGAGATCCACAGAGGTCCACCCAAGTTCTCTTGGCCTTCCCAAGTCACTGATGTAAATGAGGCAACAGGGCCACTAGACTCAAAAATTGGCAACTAGTTGAGCTCAGGGTAACTAATGATCCACAGCCTGGTGTGATCATAGAGTGTCAGAGGTAAAGATGTAGTCCAGTGGCGCTTGCCGAGCATACGCAGAGCTCCAGGTTCCATTCCCAGCCCTGCATAAACCAGGTATGGTGGCGCATACCTGGAACCCCAGACTTAGAGAGGTAGAAGCAGGAATATCAGGGTTCAAGGCCATCCTTGGCTACACTTCGGAGCTCCAGTCAGACCAGCCTGAGTCACCTGTGACTTTGTCTTTAAAAAAAAAGTTTTTTTTTGTTTGTTTGTTTTTTTAAGTGGGTAGGTGGTAGCTGGAGAGACTGCTGGGTGGTTAAGAGCACTTGCTGCACTGGACAGTGGGTGGTGGCACACACCTTTAATCCCAGCACTTGGGAGGCAGAGGCAGGCGGATCTCTGAGTTGGAGGCCAGCCTGGTCTACAGAGTGAGTTCCAAGACAGCCAGGGTTACAGAGAAGCCCTGTCTCGAAAAACAGAGAGAGAGAGAACTTGCTGTTCCTGCAGAAGACCCAAGTTCGGTTCCCAGCACCAACATGGCAGCTCACACTGCTTGTAACTTCAGTTTTTGGGGGTCTCACACTCTCTTCTAGCCTTCTCAGGCTAGAATGTATGTATGCATGCATGCATGTAACACACACACACATCTAAGCAAACAGTTCAAACACATAAAATAAAGATAAAACAAAAAGTATCTTTGAATAAAAGAGTTTGGGCCTTCAATGATATTCTCTGCACTTGCAGATTCAACCCACCTCACCGGGATTATGTTTTTAGATTTATTTTATTTTATTATTTTGTACTTATGTTTTGTCTCTGTGGATATGTGTGCACCATATGCACACTTGGTGCCCACTCAAGTCAAAATGGGGCGTCAGATCCCCTGGGACTGGAGTTGTTGATGGTCATGAGCTACTGGGAATAGAATCCAGGGCATCTGCAAGAACAACAAGTACTCTTAACTGATGAGCCACCTCTCCAGCCACAGATGGATTTTTTTTTAATGTTTCTTTATTGGACATTAACACAAAGACAGAAAGACAGACAGACAGAGCCATGCAGTGACACATGCTTTTAATCCCAGCACTGCAGAGGCCATCAGGCCACCCTGATCTACATAGAGAACTCTGGGACAGGCAAGGCTACATAGATAGACATTTTTTAAAAATACCTTTGATAATACCCTCTGAACAATGCAGTAATACAGAACAATGACTACACTGTATTACATAGTAGAAGTCATCTAGACAGGGCTTTAAATCCACAGGAAGTTGACTACACAGGTCCTATTTAAGAAGTATGACGTTTATTTTTGCTCTCACCTGGTTGGTTGGTTTGGTTCTGCAGAGCCGGGGATCGACCTGGGGACCCTGTTTATATGCACTGGAAAGCATTATATGCTAATGAGCTATACCCCAAAGCTCCCTATGCTACTCACTATAATAGACTGGAACATCCATAGAGGAGCTGAGCTCCAATACCCACGGAGGATGACCACCACTGAACACTGCTGACCTTATTTGGTTTTTGATTTTGTTTATGGGAAACTGAACCAAACACCTCATAAGTGTGAGGTAAGAGTCCTACCATCCTACCAACCACTTGGCTGTATTCTCAGCATTCAGCTGATTTTGAGAAGGTTTTACTCAGTTACTCAAGCTAGGCTTGAACTTACTCTGTAGTCCAAGCAAGCCTTGAATCTGTGCTCCTCCAGCCTCAGCCTACAGAGTTGTTGGGCCCACAAGCCAGTGTGCCACCAGGTACGTAGGGCTTGCTGACTTGGCCCCTCTTTGACTTCCCACATTTTAGAAGTGCTCCAAAAATAAGCTGTTTGTCATCCAAGTGCATCACAGGTCTTCTGGGAAGAGCACTGAGACTTGTCACCTCTCTGTTCTTCCCTATGATTGAAGTGAGTCATCTCCAACACATGATTCTTTAGAACGCTGGCTGGAGAGATGGCTTATGGGTAAGAGCACTTTCCTGTGCAAACATGAGGCCTGAGTTCTGATCTCCAGCACCGTGGGTTGCTTGTTTATTTGGTTGGTTGGTTGGTTTGGATTTTCAGGCCAGGGTTTCTCTGTTTAAGAGCTTTGTATGTCCTGGAACTTTCTTTGTAGACCAGGCTAGCCTCATACTGAAAATCTGCTGGGATTAAAGGTATCCACTACCATGTCCAGCCACTTTTTTTTTCTTAAAGCTGGGCATAGCTGTATACCTGTAACACTAACTCTGGATGATAGAGGAGAATGACTAGGGCTTGCTGACCAGCCTGCCTCAGAAAAAAAAATTAAAAATGGCAAAAGCCAGGTAGGTTCAGGGAGAGACCTGTCTCACAGGAATAAGGCAGAGTGAGCAGGGTACTCAGTGTCCTCTTGTGGTCTCTGTGCTCACCCACCTGAACATACATGTGCCCTCCCCGTCTCCTGGGCATGCCTGCCTTCCATGTGATCCACTGATCAACCTCTGTCCTGCCGGGGCACACCTTCCCAGAGTCAGAATTCTGTGACTAGCAGAAAGAATCCATCCTGGAACCCCTGGAACATGGTGGAGTGCCCAAGCCTTCCTGAAGTGATCCCACAAGCTCTGCTCTTGACACTCAGACAAAAGGAGCCATCTTTCTCTCTTCATCTCCACAGCACACCTAACCCTTTATCACAGGACTCAGCCAAGGTAAGAATTTCAACAGGAAAGAGGCCTGGCGGCACAGGCCTGTAACCCCAAACACTCAAGAGACTGGGGCAGGAGAATTATATATTTATATATTAAGGCTTGCCTGGACAAAAGAGTGAGCTCAAGGTCAACCTAGGCAACTTTGAGGCCTGTCTCAAAATAAGAAGTTATAAAAGGAGGACTGGGACCTACTCAGTAGTAAAATGCTTACAGAGCAGGAGGGAGGTTCTACGTTCAACTCCAAGTATCACTGAGAAAATAAAAACAAATGTAAAAACTTTACAAACGACAGCAGCAACCCCACCCATGAGTTTCCAGGAGGGCTGAGGGTATGGTACAGTGGCAATACCCTGGTTTGCTCCCCCATACACAGACTTCCTGGGTTTTTGGGCTACTTGGGTTCCCTAGAGTTGGAAAGACACAATCCAATAGATCTAGGTAGCACAAAACAGAATGGAAGGTACCAGGTGCCCAATCAGGATCAGCCCCATACAAGTGTGTCGCTGAGAGGGGAAGAAAGGCTGTGGCCTCCTGTCCGTCTCCTGCTTGCCCTACTCAGATCTCCAGGCCCTGAACTTCCTGCCGTGCTGTGCATCCTGGACCTCTCTGAGCCCTGCCCGTTAATTACTCTATTCTTGCTGTCTCCTAATTCACCCACAGGACATCCATTCCTGGACTGAATCTCCAGTCTCCGGCAGGAACAGTCCAGCTTTTAAAATGATTCTGCAACCACAGTCTTATTCTTTAACATTTTTTTTCTGGGCTTAGGAAATACCCATCTCCTCTGCTGGGTAGGCTGGGTATGTTTTCCAAGGGCTTTAAAGTTGTCCCATCTCCCTATTACCCACACACACAGCTCGGAATGAAGCCTCATGCTTTCAGCCTCACTTGTTACTTACCTGTCAGATTAGAGGAAATAGCTTCTACTGAAAGTCACTAGAGGGTGGGAGCAGAAACAGGACTATAAATTCATCACCCTCAGCAGTGACGACCCTTTTACTGCCCTCACTAGATCACACACTGAGTCCTTCCTATATGACAAATTTCAAAAATGCCATTGATTTTTAACATGGACCATTACTTAATGGGCTAAAAGAAAATGCTACCTCACTGATCATGTTATATCCTCATTTTAAAGACGCGGTAATGTGAGAAGTGCACATTAGAGATAGTGGGCACGACTGGGACTGCCACCTCAGTTGTAAGGTCTCTTAGTAAAGACACAGTGGAGCAAAGGTCGACAAGACAGCCTAGCCTGCAAAGCCATGAGTTCAATCCCTTGAACCCTTGGCACAAGAAAACCAGCTCCTTAAAGTTACTCTCCAACATACATGCATGTTAGGACAAGCACAAGCTCGCCTCCCCGCTTCTCCCTCCCCACAAATATATTTTTAAAAAAGTTAAAAGAAATCATGGAGGCAGAGCTCAGTTCCTGAACAGATTTCTGAAATTTCCTTGGTGCTGGAGGTTGGGCGGGTACTACCGACCCTCCCAGTTGAGATGCCCATCAAACGCCAACAACACTAGTTTGGCCCATTAAAAACCAGGCCTTTTCTCACTGCACCTCTGCAGATCCTACTTCCAGCAACAACAAAAGGGAAACAGGTTTTGCTAGCGCCTCCCGGCAGAGCTGGCTGGAAGCGAGGGGGGACTTCTCAGCCAACTTACTATATATAAAGCACATTTAACGATTCTTTCAAGTCCTGCGAGTGAGAGAAGGAAGGGTTCACTGGAAACCTGATACTTTGGCAGCTAAGCGAGAGGGACTGGGGCCCTTAGCATCAGCCCCTGGGGATAAACACCCTCCCAAACCCCTTTGTCTGCTAGACAGATCACTTCCTGGAGGGGCAGGAGACTGCAAAACTTTTTATGGCAAGCCCACCTAAGGACACCCCTCCACCAGAGACCTGGCCAGGATCTTTGGCCAACCCACCTAACCATAAACCTTCTATCTTCCCCAGACCTGCTGGGGTCCCTCTCTCCACAAATACCTGTGACCGCCATAAACGCCCTGAAACAGTCCCGTTTACTGCCCAGCCTGCCTGCTGCTAAATGAGGGCATTTGTTTCAAATTTGCAAATACCGAAAGCAGTGGAAACCTAAGTCCACCCCTAAAATGCAATGTTCTGCATTCCTCCCAGCCTGAAGCACTGCGCTTCAAAAGCTTCAAGAGGCCCTAGCTGTTTACTCACTGGTGGGGCAATTGGGTGAGGTACTTCCCTACTCCCTGAGGAGGATCCTTTGATCCGGGCAGAGTGGGAATGGCAGAAAGGGGTGCCACCCTTGCCCTGGCTAGACTGGGCCCACGCTCCCCTGCCTCTTGGGTCACCCACAGCAGCACTGGAAAAGAGAAATCTCGTGGGAAGGTCCAAGTAGAGACTCGCCTAAAATTGCTGCCTAGAGACAGAGCAGCCCATCTTCAAAGGGCCCCAGAGACAAAGAAGGTTAGGGAAGGCAGGCATGGGAGGCTGAGAAAACGCCACTGCAGCACCTCAGTCTCTCCCACAGCGACGGTGGGGCAGATCCTCCCCCACCAAAACCAAAAAAAGCACGAAGTAGTAAATCAAGTCACTGTCAAAAACGGGCTGGATGTTTACTAAATGAAAGCCTCTGGTTTGGAAAAGGTGGGCGAGAGAAGATTCCCGAGGCCCTCAGTTTCCAAGGTAGGGGGGGAAGCGCACAGCAGTGTCCCCAAGCTGTTTTCTAAACCAAGCATTTTCTTTAAATCGATGTGTTTAACGATTGGCTTAATCTCTTAAATTAACCAAACTGGGAAAATGAAGGGCTCTTTATGGCTGGAACAAGGCCCCCAGCACTTCCTTTCTTGTCCCCCCCCCCACTAAAACCGCAAGACAAGGTGTTCTTTGTCTCTAATGGGCTTTTGTTTTCAGGTGGCAGGGAGCAGACTTTCACTCTCAAATGTCACCCTAGCCCTATCATCTCTCGTAAGGACCCTTGGTCTGAAGGAACCTTTCCTCTTTTCCCTGGGCTGGAAACAGCTCGGCTTTGTTTTTCTAAGAGATGAACTGCTACCCAGCAGGATCAGACCCCCGGAGTCACTGCTTTACACCACAGAATATATGCTTCCTGGCAGAACTTAAGAAGTTCAGACGCCAGAGTCCTCAAGAAGGCATGGTTCAGCTGAGGGAACTTCATGGCACATAGCACCCAGAATGTCAGGGGCTTTGGTACAACCTGGCACATAGCACCCAGAATGTCAGGGGCTTTGGTACAACCTCGGACTCTCAGGAAGGTCGAAGGGCTTAACTCTAAAGTCACCGGGGCCCCTCCCACAGCAACCACTTCATGAGTGACTCCGATATCGTGTACATTGTTCTAGCCCAGCCTAGCCCAAGGAGCACTCCTAAGCAAGTAGCCATGTTCTGGAATGTGGCAGCATCCTACAAGCCTGGACCTGAAACCTTGACCTTCCAAACGCAACAGACAGAAAAGGACTGTGGGCAAAGCTGAAACCATGGGTATCTGGACTTCACATTACAAATTGAGTCTGACTGTAGCTCTTCAAACATTTAAGATCTACCCAGACCTCTGAGTAGATCACTGAAAATCTTAACCTCACTTTGTGTTTAATAAACAAAAGCAGGGAAGAGGTGGGGAATCTGGAAATCCAAGTCCAAAAGATCTCTTCTTAGAGGGATCTTTTCATACACTATTTGTCCAGAAAGAGCAACGGTTTACTCCCCTCTCTGACTGCAACAGAGCCCTCTTACATTGTCTGCAAAATCCTCTCCCCAGACCTCCTCCATTTCATAGCTTCTCGTGACAATGATGGTACCAAGGGACTGAAGTGGAGACCATCAGAGACTAGAGCGCCATCACGTACCTCCTTTCCAGTGCTGAGCAGGACATTCTGGTGTGCTTCGGTTTACCTTGCAAGTGCATACTCACTGACCCTCAAAAACCGCCCCTGCCTGACCTACCACTGAGCCTTGTTAATAGAACTCAGTGTCAGCATGGGTACTGTAAAAGGCAGGGTGCACTTTGGGGCTATTACAGGTGAGGCCCTTTCCTGGCTTCAAGACCCACTTTGGATTTAAAAAAAAAAAAAAAGGAACCAGCGAGGTATAAATCTTATTTAAAGAAAGGCTCTCAATTTTCTCCCCACCTAAAGAACTCTTCCCTTGGGCATGGAAACATATACAAGTAATCCCAGCAGTTGGGAGGTAGAGGCAGGAGGATCAAGAGTTCAAGGTCAGCCCCAGCTACATAGCGAACTCAAGACAAGTGAGCCTGGCTACATGAAACTTTGTCTGGAAACAACAGAAAGGCTAGTGAGATGGCTCGGTTGGTAAAAATACTTGCTGCCAAGCCTGACAACCTGGATTCTGTCCCTGGGCCCGACATTATGGAAGGAGAGAACTTAACTCTGCAGGTTGTCCTTGGCCCATCACACCATGGCACGGGAATGTGCTCGTGAGTGTACATATGTTCAACAAATAATGTTTGTTTGCTTTTTTAAATTAACAACTCTTTCCTGTCAAAAATCTCTCCAAATTCATGTCTCCCAGACTCAGAGGGCATAGATATCCCCCAAGATCCCCTAAGCTGGAGCCTTCAGAGCTTAAGATGAAGGCACACACGTTCTCCCAGATGCCTCCGCTTCAGGAGTGTACCGCCTGTCCTCAGGAAGAGAAAGGGAAGCCTGAAGCTGTACAATGGAATGTGAGGTACTCTCCCACCAGCTTCTTCTCTGGACTTAGCCAACCTTCTGTGCCATTATTACAGGAAGCTAGAAGCCTGTATCTGCCAGGCAGCAAAGGCTTCTGGCAGGAGTGGAGCCAATAAGGCGAGCCCTCAGCAGCTCCAGACAGACACGGCAGCATGGGGTGCTGCGGTGCAGCATGGGGTGCTGCGGTGCAGCATTTGCTGGGTGGTGGCACCCCAATTCACCACTATGTATGTCAGGCCAGCTGTCACGAAGAGGGCTCCCTTGACACATCTGCACACAAGTCATTAAAATTATCATTTGTCATCCGATGAAAGACAAAGGGCTGCTGGCTCCAAAGCCTTCACTCCAACCGGACAGCCATGAATAAAGCTGGACTGTGCACTGCTCAAGGTGCCTGGCCAGAGCGTTAACACCACACACTGTAAACTGACCAAACCCCAGAGCTCTCCCACAGTGTCACGCTCACCTGGAAGAAAGGATGCCAGTTTCGTTTATTTTTTAAAATGATTTATCATTTTATGTGCACTGGTGTTTTGCCTCCATGTATGTCTGTGTGAGGGTGTTGGGTCCCCTAGAAATGGAGTTACAGGCAGTTTTGAGCTGCCATGTGGGTTCTGGGAATTGAACCCAGGTCCTTTAGGAGAGCATGCAGTGCTCTTAACCAATAAGTCCTATCTCCAGCCCCCAATTTTTTTTTCTTTCTGTTTCTTTACAGTGCTGGGAATTGAACCCAGGGCCCCGGTGTGTGACAGGCGAGTGCCTCCCACTCCATTCCCACCTCAGCCATAGATACTCATTTCTAATGTACACAGAGGCACTATTGAAGCTGGCTGCTGGGACACCTCAGCAGTCCCAAAAGCAGACAAGCACCCTCTTTTCTGTTTCACCTCCACCCCTACTCCCAAGAAGGGGACACAAAAGAGCCAGTATGTCCCCTGAAGGAGAGGCCATGCATACTAGCCTCACTCCTACTTGAGGCCACAAAGCACCTCCCACCTCCTTGTGGTGGTGAGAGAAATTCCCACTTGTTACACAGAGCTGCTGACTAGGGAAACCCGTACAGCATGCGTGATGACAGAAGGCTTTCCTGTGGGTACTCTAAGCATCTGCCTGGGCTGCAAGAAGCCAGAATACCAGTTCCCTGTGTGAACCTTAGCATGCTGAGAGAGATGGTGGCCCTGAACCAGTAGCGAACCCCTAGGACAATCCTCTTCTGGACTAGTGGGGTCGGAAGCGAGTTCCCGCCAGGGAATGCTTAGTGGCTGTTCTACATTTTCTAGAGGCTAATCCTAACAGTCAGGAAAGGCTGGCACTCTATGGTCTCTGGAAAGAGCCCTCAGGACTGGCCAGCAAGCTGCTTCCAGACATTAACTCTCTCCACCTCAGGGTTGGCAGGTTAACAAGGACTGAGGCATTCCCACCGAACAGATAAGGAAACTGTGGTGGCTCAGGAAGGCTAGCTGACCAGCGCATGGCCACTGGGTCTATGAGGCCATCGTGGAGCAGTAGAACATAGAAAACAGGTTCTGCAGTCAGCAGGTAATTCTTCCCTTACTTTGCCATACATGGATGCTGCTGCGTAACGGTGGGGCAAAGACCCACTCAAGTTTTCAGAGCCCATCTAACACCTTAACGATAGTCTATGTCAGCGACTGCTGCCTGGCTCTCCTCCACAGCGTCAGCTCCTTCCTCTCCCCTCTCAGAGCCCCCCCCCCCACTCCATTTGCTCCTGCTACATCTTGGACTTACTGTCCCATACATTCTGGAATGTTCTTCTACTCTGCTTGGCGCTTAACCATTTGCTTCATGTGACATCCATCTCTCTCTCCATCTCGTCCCCGTCCCAGCTCCTTCCTAAGACACCTCCGCCCTTAGAAGACACTGCCCACAGGCTGCTCCCAAGGCCCTCAATTCTGACAGCACCCTCTTTCTTGCCACTGGACCTCCATTTAAGACTGACAGATCTTCCTTCCCAGCCAGACGTGATAGTACATGCCTATAATCCCGACACTCAGGAGACTGAGGCAGGCAATACCCTGTCTCAGAATAAGAAGAAAAAGAACAGAAGAAACCTTCCCGCTACCCAATGTAAGCGTTTTCTAACAAGCAATTTCCTTCTGAAATCTGCATTGGCTATTCAAAAATTACAATATAAACTAATAAAGGGGGAGGAGCCTTTCCTGTCCCTCCCCACAGTGATTCAGATTGACAGGTCTGAATTAAGACCCAGGAAACTAAAGTTTTTAATGAACAACCTTGAGTTACTGCCCCCCCCCCCCACCACTTGCTCTACTCTCCACCA
>CAJQZJ010001969.1:1102631-1135240 GCA_907164525.1 Lophiomys imhausi
TGTTTTTTTTTTTTTTTGGTTTTTCGAGACAGGGTTTCTCTGTGTATCCTTGGCTGTCCTGGACTCGCTTTGTAGACCAGGCTGGCCTCGAACTCACAGAGATCCGCCTGCCTCTGCCTCCCGAGTGCTGGGATTAAAGGCGTGCGCCACCACCGCCCGGCTTCCACCATATGTTTTTGAGAGCTACCCAACCTCTGCCTTCCTCAGGATCCCCACCCTACGATTTGGGATCCCGTTTTTTTTTCAGAAGACCTTGCACACTTGAGCAAGGTCACCCATAAGCCTCCAAGAGGATGAACAAGGGCTCTGAGGACACGGCCCTGTGCTTCCTGCTCAAGGAGTGCCTCAGTTAAGGCAGGCAGAGAGACAAGAGTGTGGCAAGCCGAAGGGAAAGGGCCAGTGAGCAGACCTACAGAGGGCCCTTCCTGCCTTGTTTGTGCAGCACTCCTGGGAGGGAAATGGCCTAAGCACAGAGAAGAAAAGAGGACGGAAAAAGTGACAAGTACAGAGGGCTTCCTTCCTCAAACCACTGATTAGCTGTGGCGGCAGCAGCGCCAGTTCCACTGAAGCGCCACGGGGCTCCGCAGGGGCAGTGAACTTAAAGCAGGCCATAATGGTAGGGCTTCCCTGCTGAGCACATGGGTGCCAGGGAAGAAGAGAGGGGCAGGGTGGGCAGCACCTCCAGGGCAAGTAAGGGCCTGAACCAGCAACCGCAGCCCAGCCTATAAGCCAGCCACATGGCTCCAGCCAGAGGCAGTGGGCCTGGACACAGCAGCAGAGGGTGGCCACAGAGGGTGGTTAAAGAAAGCAGAGGGAGCTGAGGGATACAGGCCAAGGATTCACCCCAACCCTGTTTCACCCCAACCCTGTTTCACCCCTTTCTTCCATCAGGAAAACACCAAAGCCTGAGTCCCTGGTCCTAAACTGCTCTGGGCTCTAGTATAAGAACCCTAACCAGCCAGCCTCCATCCCAGACGAGGCTCACAGAAGCTGTGCTGGCTTAAACACAAACTCACGCAATCCCCCCAAACTCCCAATATGAGAGCATGATTCCCTAACAACACAGCAGCTGTTGAAGCCAGTGGAGCAAAGCCTATGAACCAAATGGGTCCTGAAAAGTTGCCCCTCAACAGCTTTCCTTGATTTCAACAACAACAGCAAGACATCAACTCCTTCAGTAAAAGCAGTGATTCTAAAAGGAGCTAAAAATCACATTATTTAATGTTACACACCTCCCGGGCTTTGCAACATCAGCAGGCAAGTTTCTTAACAAAATCAAATTCAAATTAAACCCAAAGTACCATAACTTTTAAATTTACACATCAGGGGTGGGCAAGATGGCTCAGTGGACAAAGGCACTTACCACCAATCCAGATGACCTGAGGCCTGAGACCCTGGGGCCACATGGTGGAAGGAAAGAACCAACACCTGAATATTGCCCTCTGACCTCCACAAATACAATGAAGAAATAGTAAAGTCATAAATGTATGAATCATGCCATGAAGTATTCACAGAAACAAAGTTATTTAATGCACATCTTAAAATATTTATATCCTATTCAAAGGCTCAGCCCACTTACACAGTTGCAACAGGAAAGCCCTGTTTTTGAGTTTATTATATATGGAAGAATGTCTACGCAAGACTTCTAGAGATCTGAGCTCTCATGGAAATGAGATCACAGCTGAGCATGGTCTCCCATGCTTGAACACCAAGCACTTGAGAGGTTCAGGAAGGAGGACCATGAATTTGAAGTCAATCTGGGCTAGAAACAAACACATAAACAAACTGTGGTTCTGACTTATTCCGCTCAGGGATGCTGATGTCACCTGTCACCTGGTTAGGGCTTTGGGAAGCAAAGATGTCTAGGTCCACACACATTCACTGCATTAGCATGGCCTCTTGAAGCAAGGCAGCTCCATGCAGCTCCATGCAGAGGCAGCTGTCCACACCCAGAACTCTAGGAGGCCAGATAGACCAACACATCAAAAATCAGAAAAGCCAGCCAGGGAACAGGAAGAGAGCATCTGTCCCCTTGATTCCCCCATGATGTAGGTTGGTTACCAGAAGAATACCAAGCAATGCAACCCCACTGGACACCCCACTGCAGCACACCACACCTAGGATGAAAAAGAGAGGTTTAGTTTGGCTACCAGAGTTCCCTTTTCTAACTGACCTGGGTAAGGTTCTGCTATAAATAAGATTCTATGCAGGGGAAATCCAACTGGGACAAAAATACAGAAGGGATACTAAGAATGAGAGAGTCCACGGTAGCTCAGGCAACAGGCTGCTTGCCTAACTGTGTTGGGAGTCCTGGATTTGAACCCCAGGACTGCAAACTGGGCATGGTGGCACACCTGTAATTGTGGCACTAGGGAAGTACAGACAGGAGGATCGGAAGGCATCTTTGTCTACATTGCAAGGTCAGGGACAATGTAGGCTACATGAGAACACATATACATGTGATTCTACAGTCTGGTTGTTCTGGGAAGATGCAGAATTGGTCCAGACAGAAGAAAGATGAACGGAGGGAAGTCGCACACCAGGGAACTGAATAGCCCAGAGTGAAGAAACACAAGCATGTTTTAGAAGACAGCAAACAGACCAACTGGCTAAGATGGAGGTTTCCAGCAGGTGAGACATATTTATTGTTGAAGACTATCATAGAACTAGAAAGGTGGGCTGGTGGTGGCGGCGCACACTTTTAATCCCAGCATTCGGGAGGCAGGCAGATCTCTGAGTTTGAGGCCAGCCTGGTCTACAGAGCAAGTTCCAGGACACCCCAGGGCTACACAGAGAAATCCTGTCTTGAAAAAAAAAAAATAAATAAATAAATAAAATAAGTAAAGAAAAAAAGAAATTTGCCTAAATCACAGGACCTGAGCTGTCAATCAGTCCCTGCTGCTCTGACCACGCCCTCTAAGAACAGTGTGTCCCATCACTGTTACAGGTATCACTGACAAAGCAGGTACCAGTCTGAATCACAGGCCGCAGAGCGTTGGGGACTCCAACCCTCAGCACAGCATACCCCAGAAAGTGAGGATTTGCATCTCAGTTTCCACAGATACGCAAAAGCCTGGAGACTCAAGGACCAGGATGGGAAACAGGAGCAAGCAGAAGCCACTACTGACCAAAGAGATGGCTTTAGGATGGCTCAGCCGTTAAAGGCCAGGCTCACAGCCAAAAATATAGGACGGCGCAGCAGGCAAAGGTACCTGCCACCAAGCATGACAACCTGAGTAACATCCCCGGGACCAACACAGTGAAAGGAGAGAACAGATTCCAGTCAGTCAGCTGTTTCCTGACCTCCCTAAGTTCAGTGTGTGCACGAGAAGTCGAGCACACACACAAATAAACGTAATAAATAATTTTAACAACAACAACAAAACTCCAGGTTTTGGCCAGGTATGGTCCTACTATCCTCTAATCCCAGCACTCCGCAGGCTGAGGCAGGAGAATCGGGAGTTCTTGGCCAGGGAGGGCTGTACATTGAGTTTAGGGCCAGCCTAGGAGCATATAAGACCCTGTCTCAAAAAGAGTGGGGGGAGGACTCCAGGTTCCCAACTTTAAGCCTTCTCTCCCTCCTCCACCGCACTTATCACACCAGGGATCTCAAGGTTTAGAAAGTAACTCAGGTATTTACAGCATAATTGCCCAAACTTCAAAATGGTTTAATCCTCAAACCTGGCCAGGCTAGGTCCCTAGTCCCAGCCTTGTTAGCAGTGAGGTCTCTCTACAACTTCAGTTAAACATGATGGCAAAATGTGCTGGGTTCTATTAAAAGCTCCTTGCTCCCTAAGAACAAGCATCTGGAGAGGGAAGAGTCCTTGAATTTCACCAGAAGAGCAGGCCCCTCAGTTGAAAATGTTTACAGCACTGGGCTAGGCTCCACACCAAGGCACATTTGGTGGAAGTGATTTAAGGCTCTCATTAAAACGTTTCTTTGCGAACTACAAGATACCCCCAATTCCCTCCTGCCCAACTTCTGGGCGCACACACACCCTCCCCATGACACCCACCACTGAAGCTCACATCTTGAACATCACAGTACTCCCAGAAGAAATTTGGCAATTTAGTCTTGTTGAACAAGAACCATCTCCGCCAGGATTTCCCTTTGACTCAGAAAGCTAACCCGCAGCAGCAAAGACAGCCACACACCAAAACCCACCAGCCAGCCCAGGAGGCCTGTGAGCTGGGGCTGCTTGCCCATATGGCTGGGCCCTCATCCTGGCTATGTTTAAAAAAAAAAGTCCATACTTCCTCCGGAAGCAGATGTGAGACTCTGCCATGAGCAATGCCTACCACACACATAAGGAACATGGGGCAACTCCAGAAACACCAGCTAGGAATTCTGAGGACAGGTTCTTTTGGCCTATACTTACCTCTTTTTTTTTATAACTAGGGGTGGGAGAGATTTTCATCCTCTGGCCCCTAAACCCTGAACAGCTGGTCAGGAAAATGACAGCAGACAATTCTCTGCCCCTGCCCTCCTGGCTGGAACTCTTTAAAGGAATGGTTAAGTGATAAGTGGGCAGAATGTCTCCCCAAAGAGGGTTGTTTCGCACACCACCGCTGGCAGTTTTGTCTTGGAAGGTGAGGAGGAGTCATTTGGTCCTGGCTGATTGGGACCAGCAGACTGGGTACTTGGGTAGCTGGGCGATTTCCGGTTAAGTCACTTCCAACACCTTAGTGGTGACTGACTCTCAGGTGTGATCACTCAGGAAATAAAAATCTGCGGGACCGGGGGCGGGGGTGGGTGCCCTTTTTTTGCCCCGGAGATGTGGGCCACACCCTCAAACTACAGAGGCCCTCCGCGAAAACCCAGAGTTGAACTCTTTTTTTTTTTTGCCTTTCTGCCCGTATTTCTTTCCTCCGAGGACACGGACAGGATGGAAATCAGGAAACAGCAGAGCAAAGCCCGTCCGCACCTTGGCAAGCCGGCCATGCCCGATTTTGGCAGCGGCCTTCACACATTAGTCACCACAACAGCCTGGGACCCTCCGTGTCCTCCAGGATACGACCCTGGCACGGAGTGAGCTCAAGGCTCGGGCCTAGCTGGAGAAGGAGATGAGGCACCCCTCCGTCTAACCTGCCCTCACCCGCAAGGCCATCTGGGGTTCCAGCTTTGCCCCGGAACTTGCGGGGAGGGACTCGGGCGCGTCCGGCCGGCATAGGTAACAAAGCTCCGCGCCAGGCGCGCCCCGGGTCAGGCCGGTCGGGGTCGGGACCCAGGCCGGTGTCCCTCACCTGTGCTCCCGGGGCACTCTCGGGTGTCGGCGCCCTCTCATGGGATGGGAGGGCGCTGCTCCCCAAAAAGGAGCTCCCGGCAGGGCTCGGAGGCCGGCGACTCCGGGCAACGCTCGAGGAAAACTCTCGGGTCGGGCGGGGAGAACTCGCAGCAAACGCGTCCCCGCGCCCCAGTGCCCCGCGTCGCCCCCGCGTAGGGGGCGTCGCCAACCCCGGGCCCCTCGAGCCCCCAGCGAGCCTCTCCACCGCCCCAATCGCCCAGCCCACCTCTCCAGGGCCCTTTCAGCACCCTGGGACTCCCGCGCTTCCCAAAGCCCAGCTCGGATCCCCCTGCTTCTCGGGGGACTCACCGGCCAGCAGAGGCAGCAGCAGGGCGCTGAGCAGAGGCAGCCGGCGGGCTCCCATCCTGGCGGGCTGCAGGAGCGCAGAGAGGTACAAGGCGCACGGCGAGCGGACGCGCGGACCGGAGCGCGGGGGGCCGCTGCAGCAGCTGCAGCCCGAGCCCGAGGCGTCCGGAGCTGGAGCCGCGCGCGCCCCGTACCTCCAAGCCCTCGCGCGCGCCACCGCGGCCGCCAAGCCACACCCCCGACGCCCCCTCCCCTCCGCCTGCGCGGCGCCCCGCCCCCTGACGCCCCCCTCCCCGCCGTGGAGGGGAGGAGCTGGCAGTTGAGGGAAGGATCTGGAGAAGGGACTGAGGACAGTGGAAGTGTTACGGGGGTGCCAGAGACCTGGGTGTTGTGCCCACCGCCTAGTCTGTCCACGGGACGCTGGAGAACCAAAGTGACTGTCAGGATTCCCTGGCCCCTTAGGAAAGATGGTCTCTCTGGACCTACCTGGAGGTCTGGACCAATAGTTTGCCCAGTATTCTCCAAGTGGGTGGAGATAAGAACCCCAAAGTGCTGCTAGAGACAAACCGGCAGGGTGTCCACAAAGAAACCGAGGAGAGCGTAACTGTTGTGCCCCGAGGAACAGATTGGGGTGGGGGGGCGTGACTGGAGTCAGCTTTGGCACTGGATAAATCTGAACCCAAGGTGGAAACGCACTGGGCTCTGAATGCCAGGGAAAGCTATTAAACAGACATTCATCCCAAGTCCATCTCCTGGCAGTCTGGGCTGTGTCAGGGCATGGCCAAATCTCCAGCTGTGGGGAGGCCCAACACAGTCCTTGTTCCAGGCACCCTCCACCCCCAGCGCCACCACCCCCACATTCTTTCTTTGTTGTGAAAGCAGCAAGGGGTGTGGGAGGCGGGTCAGGAGAAGTCAAGCTTCAGAAGATGGGCCCCAGCTGCTGACAGGCCTCCAGGATATGCAAGAGAGGATGGATAGTGCCTTATCCCCCTTCTGGCTCTGGAGGGCCCCCCAGGCCTGCATAGACCTCCCTCCCCCCCAAGCAGCTGGGAGGAGGGAAGGAAGCCACAGAGGGCCTCACAGGCAGGAGAAGTGGCGCCAGGACTCCAGGGTCCTGCCACATGGCCACCACATGTCCCTGACAACCCAGTACATAGCACCTTCTCCTTGTGGGCCTCCTTCCCCATCCCCCGATCTCCAGGTCCTGCTAAAGAGGCTACAAACACGGGGAGGAAAACAAGAAAAAGCCAAGAATTCAACAGGCTGGCTGTCCCATCCACCATTGCCCTCACCCTTCTGTGAGGGGCCCTAACACACCCCATGCTTCAGTCAAGACTCAAGCACCAAACAAGTTACCTGATTCTTTTATTAGAGAAACATCGTGAAAGACATGGACCTGAAGTGACGCAGCAGAGGGTAGGGAATGAAAGAGGCCAGACAAGGCAGCTTCGGTCAGCTAGCCCCAAACTCTCTGACAGAAACGCCAGCAGCAGGCGCAGCCCTGAGGAGCAGCCCTGCTTCTTACCCACCTTGGGAGCCTCAGTCAGCAGCTACTCTAGAGGACTCCAAAGTAGAGAGCACATCCTGAGGGACCTTTCAAGGGGGGGGGGGTTGTTCCTGAGGAAGGAGCCTAGACCCTAGAGGCAGCAATCTTCTGTTTAAACTGTTCCCTCTTCACCATCCCATTGGGTTAGGGAAGACACAGGAGCAACGAGGAATGCTGTGAGGGCTTGGAGACCCCGCAGACAGGAGGGGTGGGGGGAGCGGCTGAATGTCAGCTGCTTGAAGAAAGGTCCATCGTGCTGGCACTGAGGCCCCGGGAACCCTGAAAGAGACCATCACATCACTGGGAGCTCCTGGAGTCAGCCTGTCCTGTGGCTGCAGTCTCTCTCTGGACCAAGGAGGGAACCTCTAACCTCAACCTCTAGGGCTTTGCTTAGCCACAGTCCGCTGGAGGAACTTCCAGGAAGAAACCCAAGAATTGCAGGCTTGTACTGTGAATGAGCTGATACAAGAGGCCACACACTGAAACGGCACTGCTGTCTTCTCAAAGGGAGATTTCATACTTTTACTTGCTGTTCCTTTTTAATTCCTCACTAAGACCTCAAGGTAAGGAGTATGACAACTATACAGGACAGAAAACTCTGAATCATTCTGGAATTCTTCCTAATTCCAAAGTGGCAGTTTAGAGAGCATCAGTGGTTGACACTCTGCTGATTAGCTTGCAACTGATTTGTCTGGCCTGAAATAATTCTCTCTCTCTCTCTCTCTCTCTCTCTCTCTCTCTCTGTCTTTCAAGACAGGGTTTCTCTGTTGTCCTGGCCGTGTGGAACTCTGTAGACCAGGCTGGTCTCTAACTCAGGGATGCCCCCTGCCTCTACCTCCCCAATTGCCCAGCATCTGAGACTGTCTCTTGATGCCTATCACCTCCAATATCATGCTGTCAGCCTGACTCCTGAAGGGCTCCAGTCTCCCAGACCACCTTCATTATGTGGGAGCCTTCCACTTTGCCAGCTGCCCCTGGGAGTCCTTCCTTTTTCACCACCAGTGTGTCCCTCAGCACTCTCACCTGGAGTGGGGCTGCATTGGGTTGGTTCAGGTAGTTCAGTGAGGCTGCCCGCTTCATGTTGCTGCTACAACAGAAAATGAGAGAACTGAGGCCAGCTCATTGTCCCTCTGTGTAGGACACTTCTAGGGCATTTCTCCAGCACCCAGTGGAGCTGTGGCCAAGGGCTTGCTGGCCTGCTTTGTCATATCTCAACCTTGTCATGTACCTGGAAGGCCGAGGCTCAGTCCCTTGGAGCTTCCTCACCAGGAGCTCACTGCTTCTACGAAGCACATCCCGGATCTTGCCCAGAGAGCCACTCCTCTGCAGGGCACCGCTGCCATCCTATCAGGAAGAGAGGCTGTGGGGGCTAAGGGTTCCATGGAGCCCAGCTTCTAAAAGTTTACTGCATTTATTCTGTACATGCCTCATCCCTAATGCCCAGACATTGAGAACAAGAGCCATGTCAAGAGCACATTCCCAGGAACAGGCCTGAAGGGAAAGGCTACCTGGTAGAGACAACGTAACTAATACAAACTCAGTGCCCAGCAGGACAGGACAGGACAGGTCAGCAGCAATGAGCAAACTTACCCCTGACCACTCCACAGCCACAGATGCATCTTCACCTCCCTCGAATTTCACACTGTCCCCAGGGCCCTCCTGGGTGGTTCTTCTACCATCTCCTTCCCCAAGCAGCTCTGCCACCTTGGTCTGACTGATGGGGTCAGTACCCTGGAAGAAAGAGGTGGAGATGCTAGAAAGATGACTCAGCCACAAAAGCACTGGCTGCTCTTCCAGAGGACACAGATTTCATTCCCAGCACCCAAGTGGCAGTCCACAGTGCATGTAACTCCAGAGCCAGGGATCCAGTGCCCCCTTCTGGCTTCTGCAAGCACTGCATGCATGTGGTGTGCAGACACACATGCAGACAAAATACCCACACGCATAAAATTTTTAAAAGAAAGAGTACTGGGAGAGAACCTGGAATGGGGAGCACATTTCAGGGGTGAGGTAGAAACCGAGTGCAATGGAAATTCTCTGGAACCTAACAGGGTGACCCTAGTGAAAACTCCTAGTAATGGGAGATACAGAGCCTTAACCAGTGGCCATTTTCTGTGACCAAGCAAGACTTCCAATAGAGGGACCGGGACACCAACCGAACCACAAAACCTTCTACCTCCAATTTGCCCTACCTAAAATATGTGCCAGGGTTAAGGTGGCACAGAAATTGTGGGAGTGGTCAACCAATGACTGGTCCTGTTTGACACCCATTCCACCCCTGACACTGCCTGGAGGGCCCAGAACCAAAGGCTGAATAGCTCAAGACCTAGTATTGAACCAAACATGACTAGGGAAAAAAAAAAGTCAATGAAATGATCCTTAGTGCTATTCTGCTATACTTGTAGATCAGAGCCTAGCATAATCATCATCAAAGAGCCTTCATCCAGCAAGTGATGGGAGCAGACACAGAGACCCACAGCTACACACTGGTAGAACCAGGGAATCCATAAGTAAAGGGGGAGGAAAGATTGCAAGAGCCAGAGGAGCCAAGGACACCGTAAGAACACAGCCCACAGAATCAACTAACCGTGGGGGCTCACAGAGACTGAAGTGACAATCAGGAAGCATGTAAGGGTCTGAGCTAAGTCATCTACATATATGGTACGGTTGGGTAGCTTGGTGTCCAGTGGGAAAAGGGGTTGTTTCTGACTCTCTTGCCTGCTTTTGAGACCCTTTTTCTCCTACTGGCTTGTCTCATCCAGCCTTGAAATGAGGGTGTGTGCCTAGGCTTTATTGTAACTTGTTCTGCCATGTTTGGTTAATATCCCTGGGAGGCTTGCTCTTTTCTGAAGGGAAATGGAGGAGGAGTGGATCTGGGGGAGAGGGGAGGTGGGGCATGGGAGGAGAGGAGGGAGCGGACACTGTGGTTAGGATGTAATGTATGAGAGAAGAATAAATTAAGGAAAGAAGTCAAAGGAAGGAGCTGGGACTTCCCTCCTTACCACTCCCTCTCTCAGCTACTGGGCAGTGTTTGCTTTGTGTGGTTGTAGCACACCCGTCCACAGACGTAGCTGTGGCCCAGAGTGAATGGGCCACTTACTAAGTAAGATGAGACCTGCCACTGGACAAATTCTCACTTGGGCCTCTCCTCAGCCCCAATGCTTCATCCACACCACCCCCATGAAAGGGAAGAGCTGCCCCTCTACAGCTCCATCTGGCGAACTGAACCCATTTTGTGTTGTGTTGTGTCATTTGCAAGTGTTCGAATACACTGTTGCAGGGAGGAAGCAGCTGACACCAGGCATCCCCTTTGACTGCTCCTCACATTCTTTTATTTAAGACAAAGTCTCACTATACTTAGAGCTTGCCAACCTGGCTAGACTGGGGGCCAGCAGACCCCCAGGATCCGCTCGTCTATGCCTCCCCAACTTAGGCCCTCATAGTCATCTCCCCACCCCACTCAATTTCATTATCGCTGTGTGTGTGATGAGAAACACACACACATTACTACAGGATGAGTGTGGAGACCAGAGGGCAACACTGTGGAGTAACTTCTCTCCTTCCACTTTATGTGGGTCCCAGGGTGAGAACTCAGGTCGTCAGGCTTGGCAGCAAGAGCCTTTACCAACCAATCCATCTTACCAGCCCTGGGTTTTGTTTTTTGCTTTGTTTGTTTATTTATTTACTGAGACAAGGGCTTACTCTGTAGCTTAAGCTAGCCTAGAACTCATTATGTAGCCCAGGCAAGCCTCAAATTCACACTAATTATTCTGCCTCAGCCTCCTAAGTACTGGAATTACAGGCATGAGCCACCATACCAACTATGAAAGGAATCTCCAATCTGTATCCTGACACAAAGGGAAAATTTGGAGTGAGGACATTCTTCAAAACCACCACAGCCACAAGACTGCCTCAGCCTCTCAGCTGCACAAGAAACCCAAGCAGTCCCTTGAGTCCCTTGTCCCTAGGCCCTTTGTTCTTGGCCGTCCCACTCTGGGCTTCTATTTTTTGTTTGAGACAGGGTCTTTTTTTTTTCTCCTTTTTTAAAAAGGTTTATTTATTTATTATGAATACAGTGTTCCATCTACATGTATGCCTGCAGGCCAGAAGAGGGCACCAGATCTCATTATAGATGGTTGTGAGCCACCTTGTGGTTGCTGGGAATTGAACAACTCAGGACCTCTGGAAGAGCAGTCAGTGCTCTTAACCTCTGAGCCATCTCTCCAGCACCCCTTTTTCCATTTTTTTAAAAAGATTTATTTATTGGCTGGGCAGTGGTGGCACATGCCTTTAATCTCAACACTTGGATAACAGAAGCAGGCAAGACTGAGTTCAAGGCTGGTCTATAGAGTTACTTCTGGGACAGCCAGGGATACACAGAAAAACCATGTCTAGGAAAAAAAATATTCATCTTATTTTATGTGTATGTGTGTATGCCTGAGTGACATATATGCATCACATGCATGCTGGTACCCATGTGGGCCAGGAGACGGCATTGGATCCTCTGGGACTAGAGTTACAGGCAGTTGTGAACTGCCATGTGGGTGCTGGGAACTGAGCCTGGGTTCTGGGCAACAGCAGCATGCTCTTAATTACTGAGTTAGCCATCCCTGACACAGGATCTTACTAAAAACCAGCTACTCTGGAACTCCCTCAGCGTCCCAAGCACCACTGCCCTGTGGTATGGGCTTCTGACCTGTTTCCGGGAACGCAGGACACATTCCTCCAAGGTCTCAGCTGCCTCCAGCTTTCCCTGGCGCCTGTACAGAGCTCCTAGATTTCTCAGAGTGGTGTTCACTGTGGGGCTGCAGGGAGAACGATTCAGACATGAATGAGAACATGGCCCAGTAGTAGAGCACTTGCCCAGCATACACAGGCCCTGCACAGATCGAAGTGCTATAAAAACAAAAGAACAGAAAAGGACAAGAGAGGGGGCAGAGAAAAGGCTGATAGAAGGGCTGAAGGAAGAAGGCTCTGGGGTCAGGAGCCTGGACTGCTGACCCCGGGCAGCTCACCTGCTCACTTTGCAGGCCTTGTACCACCCTCCGTACTCTGTGTAGGGCGTGCCGCTCTCACGGTGCCGGCTCTGGGGATGAGAGTATAAAGATGCTGGGGCAGGTGGGCACGGGGTTAAGGTGCAGACTAAGTCGGGAAAGGCGCTGCACATTGAGGCACATTAAGGGCTGGGGCAGAGGGGTGAGCAGAGAAGCTGACCCAAGGGTCAAGCCAGAGGCCCTGCTGCAGCTCCCCAGGCCGAGGGCCCTGAGTCCCGCACTCACTCGGCTCATTTCCTCGCGCTCCTCAGCGTGCATCCAGATAGGCTTGTGGTAATCTGAGGATGATATGACGAGTGAGGAGGTAAAAGAACGAATCTGAACATGATGTGCAGAGCCAGAGCCCACAGGCCAAAAGAGCTGGACTAATGGGGTGTGGCTGTCCTCACCAACCCATGTGTCGTCCCCGATCTAGCCCCCTTCCCAGGCCTTTCCACTCACCATCCACGGATCCAAACTCCTGTACATGGGCACGGGTCAGGATCTCTTTGTACAGAGTCTCAGCTTCAGAGTACTTGCCCTGCTTGAGGTAACAGGAAGCCTAGGAGATAGAAATACAGGAGCAAGAGATGGATGGAGGCTGGTCTTAGCCAGACTCAGGGGGTTCCACTGCTGGGTGTCTGTTCCCAGAGACCCTACTCATTCAGCCTGTTCTAGTTGTGGGGTTAAAGTTATTCCCACCCAATTCCCAGTAGGATTGGGGACCTCTGGCAGAATGAAGCAGACCCTTCATTCTCAGAGGCAGTCCTAGAGACAGGCACCAAGTTGGCAAAGGAATATGCTCCATTCTGACCCTTTCTGTGTCTAGGCCCCATGTGGGAGGCCCTTCCCTCTCCCTCCTTCCATCTACCCATCTTTCCCTTCCTTACCAGGTTATTCTTGGTCCGAGCTACATTAGGGTTGTCCGGCCCTAGCTGGCTCTCATAGATGGCTAGTGCCCGCTGATAATAGCGTTCCACTGCCTCGTACTTGCCCTGGTTTTGACACAGGAGGGCCAAGTTGTTCAGCTGCTTTGCCACATCTGGGTGGTCAGTACCCAAGACCTGAGAAGAGCAAAGAAGCCGACAGATGACTATGATTATGTGTGTGTGTGTGCACATGAGGAGTAGAAGAAAAACAAGATAAGAAGTCAGTAGAGGAGAGGGTGGGAAGGGCTGGGAGGATCAGGAAGGGTATGGGCACCTTCTCTCGGATCTCCAGCGCCCGCTGGCACAGTGGCTCTGCCTCTTTGTATTTGCCCCTTTTGCCATACAGCACAGCCAGATTGTTGAGTGTGGCAGCCACCTGCAAAGGAAGGACAACCCCCATCACACACCAGTTCTGCAAAGGCCGAATCTCCAGTTTTCTCCACACACAGCACAGTCCAAGGCAACATCAAGAGACATAGAGTCAGCAGGGAAAATGCTTGCTGCCAAGGCTGCAGACCTAACTTCACGGGGGACAAGAGAACCTACTCCAGCAACGCAGCTGTCCGCTGACCTCCTTCCCTCTTTCTCTCTGTAACATCTTTAAAAAGACACAGACAAGCCGGGCAGTGGTGGCGCACGCCTTTAATCCCAGCACTTGGGAGGCAGAGGCAGGCGGATCTCTGTGAGTTCGAGGCCAGCCTGGTCTACAAAAGCGAGTCCAGGACAGCCAGAGCTGTTATACAGAGAAACCCTGTCTCGAAAAACCAAAAAAAAAAAAAAAAAAAAAGACACAGACAGAGATGGTCTACATACAGAGCCAGAGACTGGGGTGATGGTATCGCCCTCTAGAGGGGCTTCTAAAAATTTCTGAAGGAGGTTTCTGGCTGCAGTCCAGCACTTTTGGTAATGGGAGGCAGGAAAAGCCGTGGGTACTGTACAAGGTACAAGGCTCTGGTGGCTTCAGGAGCGCCCTGCTGGACCTGTGGGCACTGGGCAGAAGCACTGGCACTGGTGGGGAGGCGGTGACAATTCCAGAGCTGCTGAGACAGGGCATCCCTGCCCAGATGATGGGACATCACAGGGACACCATTTCCAAAGACCTTATTGCTCATTTTCTCAACTTTGACAATCCATCAAATACTTGGCGTTCTGCCCCTACTCAAAGCTATTTCTAGAATTTTTTTTTAATTTCTTAGCAAAGTGTGTTGGCACACTCCTTTAATTCCAGCTCTCGGGAGGCAGAGGCAGGCATATCTCTGAGTTCGAGGCCAACCTGGTTTACAAAGTGAGTCCAGGACAGCCAAGGATACACAGAGAAACCCTGTCTCGAAAAACCAAAAAAAAAAAAAATTTTTTTTTCTAAGTTCTTTCGCCAGATTTGATTTTTGGTTTTTCGAGACAGGGTTTCTCTGTGTATCTCTGGCTGTCCTGGACTCACTTTGTAGACCAGGCTGGCCTCGAACTCACAGAAATTCGCCTGCCTCTGCCTCCAGAGTGCTGGGATTAAAGGCGTGCGCCACCAACGCCCGGCTTTTTCTAAGTTCTTAATGACATGTATGTGTGTCTGTGAGAATGCAGGCACCATGCAGACCAGAGGTGCCAGGTGGGGATTGTTGAGAGCCACCTGACATGGGTGCTGGGAACTGAACTCCAGTCCTTTGCAAGAGCAGTAAGTACACGCTCTTAACTGCTGAGTCACCAGCTCCCGACTTTCTCTTTTCAAAAAGCTTTTAAAATTGTGTGTGTGTGTGTGTGTGTGTGTGTGTGTGTGTGTGTGTGTGTACATGTGCCGCAGTGACTGTGTGGTGGCCCTAAGACAATTTGCAGGCTCAGTTCTGTCCTTCCACCATGTAAATTTGGGGACTGAACTCAGGTTGTCAGGCAATAGGTGCTGTTACTGGCTGACCCATCTTGCCAACCCAAATCTCTATAACTCTGCCTCTTTTACAAATCAATACAGTCTGTGAATATTTATTAAAATGCTGTATTTCAGCCCAGGTGAGCTGGTGCGTGCCTTTAATCCCATACTGAGAAGGCAGAGGCAGGCAAATTTCTTGAGTTCAAGGCCAGCCTGGGCTACATAGCATGTTCCACAACACCCAGGGCTACAGGGGGGAAAAAAGCTGAATTTTAATACTAACATGCCACCCATATGGCTTTCCTGTTTTGTCCTAGGACTTCTATAATAAATCCAACATATTTTGTTATATCTTCTAGTGCTACCATGCCCAGCTCTTCTAGTATAGTTGTACTCAGCTATTTATATTACATTGTGTGTATTACGTAATTAAAAATTCCTTTCTGCCTCTTTTATATTCATTAGAGTGTTGTCTCATTACTTTGGGGGAGGTGAATCCTATGTGTAGGTAGAATATATCAATTGTAAATTATATTTCAAGAAAAAACATTTCTCATAAAAAGAGAGTCAAGTCAGGCATGGTGGTGCATGCCTTTAATCCCAGCAATCGGGAGGCAGAGGCAGGCGGATCTCTGTGAGTTCAAGGCCAGCCTGGTCTACAAAGTGAGTTCCAGGGCAGCCAGGGCTACACAGAGAAACCCTGTCTTGAAAAACCTAAAAGAGAGAGAAAGAGAGTCAAAGGTCACATCTATTGACTGAGTCAAAATTCAGCGGTAGACTGCTTCCCTAACATCAGCAAGGCCCTGCTGGCTCAGCCCCAGTTGCTAAAAAAAAAAAAGAGGGAAAGGGGATAAGAGAGAGGAATAAGAAGAGATAAATGTGGTCAGAGTATGTTATATACGTGCACGAAAATGTACTAATTAGGTGCTGGAGAGATGACTCAGAGGTTAAGTGCACTGGCAGTTCTTCCAGAGGTCCTACGTTCCCAGCACCCACATGTAGGACATGTTACTCCCCTCTGGCCTCTTGAGGCATACACATGGCACATAGATACATATGCAGACAAACTACCCACACATATGAAATTAAAATAAAGGGAAAAGAGTTTTTTGAAAGAAAATGTTCCAATTAAACCTGTTATTTTGTACAATTACTATACATTAATATAAAATGTAAGCAACAGAAAAAGGAGTCATTGGGTCTCAGATTGTTGAGAACTGCTGAATTCCCTGGACAGAGCCTGAAAGTTCTCAAGCCTCCTTCCTAAGCATCTAATGAGTGGACTGAGGGGAGCAACACAGAGGACTAAAAGGCCAAGATAACAGAGACAATGCAGGGGAGTGGGCGAGGAATACTGACAGCGGGGTGGTCCCGGCCCAGGGTGCTCTCCCGGATGCTGAGGGCGTCATTCAGTAGATGGGCAGCCTCCTTGTACTTATTCTGGTCCCTGGAAAGCAGCAAACATGATGAGTATTAGCATGAATTCTGTCCCTATGCCATCTCCTTCCCTCCCTTCCTTTGAGAGAATTGAGGTACACTTAGAGACCAGGGACTTCCCTGAAGTCAGGGAGCCTGTTGGGGCAGGAAGAACAGGCTTCATGACACACAAGAGGCAGCAGAACACTGCCATCCCAAGAGGAAGCTACAAGTCCGAGGAAGCTACAAGTCCTCGGAAGCAGGAGCCAGAAACAAAATGAGACACACAACAAAGAGCCTGAGAGAGAGCATTCTGAGGTCAAGGATCTGGGACTGGAGAAAGTTAAGATTCAGGTGTGGGGGGGGGGAGTAAACACTGGCTAGGTGTATCTGGGAGGTCCAGCAGAGAGGACAGGAGACTAGGATGTGAGCTTTTATGGACAATGAAGGAGGGTGGTGCTCACCGATACACCAAAGCCAGGATGTTGAGCATAGTAGCCACATCAGGGTGACCTCGGCCAGATGTGCGCTCCAGGTCCTCTAGAGCTTGCTTGCAGAGTGGCACAGCCACCTCATAGCGACCCTGAGCTGCATACTGGATGACCAGGTTGTGCAGGGTCCGCAACCTTGCTGGGACCTCATATCCACCCTGCTGGGCTGCTGCAGCACCCTGACCATGGGACACTAACTCATCCCAAAAAAGACAGGGCATTTCCTCAGAGGACTCCTCCTCCTCTTTTCACCCTCCCCTCTGCCCACCCTCTGTCTCTGGGCTGCTCCCCAGCAGACACTCTAAGAGACCTGACACTGCTGCTGTTCTTCAGCCACACCCTTGCACCTGGGCCACCATCAAAATCCCATTTATCCTCCCAGTTAGTCACCCAACTAACATTTACTCAATAAATATATGCTGGAGGTGTCCAGCAAAGTAAAAGCTTGAAAGGCTTGAGGAATCCATGCAGCTCCAGCCCAGGGTTACTCTCTGCTACACTGTGAATTGGTGGGACCAGCGTCACTTTCATCTGCCTAATCCTAGCGCATGGCATACTTATTAAATGCTGATGGGTTCGGGGGAGTGGAAGAACTCAAGTCCTAGCCTGGACCGTGACCAGTCAGTCTCCTACGGAAGTGGAGAACTCTCTGGATGCGGAGAGCCATAGCTTGAAGCAGCTTCCTGCTGCCCTCATCACCCTCCAGCCCCATAAACAGACTCACAGCCATTGCTGGAACCCTCCTCCTCTTCATTGGGGAAGAGGTCATCCAGGGAATCCTTGGTGGCATCTCCTTCCTTATCCTCCTGGAAGGTAAGGAACAGCATGCCAGACCCCAGTGGCCTCTTCAGGGGTTCTTTTCTCCCCCATTAATTTATTTGTTTATTTTACATTCCAATCGCCACTCCCTTCCTCCTCTCCTCCTAGCCCCACCCTCTCACCCATTCAGGGGTTCTTTTAAGCCACAAAATCACCAATCAATGCAACCAAAGGCCTCTGTCCTGAAAAAGACCAGCAGCTGACCGAGCCATGCAGGGGCCTCTTAGTTGTAAAAGCCAGGGATGTCTTAGACAAAATCTCATGACTCTAATTCTCCTCCAGAAAGTTCTTTCTAACACCCTTATCCTCTAGCCTTCCTCTCTCTAATGCTCAGCTCTTGTAATTACAGCCATGACGATCCCTGTGCGTTTACATTGATTATATGTCTATCCTGTCTCTCCCGAGGGGAAGGAGTATGTCTGCTCTTACTGACACGTACCCAAGTGTCTAGCTCCGCCTTGGGCTCACCTTCTCCCTTTGCTTAGTGTGGGCTCAGAGCCCAGCCCTTACTAATCTAACATACATTCATGATGGAAAATGCGCTTTTCCCCTTCAGGGATAGCAGTCTTTCACAGAGACTTCAAACCCTCCCATCAGGCTCGTCACTGTGTCCCAGGCAAATTATCTCTTCACTGTCCCTGGACAGAATAGCACTCTTAACCCTGGAGTTGGAACTGTGATACCCCCTCCAGGTCAGAAGGTCCTCTCTCCCTACATCATCCTTCAAACTCCAACACAACTCCTCACCTATTTAAATGAACCCACTGCCATAACCACTACCCAGTTCTGTACTATACCTCCTCTGTGAACGTTTCTGACCATCCCAGCCCTTGGGGACCTATCTATATGGAAGTTCCTCTGTGCCCCTGAGTCACATCCCTAATGAGTGCTTGCTGCTTTGTCTAGTCACATCCATGTCCTTGCATATGAGCCCAGCTCTGTACAGGCATCTTAAGCTTGAGAAGGCATGTACTTTTTCATAAGTCTCCAGCTCTCTGCACTCATAAGGTACAGGGATACATAAACACCTGCTCAGTGGGGGCTGGATTTCACACGGTTTAAAATTGCAAGGGAATTTCCTGCTAAAGTGGGCTATGCTTTCCCTCCCTGTAGCCCTTAGGAGTCTGGGTTTGAGTTGTTGGACTGTTTGTCTGGTTCCACAGACTGTTAACTGTGAGAACAAGAACTTCTGCCTCACTCTCCAAGGGAGTACACATTTAAGTTGACTGAACACATCAGGACTGTTTCCCCCTTGCTGTCATCTGGAGTTGGGATCGAGGCTGAAAATCTCCAAGTAAGAACACATGAGGCGTTGTTTCCTGTGGGGTTATGGGAGGGTTGCCCTGCCCGTGGTCCCTGCAAACCCTGGTTCGTGCCCTCACCATGCTGTGCCCATCCTCGTCATACTGGCGCAGCTGCCTCAAGAACTCCAGGTGTTTCTTCTCTTCCTCCAGCTGGGCCACAGCCTGTTCACTGTGCTGCAGCCGCTGCTGAGTGCCTGCCAGCTCGTCCCGGAGCCACTGGTTCTCCTGGCACAGGCGCCGGACTTGAGCCCGCAGCTTCTGCTTCTCAGACTCCACTGTGCTCACATGGCTGGCCAGAGCCAGCATTACCTAAGTGGGAACACCATATGAGCTCCAATTTTTTGGATAAGGGTATCCAGGGGACAGGTGACCTTCTGGGAGGTGACCAGTCTGACAGAGGCATGGAGGAAGCAACAAGCAGGAGTGAGTGGCAGCAGTTCTACCATGAAAAGACACTCTGAGGGACTGGAGCAGTGATTCTCAACTTTCCTCATGCTGTGACCCTTTAATGCAGTTCCTCATATGGTGACCTGCCACCATAAAATTATTTCATTGCTACTTCATAACTGTAATATTGCTACTGTTATGAATTGTAATGTAAATATCTGATATACAGTATATCTGATATGTGACCCTTGTGAAGGGTCATTCGACCCCTAAAGGGTCACAACTCACTGGGCTGGAGCGATGTCTCAGTGATTAAGAGCATTGGTTGCTCTTCCAGAAGGCCTGGGTTCAATTCCCAGCACCAACACGTTGGCTCACAACCACCTGTAACACCAGTCCCAGGGGATCTAATGGCTTCTTCTGGTCTCTACAGGTACCGAGCATACACATAACATACAGACACACACCTAAACAAAACACCTATATATACATAAGCTAATTAATTAAAATTTAAAAAGATACTCTGAACCCAGTTGTTACCACCTTCATTGTTTTCTTCTTTTTTTTTCATTATTTTCATCATATACCAAACCACCAGCTTCCATCTGGACAGCAGCAGCCTCTCACTGGTCTCCCTAGTCCCCACCACCACTCTCTAGTTCTCCTCTTATCCAGAGGGCTGAATCCCATCACTCCTCAGACATCCCAATAGCTCCCATCTCTCTCAGTGGAAAAACAAAGACCCAGGAGAGCCTAGCAGCTCCAGGCTGTCTATCCCCTTCTCCTATGGCATCCCTCCTCCTCAGTATTCTACTTCGTGTCCTCAATCATCACTCACTCTGCAGAAAGCCATGACAGGCACCTGCTAGGCACTAAGTTCTTCAGCCAGGCTCTGAGCAAGGCCTTTGACTTGTCCTGCCTGCCTGGGACCCTGTTTATTCCATGGTTTGCTCCCTCACCCTCAAACCTCTGCTCAAATGTCACCTTTGAAGGATGACCATTTATGTAAAGCTGCATCCTCTGTCTACTTCTCTCCTTTCTTTTGTCTTTGTTCTGTTCTTAGCAATTATCAGTCTGACACAGTAAATCATTTGCCTATTTACCTGTGACCTGGCTGTCTTTCCCAGCTAATAATAGCAGCTTCAAGGTGGCAAAGAATTGTTCTGCTGTGCTCTGTGAGACTTCACTAGCATTCAGAAGAACTGGCACACAGTAGGCACCTAATAAATATTTCATGAATGAGCACCCCAAATCCAAGTTTCTAGGACAAGGCGACCCCAAACTTTCATCAGGTAACTAAGCTTCTGTGGACTCTGGAACACTTGGCATCACCCCTTGGCTCATACCTGAGCCTCACTCAGTCCCAGTTCAATGTTCTCCATGGACCGTCGCAGCTGCCGGGCCTTCTCATGTACCAGACCTTCCTCATGGCCTCCCTGCTGCAGACACTCAATGGTGTGGGACAGGCTCTGCAGCACTGCCTGATGTTCACTGTGCAGGGCCTCCAGCCCTTGGCTCACCAACCTGGTACCGCCCAAGATCTCCTCTTGGCTGAGTCGGTGCCCTGTAGGTTCATCCCGCTGCCCCAACACCAGGCCTGACATCCTGGGCTAGAGAGAAACCATAGAGTTCAGTTGGTAAAGAGGAACGGCACACTGTGAGAGAGTGGCGGGGAGCCAAGTGAAGGGAAAGGACTATGAGAGACCCTGTGGCTGAGGTGATGAAAGAGAATGAATGAGCAAAGAGGAGGAATTCCATGGCACTAAACATAAAACTAAGGTGAGGGAGAGGAACTAACTTGAATAAAGATCTGTAGAACAAATAGGTGTGCTTAGAGCTAGAGGAATCGAGTTAGGATTTGGCAACTGGAGAGAGAGCACAGGTTAGAAAAATGAAGCAGGGGATCTGAAGCATTATAAAGATCACAGAGGGCATGTGGGAGAGCTGAAGAAGGAACAGGGTTAAAGAAAACAGAATCCGTGCAGAAAGCAGTGTCCCAATAAGGGGGCAGGACCCAAGGTTAGGGAAGGGAGAAAAAAAGGAACCAGAAGCCATCATTACAGGGCTCTGGAAAGTTGAAGGTCTCCAGGTTGTGTCAGCACGGTAATTGAGCCCAGCATCTCCCAACCTGCTTAGCTCCTTTCCAGCTAACCTTCAGGCCTCACTTGCCAAGCTCTAGAATTCAGATTGTCTTCCTACTTCCTCCAAACTCATCTCTGAAATCTCCTTACCTGTGTACAGAACAGAGCCCTTGGCTGCAGGCGACTCCCAGGCCAGGGTCCGGAAGAAACTCTGAACTGCAACTAAGGGATTTAGTTGCCCAAAGTCCAGAAGTCCGGCAGTCCCACCCCTTCTCCCTCACCACTTCACAGCCACCCAGAGGTCCTGGCACAGAGCCCCACCCAGGACAAACACCCTCCCTCCTTCTGCCTACAGGTTCTTCAAAGTCCTAATGTCCCTGCTTCCTTAACTCAGACTCCTCATTCCAGGTCTGAGGAGTTATTTTCTCCCAATAAGGGAATGAAAGAACCGATCTAATCTGAGACCTGCAGCCAGGGGTGTGCCTGGGAACGGCTGAGAAGGGAGACCTGGTTAGGATTTCCAACTGGATTACTCCAATAGCCTCCTTTCACGGCTTTCTCTGACATAATCACCTAACAGGCACTTCTCAGGTGCCCGATGGTTCAGGAAAGCGTAGCAGATCTGCTGAGCACTGTGGGGGTCACATAGAAAGGCACTGAGCGCAGGCTACCCCAGCCTGGAGGGACGCAATTCAAGAGTGTTTAAGGTTGTTAACCTGCCCTGAGGGCCCAGGGTGAGGACAGAGTGAGATAGGCTGGGGCTGATGGGAGGAAGCTGTGAGCAAAGACAGAGCTGCAGAGCAAGACCCGACAGCGGACAAGCTGGAGGTCATGGAGTCAGGGGATCCCACAGTGGGCGGGGCAGGTTGTCCTACTGTCCGTCTGGACGCCGAGGGGCGGGGAAGAATGGAGGGGGGCGGAGTTTTTGAGTCACTCTGGAGTTTTGTGAGGTTGTTCGTTAGTGATTTATTTATTTGTCCCCGAATATAGGAATAAGAGTTGGTGCAATCTTAATCCTCAGCCCCAGGGGTACTCCCAAGGACTCACCTGCAGTCCGATAGTCCGGCTGCCGCCTTAGTGGGTACTGCCCCTTTAAATTCATCATGGCTGCCGCTCGAAGCAATTGTTTTGACGGCTCTGAGGGGCGGGGCCTATCCTCCAGTCATGCGACCTCAATGCCCGCCGATGATTGGCTGAGAACTTGTTCTTCAGGGAGGAAAGAAAATGTGTATCCCGCGGCGCTCCAGTTCTGTGCCCGCCTCGTTAACGTCATCGGTAGGCGACGGCACCGTGGCTGAAACGTCATCCAGGAGCACCAGGCTCTGGGTAAAAGTAGAAGTGAGCAGAGTCCAGAGGAGCCTGATCATCCAATGGCCCTGTGCGCACTGACCAGTGCTCTGCGTTCTCTGAGCCTGGCATCCCCGGCCATTACCGCTAGGGCTCCGACTGTGCCCCCTGCTGCCCAGGTAATCGCTTACCTAGGAAATAGACTGTTTCCGCCTAGGCTGTCGGTGATCTGGCGAGGCTAGTCACGATCACGTGACCTTGGGTAACCTCGCCTTCATCCTTTGCTCTTTGTAAACGCTGCTCTTTTAGAGGGCTGGTTTGAAAATGCTTTTTGCAGATCTCAGCTAAACAGGTTGCAATAGTAACATCATGTGGTAACCGTAAACCAGACAAAATAGGTGACTGAAATAAACGCGAACTCCTGAAAGTTATTAGGCACATTTTGCAGGTGAGAAAAGGGGTCAGCCGCCTGAATAACTGCTGTCTACGTTATACACCTTTTGGCGTTAGATAGACTGGCTTCAGAGCTTGCTTTTGTTTTCGTTCTGGTGCTGGAAATTAAACCTAGGACCTCGCTTATGCTGTGCACTCCTACCACCGAACTACATGCCTCACCCCCAGAGCCAGTGCTCTTGACTATTTTAATGTAAGGATGGGTTGTTGCTGATATTAGGGAATGTAGAATTAGGAATAACAGGTCCGTAGTGGGCAGAAGTGAATCACAGAAAAGAGTAATTATCAATCTGAAGTTCTCCAGGCAGTGTATGGCAGAATTTAGCAAATGCAAATTTGATATTCCAAACGAAACCAAACTTCCTGGAAACATACAGAGGGCAAAAGGCATTTTCACTGATGGTGGTATATGGATGTGGGATTTGCCAGCTCTGGAGAAGTGAATTCTTTAGGGAAGGAAAGGTTTCCTGACAAGAACTTGAGACAATTTGAAAGATGATAGAAGGGAGAACATCTCTTTGGAGAAATATTTCAGAGGTGAGAGGACCAAATGATTACCAGGAAACACACACACACACACACACACACACACACACACACACACACACCTGATAAACATGTTACACTGGTATTTGTGAAGGTTGGAGTTTGGGGTCAGTGGTCTGAAGTCCTGGGTGGTTTCTGGGAAGAAGTGGTCTAGAAGCTAAACTTGGTTGATGTGCTCTCTCCCTTGGTTCTCTAAACGAGAATATTTTTTTAATCCCTAGATACTGAAAAATGTCCTCTTTCAACTGCCTTCTGCCTTGGTGTTGCCTTCCCACCGCCCAGTGCATATGTCTGTGGACCGTAGTGCCAAGTTTGTGTCCTGGAAGAGTCGTACCAAGTATACAGTTAAACCAGTCAAGATGAGGAAGTCTGGAGGTCGAGACCATACAGGTGGGAGAAAGGGCCTGAAGCATTAGGAGGAAATGCATTAGGATCCTAGACGTCTATAGTAGTACACTAGAGCTTTAAAATGTCGAACGGGTGGTTAGAAAGTGTCCACTGAGGTGCTTCTTGTTAAGTGGGTCATCATCAAAGCTGAAGAGTGAGCCACACAGAAACAGGTCAGTGGCTTAACACAGGAAGTGCCATGGTGTTTTTAACTGTCCCAAAATTCACAGCAGTTGAAATTATGTGAGTACGATATATATCCCTCCCAATAAACTTACTGAATTCAGTAATTTGAAAACTTTGTTTCATACAATTTTAGTAAATATATATATATATATCTGTGTGTGTATCTACACACATGCACACAAGTATATTTTTGTTTATTTGTTTTTTGAGACATGGTTTCCTGGTGTATCCCTGGCTGTGCTGGACTCACCCTGTAGACCAGGTCGGCCTTGAAATCACTGCCTGCCTCTGCTTCTCAAGTGCTGGGATTAAAGGTGTGCACTACCATGCCTGGCAATTACAAACACCTGTGAACTGCCATGTGGGTACCGGAATTAGAACCTGGGTCCTTTGAAAGAGCAGCAGTGCTCTTAACTGCTGAGCCATCTCTCCAGCCCAGTACTTATATTTTTATTGAGTCACATAAGTGTTATCCTACTGCTTATGCAAGGATGCCTCGGTCTACTTTACACCTACAGGCTGTGGGTCAAATCTGGGACCTTAGTGCTTACAAGGCAAGCTCTCTGACACTGAGCTATACCCATACCCCCAGCCCTTTGTAATTTTTCTGTTTGTGATATAATATTGAGGGAGTACTACTGTCCAGTCTAGGCAAGGCCTGTTGATGCTATGCTGAGAGCTATCCTAACCTGAATCACAACATCCCTGAACTGTCTTGACTCTAGGCCGCATCCGAGTACATGGTATTGGTGGGGGCCACAAGCAGAATTATCGAATGATTGACTTTCTACGGTTCCGGCCAGAGGAGGAAACCAAGCCAGAACCCTTTGAGGAGAAGGTTGTCACAGTCCGCTATGATCCTTGTAGGCAAGTTTGGGGTGGGAGATGACAATGGTGTGGTCCAAATTGTTGTTTTGCACCTTCTCAGAAAATGTGGACCTTTTTTCCGCTTACTTGTCTATCATCCCGAACAGGTCTGCAGACATAGCTCTGGTTGCTGGGGGCAGCCGGAAACGTTGGATCATTGCCACAGAAAACATGAAGGCAGGAGATATAATCCTGAATTCTAACTGTATAGGCAGAATGGCAGGTGAGAGATGGCTGCTGGATTCATGGGATAGAGGTTGCAAAGGTTGTAGTGCTGATGAAATTCTGTCCTCTAGTGGCTGCTCAGGAAGGGGATGCACATCCTCTTGGGGCGTTGCCTGTGGGGACCCTCATCAACAATGTAGAAAGTGAGCCTGGCCGAGGAGCCCAGTATATCCGAGCTGCAGGTATGGACAAAGAAGCTATCCACATTCCACAATTTGTAAGACCAAGGGGTACCTGGTATTATTATCTTGTGAACCCTTAGGCCTACATCTGGTCCATAGACAGGAAAAAACAACAAGAGGATGAATATACGCTTTGTTTTAACCTGTCATAGTGTGTATGCGCCCGTGAAGGGCAAAGTAAGAGTAACGTGTGGCCTAAGAACCTTATGGAAACGACCCTTTCGTTTGTGGAGTGTTGCAAAGTGACCTGTCCTTCCCCAGGGACATGTGGTGTGCTGCTTCGGAAGGTGAATGGAACAGCCATTGTTCAGCTGCCCTCTAAGAGGCAAATGCAGGTACAAGTGGGCACAAGAGGGAGGGGTCAGCAAAGAAGGAATTTTTGGAATGTACCTCACCAGCCCTCAAGTGTTTATGATGCCAGGAACTGCCTCCATCTGTTGTTTGTTCTGTTCTGTGCCACCTGACTAAGCATGCCTTTGTCAGGTTGGCATCTTAATGGAGTAAGTCAAAATGCCTTTTCCCAGCCAGGCATGGTGGTACATGCCTGTAATCCCAGCACTCCAGATTCTGAGGCAAAAGAATCAAGCCTACCTAGGCTACATGAGACCTTTTCAGAAAACCAGAAAGATAAATGTGGGTTGAACAGTCAGGTTGGAACTGGCATTTAATCCCATCACTCAAGAGACAGTGGCAGGGGGATCTTGGTGCATTCCAGGTCAGCCTGGTCTACAGAGCAAGTGCCAGAAAAGCCAAGGGTACATACCGTCGTACCTACAGACGGTACATACAGACCCTGACTCCAAAAGAAAACCACAGAAAGAAACAAAGACAGATGTGGGAAGTCTTTTATCTACTCAGTTCATCCTGTTGGACCCACACGTAGTACACTGTACTATTTCATGGTTTTTGTCTTCTCCCTTCTGTCACTGAGTGTAAGAAGCCACCCAGAATCGTGCTCTCAGCGCTGCCTTGCCTGCCTTTTGCCCCCACGGCGGTGCATTCTTGTCTGCTTCTCTTGTCAGGTGCTGGAGTCGTGCACTGCAACTGTAGGCCGAGTTTCCAACGTTAATCATAACCAGCGGGTCATCGGCAAGGCAGGACGGAACCGCTGGCTGGGCAAGAGGCCTAATAGTGGGCTGTGGCAACGCAAGGGAGGCTGGGCTGGCAGGAAGATTCGGCCACTGCCCCCCATGAAGAGTTACGTGAAGCTACCCTCTGCCGCTGTCCAAAGCTGATACCCCTGGACCCTTAATAAAATGCCCCTTGTTTTTATCTGTCACTACCTTTTCACTTTTGGAGGGCGGGGTACAGACTGGATGGGAAGTAAACAAGGATGGAGGGAAGAGAAAGGAAAAGTCAGGATGGGGAGGGGATAGAAATGACCTCCAAGTTCTTTTCCAATTCTGGCCTTGGGAAACGGGAAGGCACTTCCGGGAGAAGGAAGGAGGACTGAAAGGAAGAGGAAAGGGCGGTGCGGTGCTGGAGCGCCGCGTCGTCCAGGTGGCACCCGCGACTCCGCCCGCCGCAGGCCCTGGCCCCCGGCTTTCCGCTAAGTCTGGCGGAAACCAGCGGCCCAGCGCTGCAGGCAGAGGAGCCTCGGAGAGCCCCGCGCCCCAACCCGGACCAGGCTCCGCCTTGCAGCAGGCAATGCGCCGGCGCGTGACGAGAAGTCCCCGCCGGCCACGCCCTCCGCCCCCGCCTGTCTCCCGCAGAGGCACGCCCCCTCCTCAGCGCCGCGACCCCTCCAGGGGGCCCAGGCGGGGCTCAAACATTCGCCAGCGCCGCAGCCGCCATCGTGTGCCGCGCGTCCCTAGCTCTGCAAAGGACAGGCCTCGCGCCAGGATTCCGGCGGACTTCTGAGGTGGCCAGAGCCCCGCCGCGGCCCCTGACCCTATTCTGGGCTTCGGATCGCCCCTTCCCCACCATGCTTCGGGACTCTCCTTTATCGGGCCTACCCACCCATCCTATCCCACCGCGCCCGCTCCCGACCTTCTCAGGTCTTGGTTCCCATCCATCACGCCTCGCGCCCCTTACCTATCGGACCCCTGGTGCACCCTTCCCCTGGCCCCGCGGCTTTCCCCAGCCACTCCTCTGCAGTTGCTCTGGTCATGAATGTCTTCCATTCCTTTCCCTTCTCCCAGCCCATCATGCATTGCTGATGGCCATTTCACCGTCATTTTTCTTGTCTTCGGGCCTCACAACCCAGTGCTTCAATTTAGAGATTGCATCCCTCTCTGACAAGACCCTGTGCCTTCACACACCTTTTTCCCTAAGTTACCTTTATCTGTCCCAGGATCTTGGGCTTCATTTGTAAATCCGACACTACCCTATGCCACCACCCCTCTGGTCGATCCAAACCAACCCCACTCGAGGCTGCTGCAAGCCCTGGAGACTTTGTAGCTCCGAGATTTTGTTCTTGAGGAACAATCTCACCACTGTTCCTCTGTCCAGTCCTGGTCTCACTCAACCCGAACCAGGCCTAACAGCTGTTGCTGCATTTGCTCCTCCAACTCCTGGGTGCTCTTGATTTTCTGACCTCCCCTCTCACTCTAGTTTGTCTTTTCTCTTTTCCTTGTGTATCTCAGGTGCCAGGATGGTGGGGGAGCTCCGCTACAGGGAATTCAGGGTGCCTCTGGGGCCAGGCTTGCATGCGTATCCGGATGAATTGATCCGCCAGAGGGTAGGCCATGATGGGCACCCAGAGTATCAGATCCGCTGGCTCATCCTCAGGCGCGGAGATGATGGGGAAGGGGACTCAGGCCAAGTGGACTGCAAGGCTGAGCACATCCTGCTCTGGATGTCTGACGATGAGATCTACGCCAACTGCCACAAGATGCTGGGGGAGGATGGCCAAGTCATCGGACCTGCCCAGGAATCTGCAGAGGCCGGGGCCCTCGACAAATCTGTGCTGGGGGAGATGGAAACAGATGTGAAGTCCCTGATTCAGAGGGCCCTTCGGCAGCTGGAGGAGTGCGCGGGCGCCATTCCTCCTGCCCCCCTCCTTCACACTGTCCATGTTCTCAGTGCCTATGCCAGCATCGAGCCCCTCACTGGAGTCTTCAAAGACCCCAGAGTCCTGGACTTGCTCATGCACATGTTGAGTAGTCCTGATTATCAGATCCGCTGGAGTGCAGGCCGGATGATTCAAGCACTGTCCTCCCATGATGCTGGTGAGGGACAGTTTGGGGAGGAAGGGAGAATAGGAGAGGGTCTGGGTCGGCTCAGGCATTCGCAGGACACTGTTACAGGACCTTCTGACCTCATCAGTACGTAATGGTTCTGTTATTATTCACTTTAAGAAGGAAAGGGGTGGGTTGTGGGTGGGAATGTTTGTGGGGGGTGGGGAAAAAACTGACTAAGCAAGGACGTATTAATCCATTAGCTTTTTATGCAAAAAAAAAAAAAAAGAGCTTAGACTGTTTCTGTATGTGTGATAGTAAACTTTGGCTTGTGAAGGAAATCAACAGAATATGTCATTTGTGATGAGTGCTGGCAAAGGATTGTTATGAAGCAGAAACTAGGAGAGAAGCCTGCTAGGGTGAGCTCAGGGAGCTGCTTCTGATTGGAGGTCTGGGTTCCAGGGACCCGGACCCACATCCTTCTGTCACTGAGCCAACAAGAGGCCATTGAAAAGCACCTGGATTTTGACAGCCGCTGTGCCCTGCTAGCACTGTTCGCACAGGCTACCCTGCCAGAACACCCCATGTCTTTTGAGGGAGTTCAGCTGCCACAGGTATCTTGTGAGGGTACAGGGTAGCACGAGCTGTGGACTTGTCCTAGAGGATACTGTGGAAAGAGGGACAAAAGATGAGACAAGATGGGTGTGGATCAAAGGTGTATTCTACAGGTCCCAGGACGCCTGCTCTTCTCCCTGGTGAAACACTACCTGCATGTCACCTTCCTCCTGGATCGGCTGAACGGCAGTACAGGGGATCAAGGAGCCCAGAACAGTGTTGTTCCTGAAGAGTTGAATTCAGGGAGGGGCCGGCTGGAACTGGAATTCAGTATGGCCATGGGGACTCTGATTTCTGAGCTGGTGCAGGCCATGCGCTGGGACTGGGCCTCAAGCAGACCCGGGAGGTTGGGGCAATCCTCCTCTTCCATTTTCCAGCCTCAGCCAGCAGATGCTAGCTCTGCATTCTCCCGCCCCCATGGCCAGTATATCAGAAGGTCAAGGCGGTTTCGCCCCCGCACTGAGTTTGCAAGTGGCAATACCTATGCCTTGTATGTGCGAGACATGCTGCAGCCTGGGATGCGGGTACGGATGCTGGATAATTACGAGGAGATCAGTGCTGGGGACGAGGGCCAGTTCCGACAGAGCAACGATGGTGTGCCCCCCGTGCAGGTAAGAGTTGCACAGTAGTGGGACACTGTGAGAGATTTATTCTAGGTGGGGCATACATACCTGGGCCTTCTGGTTTGTTTGTTTGTTTGTTTACTTTTTTGGTTTTTCGAGACAGGGTTTCTTTGTGTAGCCCTGGCTGTCCTGGACTCACTTTTTGTAGACCAGGCAGGCCTCAAACTTGCAGAGATCCTCCTGCCTCTGCCTCCCAAGTGCTGAGATTAAAGGCTTGCATCACCACACCCGGCAGTTACAGACAGCTGTGAACTGCCATGTGGTTGTTGGGAATTGAACTCAGGACCTCTGGAAGAGCAGCCAGTGCTCTTAACCTCTGAGCCATCTCTCCAGCATACCTGGGCCTTCTGTACACACACACACACACACACACACACACATATGTGTGTGTGTGTGTATATGTATATATGGGATATGTATATGTACATGTATAAGTTATATATAATATAAATATATTCATACTGTAAGTTAGCTCAGTTAAGACCAAAAGGGCAAAGGTGTCAACTTTGAAAGTTGAAAGTGTTACTTGGAGGCCTTGGGATATGTAGGAGGCTCAGACCTAAGAAGAAATCAACTGATAGATCAGAATTAGGAAGATGGGCTGTTTGAGGCCAGATGGAAGCACAGAGTCACGATATGAAAGACAGAGAGAAGCCAGGTACAGTAGCACATGCTTGTAATCCCAGTACTTGGGATGTAGAGAAAGGCAGGAAGATCAGGAGTTCAAGGCCAGCTTTGGCTACACAGCAATGTTGAAGCCACTCTGGGCTACGTGAGATCCCATTGGAAAGAAAATAAAATTAGAATAAAGGGAGAACGAAGGTAGAGTCCATTGCAGAAGAGGAAGGTGAGACTGTCTCTGTTCCATACACCAGTGTTTGGAGGTACTCATCATATGACCATGAGCCCCCATCATCGGGTGGCAGCTGGTCAATAGCAGGTCCTCTTCCCCCGCCCTCTTTCTTGTCTATTCTCCAGGTGTGGTGGGAGTCAACAGGCCACACCTACTGGGTGCACTGGCACATGCTCGAGATCTTGGGCTTTGAAGAAGACATTGAAGATGTGTTCGAACCTGCTGAGTACCAGGGGGCAGTGGTCACTGGAGCAGTGGGTGTAGGTGAGCTCTAGGAGGGGGTCAGCTCTGAGCAGAGAGGCACTGGTCACCTGGGCTGGTAGTGACATGGCTGTTGCCACACTCCATTTTGACAGTACCGCCCTCCCAGCGCTGGAAGCCGATGACTGAGCTCTTTGCCATGCCTTACGTGGTGCCTGAGGAGGAAGACACAGAAGAGAGCGAGCACATGGCCCAGGCTGAGTGGTGGGAGCTCCTCTTCTTCATTAAGAAGCTTGGTGCAGCAGAGCGTCAGCAGGTTGTGCAGCTCCTTCAGGAGAACCTGGATGGGGAGGTAGGCACTACTCCTCGAAAGTGTCGCCGGCCTGTTTGGACTGTAATGTTCGGAAAGCTTGGGAGGGGAAGTGGAGGTCACACAGCATCAGGGGCCCACAGGGGTAGGAGTCTGGGATGTTCAGACATGCAAGCGTTGGTGGGTGGCCAGCTGCAGGAGGTTGGGGAGGGTGGATATGCGTGCAGAGAGATCCCTGTTTTACAGAGCGCTTCTCGGCATCTGCTCACTCAGCTGCCTGCAGGCTCACTTTCTTCCCATAGCATGTCCTGGACGAAGAGATCCTGCATGAGCTGACCGTGCCCATTGAGTTGGCCCAGGACCTGCTGCTGTCTCTGCCTCAGCAACTTGATGAAAGTGCCCTGCGGGACCTGTTCAACTGCTGTGTGTACAGGAAGTACGGGCCCGAGGCCCTGGCAGGGCAGCGAGGCTACCCATATCTGCTAGGTGCCCAGCAAGATGGTTTCCTGTTCAAAGCCCAAGCCCCACTTCAGGAATCTGAAGGTGTGGCTAGTGCAGAAGGTGAGGGCCCGGCAGATAGCAGCTGAAAGACCTGCCTCTGGGAAGGTGTCTCTGCTTACTGTGTGCCATCTTGTCTGAAAGAGATACCCTACCCAGAATCCCAGAACGTTTGTGTGTGGTGTGTTTGCGCATGCGTGCCAGAGGACAATTACAGATGTCATTCTTCAGCCGCCATGTATCTTTCTTCTTTATTTACATTAATTTTATTTTAACCAAGTGTGGGGGCACACGCAGATCTCTAGAGTTTGGGGCCAGCCAGTTCTACAGAGAGAATTGTAGTACACCCAGGGATACACAGAGACCCTGTCTCAGAAACTACCGAGCAAAAAGAAAAAAAAAAATTCTATTTTATTTTATGCATATGGGTGTTTTGCCTGCGAATATGTACGTAGTGTCCACAGAGGGCAGAAGAGGGCATCGGCTCTCCTGGGGTTGAAGTTACAGATGAGAGCCACCATGTGGGTGCTGGGACTTGAACCTGGATCCTCTGGAAAAGCAGCCAGTGCTTTTAACCATCTCTGTAGTGCTCCCCCACCCCCCCCCCCCCTTTTTTTTAGGTGAGGTCTCTTGCTGCCCTGGTTCTTGCCGAATGGGCTATCTGTCTCTAGCTAGCTAGTCTCGTAATCAGTCCTGGGACTACAAGCATGAACCACCATGTCCAGTTTTTGTATAAGATTTTAGTTTTACTTACGTGTATACGTGTGGATATGGAATTGCGCATGTGGGTTGTATACGTGTG